>JAVMKO010000004.1:100744625-101289625 GCA_032164245.1 Sternotherus odoratus | reverse complement strand
AACCCTCCTTGCCGGTGATGAATAGCAATGATACTGCAGTCTGCCCCAGTGAACGGGGGCAAGTGGTGACTGCCAGTTGCCTAGACTGTGGCAAGGTGGGGATAGGGGTTGGGGGTTCCCCAGGGAGGGGAGACCCTGAGACTGTGGGGGTACTGCAGGGGTGCAGCACCCCAGGTAAGAGGGCACTGGGGTCCAGGGAGGGACACAAGGCCAGTGGCAAGCAGGACATCGGCTTGCAGAGGGCGCTCCGGACGCTGGTGAGCTAATTCCCTGGACGGAGCAGCAGGAGGCGCCGTGGGGTGAGTTGCCACTCTGCTCCAGGGACCCTGTGCGGGCAAGTGAGCAACCAATACTAAGATGCTAGGGAGGGATCCACAAGAGTATCTGGCTTGCACCCGACGAAGTGGGTATTAGCCCACGAAAGCTTATGCTTCAAAACTTTATAGTTAGTCTTTAAGGTGCCACAGGACTCTTTGTTACCAAGAGTACCTGAGGCACCTAAACCCCAGATTTAAGAAGCTAAGTCTCTGTTTTAGGCACCTCTGTCCCAGTTTTGGCTCTACTGTGACCTTATAGATGCCTAAACTCACTTGCTGCCTACGTTTTTCCACAGTTAAAGTTCCCTAGGCATTTATGTCGCATCGCGAGGGGCGGGGGGAACCTATCAGATTGGGTCCCATTCCAAATCCGAGGAGGAGATGCCTATCTTATAACTTTTCCACCCAGTGGTTACTGTACTCACCTGGGACTTGGGAGACCCAGGTTCAGTTTCCCCCTCTACCTGAGGGGGAGAAAGGATTTGACCAGGAGTCACCCGCCGTGCTCTAACCGCGGAGCTATGGCATATTCTGGTGTGGGGCTCCCTGTGACTATGTAACATTTATCCAGAGTGGAACAGTCCTTTGGCCAGCGAGAGAGCGAGAGCCAATGGGAATGACTGTGTCATCCAATGCTTGGGGCAGCCAGCTGGGAGATGGGAGACTCTGGGTCCAGCCCTCCTGCTTCAGCCACGCTTTCATTATGTATCCACAGCTGAACAGCTTCTCCAGGAGAGATTGAAAGAACCCCACCTCAGCATGCCCAGTGGCTTAGTGGTTTGAGAGGTGGCAGAGGCCTGCTCAGGTCCTTTGGTGGTTTGCTAAGCAGAGCTAGGTGCCTCCCCACAGCCTGGACAGAGAGGGGCAAGACCCCTCTCAGCAGCATGATTCTCTCATTGGCTGGCTTATGGGGCTGCCAGCTTATCCTGCTGGTTTTTGTGGATCCCATTCGTAGGAGCCGAGCGCTCCCCCTTCATTGTTTAGGGAGCCCAGGCACCTTACTTGGCTTTATGGATCGCAGTGTTGTTCCTGGGTTGTCTAGGTGCCTGCAAGCTAGGCTCTGTGAGGTTCAGCATTGCAACACCTAAATCCCTTCCTTTGAGTCCCCCTACTCCTCATCCAGCACAGGTGGGAGGCTGGGTGCATAGTGGGGCAGAGTCAAGGGTGCACTCCTCTATGCGGTAGCATTGCACTGGGGCCAGTACAGAAGGGGAAGTAATTTGGAGCAGCTACAAGGCTGGCTCAGATTATTTACCCTCTGAAGTAAAGGGGAAACAAGGACAAGGTCGTGATTCTGAGTCCCAGTCTAGTTCCTGTCTTTTCTCCTGCGGCAGCTCAGGAACACGTTGCCCCTTATTTGAGCTGGACTGTTAGGGTTACAATCCAGCCCTTTGGAAAGTGCTGAATAGCATTATTGTCCCCTCCTAGCCAGAGGCCTGATTCCCGCCCCCCGCTGAAATCAATGGGAGAAAGCAAGGTCACACTGCGCCTCTCTGATGCTGCAGTACTTTCCGTATATGGAGGCAGACACAACCTTCCAAACATCTCTCGGGGCTGAATACAAGAAATGATTATAGTCCCAGTGTGTTTCCATGTTTTCCAAGCCACTTTTAAATTATTTATTTTCCTTCATTTATTGAATATTGTCAGGGACATTACAAGGCTCCCTCTACAGGAGGATTTCATATGGGCCGGGTGTGCTTCCAAATTGCTTGACTTTCCAGACAGCCTTAGCCACGTTGTGTGAGCAGAAGCTTATTTCTCAAGAGGTTCCCCTCAGCGCCTGTTATCAGTGTGGTATTTTTATGCATCGCTGAATTGATTTACATTTTAAGTAGCCGTTCTAGGTTAGACTGCATTCATTCAGGCTGGAGTAATTAAATCAATGAGACCTATAGCACAATACAACCTCTGCGGTGTGACAAGGCCCACAGTATAAAGAAATGATACTGTGCCAGCCAATAGGAATTAAAAATACTAGAATAACAACAATGTATTCTTTGGTGGCAGCGGATTATTTAAACAAAGACCTTTAATGATATTCTTTCCATGGATGTTTTTTAATTAGGCTTTTCTTAGTCTTCCTTTTAAGACTACATATATATTTTTTTAAAGATCCATCCGGTGGCTACATTCTTTCCTGAGTCTAGTCTGATAGTCCAGGGGAAATCAACAGGACAGAGACAGATCCCTAGGTGCCTCTGGATTTGGATCCAAATTTCTCCAAAGTTTAGGGATATTTGGATCAGTGTTTTGGTCCATCCTATCTCAGAGTAAGGCAAAATGATTCTCTACCCCCTTTCAATTCTTAGTGATTCTCCCTTCCCTCGGCCCTCAAAGCTGGTCAATATACAGCATGTGGGTCACTAAGGGCAGGTGCACATTACCCGCTGGATCTCTGGAGGCTCCTGTAATTGCTATAAATGTTCTGCTGCTGTGCCTTAGACTATATCTGTCATTGCTGGCTTCCCTGGAACTGGTCCAGGGGACCAACTCTTAGACCTCAAAGGAGAAGTGCAGAGCAAGCCCTAACTGATGGGATGGTAGAGCAATACAGAAGAATGCCAGGTACTGCTGCTGTGTCTCCTAGTAAGGTGTTGTGCATTGTCTAAATCAGGGGTTCTCAACTGGGGTTCAGGACCCCGAAGAGGGTCACGAGGTTATTACATGGGGAGTCACGACCTGTCCTCCTCCACCCCAAACCCCACTTTGCATCCAGCATTTATAATGGTTTTAAATATATTAAAAAGTGTTTTTAATTTATAAGGAGGGTCACACTCAGAGGCGTGCTATTTGAAAGGGGTCACCAATACAAAAGTTTGAGAACCACTGGTCTAACTGCTGTCCGTCGCATTTTCATTCCCTCAGTCACAGAGTACTCATGCGTTGGTGTCAAGTAGTTTCCAAAGGAAGGGTGTTCAAGGGCTGAGGAAAACCACTGAACATCTCAAGGCAACTTCTAAAAAGTGAACTGGGAGGCATAGGGGCTAGATAGAGAAGAATGGGTTAGTCATGTGGAAACAGGCCTGGAAGTCCCTAAATTCCAGTCCCAGCACTGAGACTGACTCTCTCTGAGGCTTTGGACAAGTCATTTAGGGCCCTCTTTTCAGCCAGTGTACATTTGTACATGTGGATCTCTCACAGGACAAGTGCAAAGGAGGTGGGTGCCTTCGATCATCCTGCCTATAGGATACCTATTTTGCTACCTAAAACAAAGTGATCTTCACATGTGCCAAGGAACCCAGCTCCCATGGATGTCCCATGCTCAGCATCTGTAAAAATCAGGCTTCCTCTACTTATATACCTAGATAGGATTTGGGGCTTCCTTTGGACACCCAGATTTGACAATTTTCATTATTTTTTTAAAGAGAGAACACAATCATATATTGTATGTCTCATTAAAATGTGGGGTCACAGCTGCCCCAAATAAAACCCACTTTTTGGATTACAAAAGTGGCCGTCATGCTGAATAATCTACTACACCTTCCTATGGACAAATAAGGCAACATCAGCGAGAGCAGTGCCCGTTGATCACTCATGGCAGTTTTTACTATGTCACCTTGGCTTCTTGCAACTCAGGCCTTTGACTTCCAGAGTAAAACTCAGATTTGGGACTGTAATTTTTTAGACAACTCTCCTGTAGCTCCTAATCTAATGGAGTGTAGGCAGCACTCCATTAGATTAGCCTGATGGAAGCAGTTACAGGCCTTTTGTCCGGAGACAGATGAATGTTGAGAATGCCCTGTAAGATGGTGCATTGCTGGTATAGTGCCCTCTGTTTCCTGACCCAGACAAGAGCCCTCTTTGGAAGCTGGATCTGGCTAGAGCTTTTTGGGACAGTACATCCTTTGTTACAGGAAAACAGGTATAGAAATAGAGGACATGTGCTCTGTGACAGATGTAACAACAAAGGGGCAGAATTCTTTGACATCTCTAAATATCACTAACGTTCTTTGCTCAGGCAACACCTGGAGGACTCATTACATCATCTTATTACTATAGTTAGGCAGGACTCTGCATATCCCCAATTAATATGTCGTTGGCATAGCTATTGCTCTATTCTTTTCTAAATAGATTCTAATATTGCCTTCATCACCATAGTATATGATCACCTTTCCAGCAGCACATTATGCAACTAACATCTGTCACGTGTGCTTATTTTTTTCTTCCATCCTCTCCAAGAGGGGAGAATTGTGGGTGCAACTTTTTGTTTTGGTAGGGTTTTTGTTTAAGTTGGTCTGTGTTTATTGGGTAGTAATAATACTTAGGATTATATCTTCGGAATGCTTTAGAATCATTAATTACTTAATGGTAAGTCCCAGGATAAAGAGAAATTGACATGAGACTTGCCCAAGGTCAAAGAAGCATTGTCAGAGCCAAGATGGGAACCCAGGAGTTTGTAGCTCCCAGTCCAGTGCTCTGATTGTGAGGCCCTAGGCCATTGGTTCTCAAAGTGGGGGTCGGGACCCCTCTGGGGGTTGCGAGCCAGTTCTGTAGGGGTCGCGAGCCCCTTCTGCCAGCAGCTGGCCCCAAACAATGCCACTGCCGCGGGCTGCTGGAGCCTCCATAAGGCCAGTCCCGGCTGCGGCTCCTGCCGCGGTGGACTGCTGGTGGCCCCGCAAGCCCGGTCCCAGCTCCCGCTGTGGCGGGCTGCTGGCAGCTCCGTGAGCCCGGTCCGGGCCCTGGCTCCTGCTGCGGTGGGCTGCCGGCACTGCCACGTGCCCGACCTGGCCCCTGCAGAGATGGGCTTCCGGTGCTCCCATGAGCCCGGCCCTTGCCACGGTGGGCTGCCGGCACCTCCGTGGGCTGGAACCCCCCCTCACTGGCCTCGGGGTGGGGCTGCTGGAACCCCTCCCCCCCTCAATTCCAACCCCTGCCCTGGGGGGCTGCTGGAATACCCCCATCCCAGCCCCTGCCGCAGTGGGCTGCAGGCACTCCCCCCCCCCCCCCCCCGCCTGACCCCTAGGGGGGGGTTGCGCTTAGAGACCCGGTGTGGGAAAGGGGTCACCACTACAAAAAGTTTGAGAACCACTGCCCTAGGCCCTCCCCGCTGGCCTTTTCCAGCAAACTGCCACATACTCCTGTCTGTGGCAGTTCATTAAACTGTGGAACTCCATAACAGCAATGAGGGTAAAGTTCTTTGCTCAGGCAACACCTGGAGACTCGTTACATCATCTTATTATACTGATCCCAGAAGGCTCTTGGGACTTAAGATGGGATTCCTAGAAGCCAAAGCAAAAGGTTGATTTTTATATGCTACGTTTTGATAAATTATATGGTATGAACTAGACCACAGGGGATCTCCCCCTTGGTGCTATTTGTATTTATTTACAGGATGTTAATTTTGGTTTTGCATGAGCTTGGCCCTTCAGTTATTTTCACACAGCATGACTTTATTCAGTGCCATAGGGGGATACCATCAAGAAGGGATGTGGAAGAAAAATAGCACAGTTAAACCTCTAAAGCAATTGTAAAAACAGCCGTAACACAGTAAATCAATAATTTGATAATTACTCTCAGCTAGCTGACCTCTGTTTAAAATACAGGATTAACATGGTAGCAGAGAATTAAGCACTGTATTGTATTTTACATTTGCCCATTGTGTGTTGCACATGGTACAAAATGGCATTTACAGTACAAATTCTGAGTTGTAGAATAAACTGAAGAGAAAAATACTTTTATACATTCTTGGGTTATATAGATTACACACAGAGAGCCTTAGTCCCTGGACCCTGTTGTATTAGGTATTGTACAAACACAGAACAAAAAGCTGATCTTTGCCCCCAAAGAGCTTCCAATCTGAGTAACATCCATGTATAATTTAAAATCACATCGTGTTGTACAAAATCCAGATAAATATTAGAGCAAATTGGAAAGAGATGATGAAATAATCATCTACTGGGTGTTTTAATCAAATCAATTTATAGACCAGAATGAGAAAGTGTCAAGAGAAAAACATCTCCTTTAGCTGAACCTGGAGTGCTACTCGAGGGATATGCAAATTGGGGAACATTTTATATTTTTCAGTAATATTTTCCATCCCACTCAGTGACACCTGCCTCATTTTAGTTCATCTTTTCTATTTCTTATTAAATATTTGTAATAATTATTACAGCTGGCCAAAATGTTGATTATATTTTTTTGCAACAAAAATCACCATTTTCAACCTGCTAATTATTTATTATGGTGATATTTTAGCTTTCTGAAATCCAGTAGAATGCTGTGCAACTAGGCAGCAGTTCTGCAGAAAAGGACCTAGGGATTACACTGTACGGGGAGGTAAAGGATAGCTCGGTGGTTTGAGCATTGGCCTGCTAAACCCAGGATTGTGAGTTCAATCCTTGAGGGGGGCCATTTAGGGATCTGGGGCAAAAATCTCTCAGGGATAGTACTTGGTCCTGCTAGTGTAGGCGGTGGACTGAACTTGATGACTTTTCAAGGTCTTTCCAGTTCTATGAGATCAGTATATCTCCATATTAATTACTAAAGCAGATGAGAAGCTGGATATGAGTCAACAGTGTGCCTTGTTGCCAAGAAGGCTAACAGTAGGGGCATTTCCAGCAGATTGAGGGATGTGATCATTCCCCTCTATTCAGCACTGGTGAGGCCTCATCTGGAGTACTGTGTCCAGTTTTGGGCCTCATACTACAAGAAGGAGGTGGAAAAATAGGAAAGAGTCCAGCAGAGGGCAACAAAAATTATTAGGGGCTGGAGCATATGAGGAACTGGGGCTGTTTAGTCTGCAGAAGAGAAGAATGAGGGGGAATTTGATAGCAAACTTCAACTGTCTGAAGAGGGGGTTTCAAAGAGGATGGAGCTAGACTGTTCTCAGTGGTAGCAGATGACAGAATAAGGAGTAATGGTCTCAAGTTGCAGTTTAGGTTGGATATTAGGAAACCCTTTTTCACTAGAAGGGTGGTGAAGCACTGGAATGGGTTCCCTAGGGAAGTGGTGGAATCTCCTTCCTTAGAGGTTTTTAAGGTCAGGCTTCACAAAGCCCTGGCTGGGATGATTTAGTTGGGGTTGGTCCTGCTTTGAGCAGGGGGTTGGACTAGATGACCTCCCGAGGTCCCTTCCAACCCTGATATTCCATGATCCTGTAATAGTGTTGTTCTTTATTATTTGTATTGCAGTGAGTCTCAAAGACTCCATTCAGGATTGAAACCAGTTATGCTACTAGTGTCCAGATACACAGGATGGCACAGTCCCTGCCCTATAAGTTTACAATCTAATGCCCAGATTCTCACCTTAGGGCTTACATACCTTTGTGGATCTTGGCCTAAGCCTAGGATTACCATCTATCCAGGTTTTCCTAGGATTTGCCTTTTTTGAGGTAGGAAATCTATG
The DNA here is from genome assembly GCA_032164245.1 of Sternotherus odoratus. NCBI lineage: Eukaryota > Metazoa > Chordata > Testudines > Kinosternidae > Sternotherus > Sternotherus odoratus. The sequence continues at coordinate 101,281,961 of JAVMKO010000004.1, read as the reverse complement.
TCTTCCCAGGACATTAAAAGTCCTGTTTTTGTCACCTGCCATTCCCTTCATTTTCATCTCCTGCTGACTCTGTGTCCTGGGGGTAGAAGGGAGCATGATCTGCCACAGAGCAGGGGAGGGGCAGTGCCTGTGGGGAAGGCCTGAAGTAAGGAGAGCTGGGCATTCTCCTCAAGTCTGGATTTAAGGGTGTTGCAGGGCCCATCGATAGCTCATAGAGGAAAGTGGGGCTAGGCCTAGGTATGAAGGGCCAATTAATAGCGTAGTACTCTCCACTCCCACCCCTCAGTGCGTCACCATTTTGAACAGTAAAATATGTGGGGCTTGGAGGGAGTGAACAGCAGCAAGTCTTCCATTCCCTCCACTGATCCATACTGTCCACCCTCATATCCAGGGTTTTTTTGTACCTCAGAGGTGTCAACCCTACCTAAATCCCTGATCCTGCAAAGACAAGACTCAAGAAGTGAGTGCGGCAAAAAATAGGAGGGCTTATGAGGGTAATGGCAATAAGATCATGTGGTTACATAGGTGGGTTATTGCTCAGATTGATGGCTCCAAATCACCTGAAAGTTCCTGTTTATACATAAATAAATAAATTAAACTATTCTTGTCCACTCTCATCCTGGCCATCACTGGTCAACTGAGTTCTGGTAGGTGTCACAGTGGAGGTAACTCCTAGGAAGGGATCTGGTGGAGGAGACAATAGATGCCTTAATAATTAAGTCCCGGGGAGTGTTCCTTTCCCAAGGAGTCAGTACGGAAGAATGTATGGAGATGTTTTGGGGGGAATGGCATGCGACGTGCATTTAAGGCTTGTATCATTGGTGAAGTTGGATAGGGTGGCTGACAAAATGAGGAGGCCTTAGAAGAATAAGTGGGGGGAGCAGAGGCATGCAGGCCTTGGAGGTGAGGACAATTTGATTCAGTGGTAAATTGGAGCCAGAGAAGGCTGTTATGTTTTGGGGATCACTCACACTGGGAAGAGCTTCTGTCACCGCCTGCCTTGTAACCTTGGGGCTTTCATGCTGTGTGTAGCTATGGTTCAATTCCCTGCCCCTAGTAGCCTGCCCACAAAACAAAGACTCACACTGACTTCTGCCAGCCTACTTATTCTTGGAGAGTGATGCCACAAGTCTCCCCAAATCTGTCCTCCCTGACAGCCTGAGCACCAGACACTTGGACTGCTTCCCTCTGGTTAGTCACCCCCCAAACGTGTGAAACAGAATCCCTTTTGTGAAACCAGGGCCCCTTTTATTAGGATGTTTTGGCGCACAAACTCCACACACTTTGCACAACAGAGATCTGCTTGGGATAAAAATAAACAAAATGTTTATTTAATAGGAAAAAAAACACAGATTCAAAGAAGAACCAGTAAAGGAAAGCAAACATACATGAGTTACCCAGAAAATAAAGTTCATTAGACAGGAAAGTATCAGTTAAGTCTAGGTTTTAGAAAGTTTGTTGTGATTTTATTGTCCATGAAAACATTTGTTTCCATGGGTTTTCCTTGCTTCTTCTCAAATCCCTATTTCTTGTTAATTAAACATACCGTTGTTTTCACGATAAAGAACTCTAAATGATGTGAGGGAAGTGGTGATCTTGAGGTCGCAGATGGTAAGTTGGGGACACTGTTCCTTTGGGAATAGCAGACCTGGGAATTCTGTGAGTGTCCAGTGGACCAGGGCCTGGACCCTCCTGGAGGATGCCTGGAGGACATGGGGCTTGGATTGTGCTTATCACTAACCTGCAGAAGGAGAGCAGAGCCTGTGCAGGCTGAGAGGGGACTCCTGCTGTTGCCTGTGGCTGATGGAGTCAGGGAGCTGACCTCTATCAAGCACAAACAAGGCTTCCTCCTGCTAAGGGCACCCACAAGGCTTCCTTGAGCAGCCTTAGGAAGCATCACAACATTTATAAAGACGTTGAGGTCCTCAGATGGAACATGCGATAAAACCAACAAGATATTAGTGTAAAATTAAAGGCCACATTTTCACAAAGGACCTCCAAAACTGAGGAGGGCAAATTAGTCACGCACACTCATTTCCACACACACATCACATGCTTGCCCATCTAATCATTGAATCCTCCCCTGCAGATATTTGTTTGCATGGGGAAATACAAGATTTGTCCATGTAAACAGTTACATGCACTATGTGGACAGCATTTCAGAAACTAGGTTTGAATATGTCCCTTCCTGTTAATAACACCATCTCTAAATTCTGCCTGATTTTCTTTTATGCAGCCATTTTATTAATCATTGGATCCCTTGGGAGATGGAAAAAAGAAACAAACTATAAAAGAAACTCAGCTGTGTTCCCTTAAAGTCTATTTTTAAGTATGAAAAATTGCAGCAGCTAGATTTTTCTGGAATCTACTGTGTCTTGTATTTGATGCCTTTTCTCTGCATAGTAATGTGTCTTTAAAAAAAAAAACCCACTGATATATGTTACAAGGAGTGTATCTCTTTCACTGAGACAGAACATTTTAATTTCCCGACACCTTTTAGTGATTGCTTCAATTTCTGAAGATTTTGATAAAATCATATGGTTTAAGAGTATCAGGATTGAATACCCTGCTCCAGCAGCAATTTAATGAAATGCTGTAGTTTCACGGCATTTCATTTGACATAACCTAGCTCAGAGGTCTAATAAATGCAGTGTGATAAATGTTGAAGCTACGATTGTAAAAATATACTTGTAATTGGGTTAATATGCCTTAAAATACTACCCATCCGTTATCTTTCTTCTTGCTGTTATATGACTTGCACTGAAAAGACTAAGCAATTCAGTTTACCCTTTTCCCCCCGTCTCCTTTCCTTTCCTTTTCTAAGATTTCCTTTTTCTTTAATGCGTTACACAGCAGTATGCTGCATATAATCCACCAATATTACAAGGCCTCTTCTAGTACCCTGGGTCCTTTCCTGAACACTTCATATTATTCTGACAGCAATCTGGAAGATTTTAAACACATACACAAGACTATTTGACATGAAAGACAAATACAGAGGAGCATGTACAGTACAGTGGTTGTTGCTTAAAGTCAGAATTTATCAACAGTTACCCCACTGTGATATCTAAGATGCTGTGCATAGAATAAAAAATAACAAAGATATCCCAGTTAGTGCTTGCTAACTGTTATTTTGACTTAGTAAGATATGAAAGCATGAAAAATTGGGGTAGGGTGTAATAGGCGCCTATATAAGACAAAGCCCTGAATGTTGGCACCATCCCTATACAATCGGGACATCTGGGCACCCTATTTTGACTTTTTAATTAGGAACGCACCATGTATGAGTGTGCGCACTTGTCTAGGCTGCTACTCAACACTGGTAGTATAGGAGAACACCAACCTGTGAAACAAATCAGCATTTCTGTGTAGAGTGCCTTTGTATGCAGTTTCATAGTTTCACTCCAGCTAAACTCTGATGTGCAGAATCTGCTGTCAGACTGGAAATATTCACTGCATATTAATATTCAGTATCTTTCCTGATATAAAATATCAGTGAAGACTAATTAATTTACAGAGAGTATTTCAAGCAATGGGTGGGTGGCCACTCACACCTGTAGAGGCCTGGTGGGAGTGTAAAAATAGCTTCCTACGAATAAACGGGTTGCCTCAGCAATTTGTCACACAGCTAGTGTGCGTGTACACACCTACTCGCAATATGGTCTAATATATCTACATAGCGTATGTATATAAGTACATTTTCATATTACACACACACACATATGTAGACAGTGTACTATTTAAGGGAAATCTGTGTGCTGAGTTGCAGAGCTATGTAACAAATAAAGCATAATGGATCTTTGGCCATTTCAGTTGTCATCTGCTTATTAGTCCAGCTTCCCTAAGATATGAAGAACTCACCCAAAACTTTGGGCATCTCAAAAAGGGGTCAGTTTTAAAATCAAAATGCTAAATAATATTTTATCTTTCTCCTGCAAAATGTGCAATTTCCCCATCATAATTGCACCAGGATGGGCAAGATTCAGTCGTGGGCCCTCCAGCAAGTGACCCATGCCCTACGCTGCAGAGGAAAGAAACCCCCCCTAAGGGCCTCTGCCAATCTGCCCTGGAAGAAAATTCCTTCCTGATACTGACCCCAAATATGATGATCAACTAAACCCTGAGCATGTGGGCAAGACTCTTGCGGAGGTGGAGTTATGTCGGTGTAGTAGGACACTTACATTTGGCGGGAGCAAGGCTGTCGTAAGCTGCCTTACATCAACCTAACTATAGTGTAGACAAGGCTGTAGTTACATGGGTGCCAATTCCTCTTCTCTCGACAAACCCTGTATGATTGCACAGCCCTTAGTGCTTTGGAGTCCCAGTCTCATCTTGAGCTTTTAGGCACGCCTCTAACACAAATAACCCCTGGGTCCAAAATAGCCTGAAACTGGTGATTTTCTGGGGATGCTGTAAAAGGCATTTGTTTGTGAAGACTATTTGGCGATGACTCAGTGTGCACTTTCTATATGATGAAGCGGGTAAGGTAGCTGACTGTCTGGTTGAGTTCTTGTGGAACTGATTATTTTAATGCTGAGATGTAATTTAGTACTATTTATGGTATAATAACAACATTAGGGCTACAGCCTTGGATAGATATCTATACTATTTGATATTTCAATTCATTAATAATAATTAATAATTAATTAATTAACGTTTACATTCCTCTCTCCATGGAAAACCACAATGCAAAAGAACAGTGTCTCTCTCTGTTTGTTATACCATTGTCATTCCCAATACTCCTCATTCACAGTGGTCTATTGCTCATTTGCTGTTATGTGTTTGGACTGGTCCTAGGTTGCAAGCCCTTTTGGGGCAGGGATGTTCTCATCATGTTTGTTCTCCCTCTCTCTTTGTATTAACAGATTTGCTTGTAAAGTCTCAGGAAATTAATTCTGTTCCCAAAGAGTAAGTGCTACCCATTTGGGAAGGTATTTTACATCACTGAGTGGCTGACCCCCTGCTCCCTGATTTCACCCTTAGCTATGGAGTCATGATTGGTGCTTTTGTAGTAATAATCATGAAAGAAATTTAACATAGCATCTTCATTGAGTGAGCCCTGGTTCTTGTGTTACGTCAGGGATGGGGAACCTCCGGCCCGTGGGCCTTATACGGCCCGCCAAATCATTCCGTCTAGCCCGCGGCGGGGCCGGGGCTGAGTCAGGCACTGGGGCGTGAGGAGAAGATGCGCCGCAGCCGCCGGCCAGGGACGCGCGCGGGCAGCCAGGCAGGGGCGGCTCTGCACTCGGCGAAGGGGCCGGGAAGCGCCTGGGGGAGCCGCCAGCCAGGGACGCGCGCGGGCTGCCAGGCGGGGGCGGCTCCGTGCTGAAGGTAGGGCCCGGGAAGCGCCTGGGGGAGCCGCCGGCGCCGCGCGGCCACCATTAGCCGGGCGGCGAAAGGAGGAGCCACGAGGAGCCAACGGTCAAGGGGGCGTGGGGGGGAGGCTGGGCTGGGGGGCAGGCAAGGGGGCGGTGGGGGGGGGATGCCAGGCTGGGTGGGCGGGGAGGGGGAAGGAGACTAGGCTGGATGGGGTGGGTGAGGTGTGGGTGCGGGAGGGAAGGAGGTTTGGTGGGGGGGAGGCTGGGCTGGGCAGGTCAGGCATGGGGGGCAGGAGGCTGGGTTGGGAGGGGGAGGGGAGAGGAGGTTAGGTTCGGTGGCATGGGCCGGGCCAGGCAGGGGTCGGGGAGGAAAGGCGGTTAGATGGGGGGAGGCTTGGCGGGGGTAAAGGAAGATCACCCCCTACACCCAGGCTGATAGCGGGAGCTGACTGGGGCAGGCGGCAGGACCCCGGCTGGCAAGGGGCCAGCGGGGGAAACCCCAAAGCAGTGCAGGGCTAAGCACTCCGCCTGCCACTGCTTTGGGGTTTCCCCCGCGCTGGGGTCTCAGCTCCTGTTGGCAGCCTGGGCTTCCTCGGGGGGGGGGGGGGGGGGAGAGCGGCCCACGAATGACATTATAAATGTCCAAATGGCCCTTGGCAGAAAAGTTCCCCACCCCTGTGTTATGTGAAGGGGTTAAATAACACTTCTCTATTCACTTTCGCCACACCATTCATGACTGTGTAGACTTCTCTCATATCCCTTCATTAATCATCTTTTTTTCTAAACTGAAAAATCCCAGTTTTATTAATCTCTCCTCATCAGGAAAATGTTCCATACCCCTAATCATTTTCATTGCCCTTCTCTGCACCTTTTCCAATTCTAATATATCTTTTTTTGAGATGGGGCAGCCAGAACTGCACACAGTATTCAAATTGTGGGCATATCATGGATTTATATAGTGGTATTATATTTCCTGTATTGCTCTCTACCCCTTTCCTGGAGGTTCCTACCATTTTTAGCTTTTTTGACTGCCACTGCACATTTAGCAGGTGTTTTCAGAGAAGTATCCTTGATGACTCCTATATCTCTTTCCTGAATGGTAACAGCTAATTTAGACCCCATCATTTTGTATGTATAGTTGGGATTATTTTTTCCAGTGTACGTTACTTTGCATTTATCAATATTGAATTTCCCATTTTGTTGCCCAGCCCCCATAACTCTTCACAGTCAGGTTTGGACTTAACTTTCTTGAGCAATTTTGTATTATTTTGTATTATTGAGGTTTTTAAGGTCAGGCTTGACAAAGCCCTGGCTGGGATGAGTGAGTTGGGGTTAGTCCTGCTTTGACCAGGGGGTTGGACTAGATGACCTCGTGAGGTCCCTTCCAACCCTGATATGCTATGATTCTATGATTATCTGCAAACTTTGTCACTTAACTGTTTACCCTCTTTTTCAGTTCATTTATGAATATGTTGAACAGCAGAGATTCCAATACAGATAGCTGGGGACCCCGCTATTTACCACTTTCTATTTTGAAAACAGACCATTTGTTTCTATCCTTTGTTTCCTATCTTTTAACCAGTTACTGACCGATGAGAGGACCTTTCCTCTTATCCTCTGATTTAGTTGGTGTTGGTCCTGCTTTGAGCAGGAGATTGGACTAGATGACATCCTGAGGTCTCTTCCTACCTTAACATTCTATGATTCTACGATCTCATGATTGCTTACTTTCCACGTAGCTGAAGTTTGCGTATCTGCAGCCGACTTACCTCTCATCCCCACGGTGGCGGCAGTCGGCGGCGCGCTCCCCCGTCGACTCCAGCTTGCGCCTCCCGGCAAGCTGGAGTTACGCAGTCGACGGGGGAGCCGCGAGCGATCGATTTCTCACGTCCTCATCAGATGCGAGAAATCGATTGCCAGAAGATCGATCCCGCGCCGCGCGAGTGAAGACCAGCCCTAAGGCACCTAAGGCAACTACAGCACCTAAAGCATGAGTCTCATGAGAATTATTGTTTTCCTTAAAGCCCCAGCACGTCAAGTGGCTATATGATGATTTTAGCCTTCATTCTTAAAGAAAAATGAAGTTTCTAGCCTCGTGGCTGTGGAAAAAGATCCAAAACGTGACACCCTCCCCCTCCCCCCCCCACAGCACCCTAAAGGTTCAAAAGCAAAAGGCAAATGAAAAGTACCCCAAATCTAGTATCTTTACATATTCTCATGATTTTAAAGCCAGTCTCATGATTTTTGAACATTTGTAATTGGCAGTCCTGTTTCTATGAATTAATTATTTACATAGGCCAGGTCTACATTAGGAGCACTTTGCTATTACAGCTCTTCAGAAACACCATACCAGCATAATGTTCCTAGTGTGGATACAGAAAAACTGTGGTTTTTGCCATATCAGCCCCTGAAGCTATAAATAAGCCTGGCTAAAGCACAGTTTGCCCGTTTAACTGTATTTATACTAGGGCCTTTTGCCAGCAAAATCGTACCTCATCACATCCTTGACTGACACAGACACACTGGAAGAAGTCTGTAGGGTAGTCCTAGCCATATAGAGCATTCCTGTAACATTAAGTAATCCCTATTCCCATCGAAAGAGGCAGATCTCCTTCCATTGTAACTAGGAGCAATGGGATGAACTAAGAAATGGAAAATTTAGGCGGATTACCAGCAACAACTTTCTAGCCACAGTCTCCGCTAAACTGTGAAATTGTCTCCCTAGGGGAATGGCATCTGTTCCATCTCTTGGGACTTTTAAACCTGGACTGCATGAAACACTAGCAAATGTTATGTAAGGGAAAATCCGACCTTGGCAGGGGACTAGAGAAGACCTAATAGGCCTTTTCCAGCTCTAATTTCCAGGAACACTTTGGGCTTTGTATCCAGCACAGTGTCTCCCCTGCTGCTGTCACAGAGCCTTGGAACACATTTACATTTTCTGAATAGGGCAATTAGCACTCCCTCCTTTCCCCATGTAACTCGCACCTGGTCTCTGACATTCCTGGCATCAGTACTAATGGCCCAGCCATTAGTGGTGATTACTGGTCATTGTTTCTATTTCACTGACCCATTTGATTGGCAGAGGCAGCCTCCCAGAGTAGGTGGATGACTTTTAAATAGGCCAGTTCAAGGATAGACCCACCAAATAAATAAATAGCAGACAGGCTCCACCTTTACTTTGTATGGCTAAGAAATAAATGAACATGTGGTTTCTTGGGGAGTGTGGTGAAGACATTCTGTGCCAGTGGTGGGTAATATGTGGCCCGCCAGGGTAATCCATTGTCGGGCCGCAAGACAGTGTGTTTACATTGGTGTTTACAGGGACGTGCTGGCCGCTGCTTCCAGTAGCTCCCATTGGCTGGGAATGGCGAACCACAGTCACTGGGAGCTGCGCAACCATGCCTGCGGATGATCAGCGTAAACAAACTGTCTCGCGGCCCGCCAGCAGATTACCCTGCCGGGCTGCGAGCAGCCCACAGGCCCCGGGTTGCCCATCACTGCTCAATGCTGGCGGGAGAGAACTCTCCTGTTGGCATAAAAACCCCACCTCCTGTGCGCGGCAGAAGCTCACCCGCTGACATAGCGCTGCGCACACTAGCACTTATGCCGGTGTAATTTATGTCACTCCGGGGTGGGAGGGTGGAATATTCATGGAGTGACCGAAGTTTTCCTGACATAAGTGGTAGTGTAACATTGCCTTAATTGGTATTATTATTCCTTATTAAAGGCCCTGACCCCATTGTGTTAGGCGCTGTACAAACATCATAAAAAGATGCTCCCTGCTCCAAATGGCTTATTACCATATGAGAGACAACAAATGGGTACAAGGGGCAAGGGAAGCACAAGGTGCCAATGGCCCAATTATGATCAGCATGATAACAAGCAGTCGCAACATGTCTGCTGCCTAACCATTGCCTCTAATTACCACAGAATACCATTGTGAGGTGTAATGGCCACGTGGAGAGTTTTCCTTCTCTTCAGTGATGAGTTCTCAGACCCAATCCTGCAGTCTTGTTCTCAGGCAAAATTCCCATTAATATCACCAGTCAAATGAAGTGTGCCTCAGTAAATTAGCAATATTAGGTCCATTTGGGCCATGTTCTTTGTCTTTAGAGGATGATGATCTAGTAGTTAAAGTGCTGGATTAGGATTGAGAAGAATGGTATTCAAACCCAGATCCTCAAATTGATTTAAATGGGAGTTAGATTCCTAAGTACCTTTGAGGATCTGGGCCTTAGTTCTTGGTTCTTACGCAGACTTCCTGTATGACTTTGGGGCAAGCCACTCTGTGTGTGCCTCAATTCCCCATATGTAACACGGTGACAATCACACTTCCTTCTCCCACCCTTTGTCTGTCTTGTCTGTTCTTTAAGTTCTTCAGGGCAGGAACCACAGCACACTGGAGCCTTAATATCAGCTGCGGCCTTTTGGTGATACTGCAGCATAAATAATAATTAATCATAGTATTCCACTGCACTTACTCAGGTAGAGTAATACTTTTCTCTGGAAGGGGTACCACTGAATACAGAGGAACTCCTCGAGGAATAAGGTGCTATTCAGTGTGAATAATGGAGAAGGGAGGCATGGATCAGTGTTCACGTCACACTCCCCATCACTGTCTGGTCCAGGCCAGGGAAGCTAATGATCCAACCAGCGGACCAAATTTGGTGATGAATTTAGCTGAGGCAGGTGGCAGATATGCTAAGAAGAAGTGTGAGTAAGGATAGCCAGATCTGGCCCTTAGTTTATAAATTAGACTCTTTTGACTATAGTACTGGATGGGAGAATCCTCTGCAAACCTTCCCCCAACCAAACCCCAATCCAATTGTGAAATGAACCTTTTGTGACATTTGGTAACATTCAGTTTAAAAAATAAAAGGCCTTTGAATCTGGGTCTGTGCTTTCTTATTCCAGCCAAGTGCCAGATTCCATGAAGAAATACTGTTCTTGCATTATATGCAGCCTGACTGAAAGAAGATAGTACCAGAAACCATGTGAGAATTCCATCCCAGTTTTTCAGACCTAAGAGGACTCAAAGAGTTTGGATGTAATTTGGTTAAGCACCTGTTCTTCTCAGTGCCTGTCTGGATGGAACCTCCTAACTTTTCTGAGGTATTCCCATCACTAACTTAAATTATTTAACCAGGGTGTAATTTATTTCCCTGCTGAGGGCCAACACAAGGTGCTGTGCACCTCTTAAACCCAATTTGAACCCCATGTTAAGGGCTTAGTGTAAGTGGTGTCCTGGGCCTTGTGCATGGCCTCTGCACATGGGTGAATTTCACCCTGAATGAATAATATTGTCTGTGTTATAGCTGTCACAGATGAACAAACTTCTTCTATGGGTGAGTGTAATGAATCCATTTGTTGGTTTATGGATTCAAAGTCCTTCTGGGTCACAAAGCCACATGTCATTGCCATTGTCATTGGCTTTTTATTTGGGTCTGAGTCAGCAGAGAGATTTTTAAATTCGCACGGAAGCAGACAGCTCCCTGCCGACTTCCCTGCAGGAGCTCATGTGTATTATTTATTCCACCATAGGTAACGGAATAGCAGAAAGTCAAGAAATCTGTTCCTATTGGTAATACAAACCCATCTAAGTCAGTAAAATATCAGTAACGGGTCCACTGGGTGTAGATCTACCTGTCTGCCTATGCTGTTTCAGCACATGCTTTGCTGCGGGGTCTGCTTTCTTTATTCTTTTTCTTTACTTCCATTGAGTGAGGAAGGCTGCACACTGTACCAGCATGTCTCACCTTTTTCCACTCTCTTCCATCTTTTCCTTCCTCCCCCTCACTTTCTCCATCCTCACACTGAAATTTTGCTGGTTGCCAGTACCTGGGCCCCAGTTCTGCTTTCAATTACACCCGCATACCTCTGCAGCAACTGAACGGTGAAGTAGCAACAGCCGGAAATTTCAGCAAAAAAAGAAAATATAGTCTCTAGATATCACCTAGCAGCATATGCCCAGAACTGTGTTCCCAGTCAGTGGGAACCCAAGTCCTGCGTATGTTTTTGTCTACACATTAGTTGTCCTAGATGAACATTTTAAGATTCTGTTTTAACATACTTTGGGCCACAGTTTTGCCACCTGGTGGAAATGGGGACAACCATGTTTAAACTTTGTCCTAGCCTTGGTTACGCTGGCCAAATTGGGCTTAAACTGAGATAGCCCCAAGCATTTTAAAAATGAGTTTCCTATGCTTCAGAAAACACAGCTAAAGGCCTACCACGGATGGGGCTTAAAGGTAAAATCTGTAAGCCTTACACCTTATACAAAACCACAAAGGCCTTCTCTTTCGGTAGGATTAGCCCCAGTTCAGCCAGCAGTGACCAGCAGCTGGTGTAGCTGCATGTGATGGGATATACAAACTTCACACTGGACAACAATAGGTTAAGGAGCTGCTCTGGGTGAGGGAGCTCCTCCCCACCACACCTGCAGGGCATGCACAGGCTGGAAGAGGGGAGCAGAGCAGCTCACTTGTTGGCAGACCAAGGAAGAGAACAGACCTTCAGCCCCTCAGTTCCTGACTGAAGGCAGGCGTTTTCCAGACCACCACTGCCTGAAGGTCTCCCTATGAAGAGAGAGCCAGATTCTGATGAACCTTGGAAAGGAATCCTTCCCCTCTATTTCCTGTTCACTAAATTTACTTGCATTCATTCCCCTTGATTTTTGTTTATGGACTGCCCCAGAAGGAGAGAGACTTTAAAGTAATGTGGCCAAGCCACAGGAAAAGGCAGACCATTGCAGAGGCAGGGCAGCCATCGACAGGAAACACCCTGAGGGGACAGAACCACTACACCATGACTGGCCACAAGGAGGCACCACCGGTGAGTCAACCCCTTTGCACTGTGCCAGTAAAAATGCCAAATGTAGATAAGTAAGGCAAGCTGCAGTTTGCACTGGAAAAACATATTCTAGGGGTAAACTCGGTGCAAATCCTAGATTTCTTGGAGTTTGCACCTGGGTAACTATCTCGGTTATTGGCCTCTAAAGCCCAAATGTCCCATTAATTGGAGGGAAAATTTACTTTTATTTTCTGACCCTTCACCCCAAACAAGACACCCTTTGATTAAAAAACAAAGGTTTTCTCTTCTATTTTAGAATCCATCTCACTCTGACTATCCCTGTGTTTAGAGCTTCTCTATTACCGGAGGTTATTGTTTAAATAAAGCATGCATTCTGGTAAATAGCAATTGCTCAAACATAAGCAGTTTCAAACTTAAGAAGTAGCCCTTCCAGTCTCTAGATGAAGGATGATTTGAAATGAATTGATGTGTTCTGACTGGTGAGTCAAAATAATTCAATCCCCCCCACCCTCCAGTGTTAAACCAAGTCAATTTTTTCAAACCATATTTGATATCTTATTGTTTATTTTCGGGCAGCAGACAGCAATTTCCAAGAACTGCTCTTGATATACAGCTCAGATATCTTACAGGTCACATGTCATTCAAGAAAGGTCAACGATTCATTTAACGTTTCATCATTCTTCACATAAACAGGCAAATACCATTTCATTCACAGTGCAGGCTTTTGTGTGTGTGATAGGCCCCTAGTAAAGTCTATGTAATATTATTCCTGCCTAAGAAACAGTGAACTGACATTATTATCATTACCTTATCATATATCTTGGATACACTGCCAGTAAAAGTATGTGCACCTAAACAGAATTTCATTTAGAGTCAATTCCAGGGAGTTTTGTAGACCTCGGCCTCTTGCCCTGGTCCTTTCTCATCACTGGCAAAACCAAAGTAGTATTATACAATTACAGTTACGTGGCTTGTTCAGACATAATATATAAAGAGTCAAGTATTACAATAAAGTACTACAATAACACTGATATCTACATAATTGAAAACTATGGTGTAACAAAGGTTCTCTTAAAAAAAAGAAAGAAAGAAAGCTCAGTTTGAAAAACATATATTTAAAGAAACAACTTTCTCATATTACCAATAACACCTATAATTCAACCTGAAATAATTTTAAAAATTGGATTCACTTTTCACCATATAAGGGCCAAGTTTCCTTTCTGTATTGCACTCAGCATGGACAATGAAACATAGACTATTCAGTTTCCCATCCTGTTGAAATCACTGTGACGAGGGTGTTTCTGGCACCCCTGGTCAAGGAATTCTTTGTTACTCAAAATGTGTGTTTATGTGAACCCACCAAGGGCTTAACATAAGAACATAAGAACGGCCATACTGGGTCAGACCAAAGGTCCATCTAGCCCAGCATCCTGTCTACCGACAGTGGCCAATGCCAGGTGCCCCGGAGTGAGTGAACCTAACAGGTATGATCGAGCGATCTCTCTCCTGCCATCCATCACCCCCCTCTGACAGACAGAGGCTAGGGACACCATTCATTACCCATCCCGGCTAATAGCCATTTATGGACTTAGCCTCCATGAATTTATCCAGCTCTCTTTTAAACCCTGTTATAGTCCTAGCCTTCACAGCCTCCTCAGGTAAGGAGTTCCACAGGTTGACTGTGCGCTGTGTGAAGAAGAACTTCCTTTTATTTGTTTTAAACCTGCTGCACGCCAATTTCATTGAATGGCCCCTAGTTCTTCTATTTTGGGAACAAGTAAATAACTTTTCCTTATTCACTTCCTCCACTCCACTCATAATTTTATATACCTCTATCATATCCCCCCTTAGTCTCCTCTTTTCCAAGCTAAAAAGTCCTAGCCTCCTTAATCTCTCTTCATATGGGACCCGTTCCAAACCCCTAATCATTTTAGTTGCCCTTCTCTGAACCTTTTCTAGTGCCAGTATATCCTTTTTGAGATGAGGAGACCACATTTGTACGCAGTATTCAAGATGTGGGCGCACCATGGATTTGTATAAGGGCAATAAGATATTCTCCGACTTATTCTCTATCCCTTTTTTAATGATTCCTAACATCCTGTTTGCTTTTTTGACTGCCGCTGCACACTGCGTGGATGCCTTCAGAGAACTATCCGCAATGACTCCCAGGTCTTTTTCCTGATTGGTTGTAGCTAAATTAGCCCCCATCATATTGTATGTATAGTTGGGGTTATTTTTTCCAATGTGCATTACTTTACATTTATCCACATTAAATTTCATTTGCCATTTTGTTGCCCAATCACTTAGTTTAGTGAGATCTTTTTGAAGTTCTTCACAGTCGGCTTTGGTCCTTACTACTTTGAGCAGTTTAGTATCATCTGCAAACTTTGCCACATCACTGTTTACCCCTTCCTCCAAATCATTTATAAATAAGTTGAATAGGATCGGCCCCAGGACTGACCCTTGGGGAACACCACTAGTTACCCCTCTCCATTCTGAAAAAGTTCCATTTATCCCTACATACCCTTTGTTCCCTGTCTTTTAACCAGTTTTCAATCCATGAGAGGATCTTCCCTCTTATCCCATGGCAGCTTAATTTACGTAAGAGCCTTTGGTGAGGGACCTTGTCAAAGGCTTTCTGGAAATCTAAGTACACTATGTCCACCGGATCCCCCTTGTCCACATGTTTGCTGACCCCTTCAAAGAACTCTAATAGATTAGTAAGACACGATTTCCCTTTGCAGAAACCATGTTGACTTTTGCCCAACAATTTATGCTCTTCTATGTGTCTGACAATTTTATTCTTTACTATTGTTTCAACTAATTTTCCCGGTACGGACGTTAGACTGACTGGTCTGTAATTGCCAGGATCACCTCTAGAGCCCTTTTTAAATATTGGCGTTACATTAGCTATCTTCCAGTCACTGGGCACAGTAGCCGATTTAAAGGATAGGTTACAAACCCTCGTTAATAGTGCTGCAATTTCACATTTGAGTTCTTTCAGAACTCTTGGGTGAATGCCATCTGGTCCCGGTGACTTGTTACAGTTAAGTTTATCAATGAGTTCCAGAACCTCCTCTACTGATACTTCACAGGCTTCTGCCTGTGGAATCTAGCATGTGGAGCTCCTGCAGCCCATGCCTCCGAGTTTGTAGTTCACAGAGCATGGGGCCAGACTTCTCCTCAAGTTTGCAAAGAAAAGGCTGAAAACATGACACGGAGGCACCCTCCAGGTTTGGAAACCAGAAGGTGACTTTTAAAAGCTCCAAAATGATTTGTTTAGAAAAATATCTCATGGTGTTTAAGCCAGTCTCATGCTTTTGGGGGAGCCTGACTCATGATTTTTGAACGCATGAGGTTGACAAGGCTTCTGAAGTACAACAACGTGCACTATGACACTTTGCATTGGGCTAAATTAAACAACATTTCCATACCTCACAAAGGGGTTGAGAGGCCTATTCGTAAATAGTTCTGAGTTCTTTGGATGGATGGTGCTATAGAAGTGCAAAGTATTATGACTTGCTAGAGAAAACCTTTTGGTTCCCAGTCCTCCTAATGCATGTGTGTAATTTTACTCATGTGAGTAATATCATTGAATTATATGGGTAAAATTCACGAGGGTGAAATTTACCCCTATACAAAGGGCCTGTGCACCACTTAAAGTCCAGCGTAAGCATTCAATGTAGGGCTTGTATGAGATTTTAAGGAATGCCTGGCTCTCTGGTTGACCCTCTGCATGGCAGTGGAGTTGCTTACATGACTAAGGCCAGGTCTACACTACCCGCTGGAACTCCACCACCATGAGAGGCGCACGCGGAGTCGACGGAGGAGCGGCGGCAGTTGACTCAGCTCCGTGAAGATGCTGAGGTAAGTCAACCTGAACTTGCGTATGTTAGGTCAATCTCTTCACCCCCTCCTCCCCAATGTAGACCAGGGCTAAGTATTGACAGGCTCAGGTTCTTGAACTGTGCATTGGATGAGAGAAGAGTGAACACTTTTAATCTGCAAGCTGATATAAAAGGATCTTTGCTAACTGGGATCAAGTTTTACCATTAGAACCTCGCATGGCAAAACATTTCTCTATTGTGCAGCCTTTCAAATGGTTCGTACCAGTCTTCTCCTTTTAAGTGGCTTTATTTTAAAGTTACAAATCAGATCCTATTTCTTCTTTGCACTCCCATACTCATAAAACAAACTGATGTGATCCAAGTAAGGCCATGGTGAATAAGAGACTTTCCTCAGAAGCTTTAATGCTATCTCACACGGCCTCTGGATACTGAATGGGTGGGTGTCTGAGATAGCACATTTACTCTTTTAGGAAGCAGGGATACATTCCTGTGATTTATAATTAATTTAACAAAATGTTACTATTAACATTTTTTCCAGACTTCGGTTTTGCAGCTGCAGGTTGTATTTAAGATGCACTCTGAAAGTCTATTAAGAAAGGTTATTACCTAGCAAAACATGGAAATAGAGTCCCTCTGACAGGCAGAAAACAAACAATGTAACTCTTACCTTTGCCAGCAAAAATAAAAAAAGAATAAAAGCAAAAAAGGCAGCAGCAGCAGCTCATTGGACCTCCACACAGAAGAGTTCTTGATTATTTCATACCCTTTGCTATTCTGCTCTGACTCATTTAGGGGTTGGTCTCGTGAGGTTCTGAGTGGTTCCAGAGAGAGAGAAGCTGCATGCCAACCATTCCCATTAAATGCAGTGAAGGCCTACAGCATCTCTTCCTCAAATCTGCCATCCCCTTACAGTGCTATCATCCCATTCAGTGAATTATCCTTTTTTTATTTCTCTCTCCATCCAAAGGGCACAAAGCCCAATCCTGCACAACTCCGATTCCTGACACCTGATTCTGGCTCTGACCACTAAGCTGGCTGTCCATGACCCAGACCTGAGAGTTTGCACAGACCACCCAACCCCTCCACATTCAACAAATTGAAGGAATTTCCCATTGAAGGAATCGGGAAAAAAAGCATTTTTGCACCCAGCAAATCCCAACAGGCTCTGGGGATGCAGGAGTGAGTCTGTTAAATCCAGGAGGAAAATTTGTCTTGGTTGGCACAACTGATGTCTGAAATGCAAATCCTTTGTGACCAGAAAAAAAACATTTCCAAGTGGGAAATGCCATGCTCCAAGCTCAGGCTGCTACCCTGCCCTCAGAACAAGCCCCACTGTGCCTTTGGTGTAATGTTTTGAGGGCACTGGTGGAAGTTCAGAAGCTTCATAAACCAGTCCCACTTGCTTTTTCTGCTCTGCCTTTGGATCTGCACCATGATCAAGCCATGGTGGAGCTGGTGAAAAGCCTGCTCTTGGGAGAGGTTTTTGACTAGGCCTCCCCCCTAACTGGAGCAGGACAGCAAAATACCGAGTGGTTAGAATGCCTTCCTCACAGCCTTCTCCACTATCTTTGGTGATCCCCATCACACCCGCTCAACTGAAGTCTCCATTAGGAAACTCTGGCAAGGATTGGAGCCAGTTGCCACGTATGCCATTGTAGATACCAAGTGGAACAAGGCAGCCCAAGTATGCCAATTCAAGGCAGGGCTCAGCGTTGAGGTTGAAGATGAGTTGAGCTGGGTGGAGGCTTTAATGGACTTAGCTGCATTCATAGACTTCTCTGTTTGCATTAATAATCAGCTGCATGAATGAAGAGAAGAGCAGAACCATGCTACTGTTGCACCCATTTCCAGCTCCAACACCCCCGGACCAGAATCCCAAGTCTATGCAAGTGGATCTGACCCAAAGTCAGCTGACCACTGAAGAAAAAGAACGTTATTGGTGAGACAATCTATGCTATGACTGTGGTAAAGTGGACCACATCCTTGCTCAGTGTCCCTCAGGAATCCTTAATTGGTGCGGGTCGGGAAACAAAATAGCTAAAGTCCTTTAGGGGAGCCCAGGACTGGGACAGTACCTCAGAATTAACCGTTCAAACACTCCCCCCATGTCTTGCCCAGAACCGAACTCTTGCCACACCTGCAGGTGAAGGCTCAGCTGTACGTTCCAGATGAGGCTTGGAGAATTCTTCCTCATTGACTCTGGTTCCTCTAACAGCTTCATGGATGCAGAGATAGACCAGGTTCTGCAAATTCCCATCCAACAGAAACCCATTATTGATCTAGTGGAGACAATTGATGGGACCCTCCTGTCCTCAAGACTAATGATGCAGGAGACCATGCTGCTGGAGGCTGTGATACATGGGCACCAAGAAGTGTTGTGGTTCAATATAACCCGGTCCCTACATTTCCTGTTGATTCTTGGCATAACCTGGCCGGCATGTCTTGATCTGGGCTGGCAAAAGTAAAAGATCGTCTTCTCTTCTGCATACTGCCGGCAGGCCTGCCTGTGCATTGCATACTTCAAGTCCCTGGACCCTAGGTCCCATTTCCAGATAATGGCAGATTTGGCTGGACTCAGTGCAGCAGCCATTGGCTGGAGGATAGGCTTCCCCAGAGACAACCCTCCACATCCCTGAAAAATATCGAGACTATGTTAACATCTTCAAAAAGAGAAATTCAGACACACCGCCCCCACTTTATGACTGCAATAGTCCAATGGACCTGCAGCTTAGAGTCAAAGTTCCATATGGCTGGATCTATGTGACATTGGAGCCAGACGCTTTAGACCGTAATGTCACTGTGCCTCAGTTCCACATCTGTAAAATGGGGATAATATCACTCCCTCACTTCACAAAACTGTTGTGAAAATAAATTAACGTTTGTGAAGTGCTTGATAAGCCCCATAGTAAAGTTCACGAGGAAATGAATAATTCTGTCTTCTGAGCATGGCTTGAATAGTGTGAATAACACTTAGGGCCACTGATTAAACAATGAAGATAAAACAAAACATTGAATAGTTGCTCATTCAGTGAGCACATTCTGTGCAGGAATTCTGTGGTGAAAAAATAGTATGTGATCATGTAATTAAAGACAATATCATACTGAACATGCACAAAGAGACCAAACTCAGGTTGCACAGACAACCTTCATTCTGGCATTTCTGGATTTTTGAGTGCTTGACTTTTCAACTTTAACATTCTCTTAATGTAGTTGTGTGTGTGTGTGTGTGTGTGTGTGTGTGTGTGTGTGTGTGTGTGTGTGTGTGTGTGTGTGTGTGTGTGTGTGTGTGTTCATTCTGGCATTTCTGGATTTTTGAGTGCTTGACTTTTCAACTTTAACATTCTCTTAATGTAGTTGTGTGTGTGTGTGTGTGTGTGTGTGTGTGTGTGTGTGTGTGAAAAGAAAAGGAAAGATGTATGCAAATCTTTCAGACAGATAAAGCAAATCTTTGTTCATGCTACTGGTATTACTCACTGAAAGACTAGCTCTACCTTATTTCAATTCTTGCCAGTTGGTTTCAATACACAACCTTGTGTTTTATTTACAGTCAAATCTGGACATTGAGATGATCATAAGAAGAAATAGGTGGTTTTGTACCTTATTTATCCAGGTGCACTGAAACACCATACTAATAAACACAAATTTGTATTGTATTTGTATTGGCAGTTTACCCTAGCCAAGCACCTGTCTATAATCTTATGTAGCACTGACAGACACCAGTCGGTGGGATTAAATTCGTGGGTCCTGGAGCTTAAAGCGTAAGTGCCTACCGCATGAGTTAAAAGCCATCTATCTCTAGTCTAAAGCAGACTTATTTTATCTCTCTTAAGTAGTCTCGGTGCTGTTAGATGGGACAGAACATCACGCCCAGAAGGTGTGTGGGTTACAGTTATGTTCTCGGTGCCTAAAAAGTTTTCCTTGCCTAGGGTAAATTATTAATTTTTTAGTTGGTGAGTAAAGCTCATTAGTTTATCATCATCACCATCCTCAAGGGGAAGTGTCACAGGTCCACTCAGGGGGCCCTTGCTTCCCCTGAGTCCTATAGTCTGGTTCTTTCAATGAAACAGTTTCCCACACCCTCTCGGTGGTTTCCAAGTGTCCTTTATTTACAGTGCAGTCTTTAGTGTCAGCAAAGTGCTCCCCAGATCCCCCACAACAGTCACCTTCCCTCACTTGGCTCTAAAGCCTCTAGCACCCTGAGGCCCTTTGGCTCTTCACAAGGAGACAGAGCAACTCCCTGTCCTCCTGGCCTGCCTCCCTCCTGACTGGGGCTTGGAGTTTTTCAAGCACTCTCAGCTCCCAGCCCCAGCTGTACCCACTCATTCCAGCCTAGTGCTGCCAGCTAGCCCTCGTTAGGACTTTCAGCTGGGCCGTTCTAGCCTCTGCCCCCCCCCCCTCCCCCCGGCCCTGCTACCAGCAAGCAGAGTTTTGTGCCTACACCAGTAAATTCTTCCTAATGATTGTGCAAAGCTGATGGCGTTCAACAGAAAAGAAGGTGGGAGACTAACCCAAAAGGATTAATTTATGAAATATATTTTTAAAAATCTACTGTGCACCAATTTGTAAGGATGTTACTCCTGAACTAAAATCGGATTTTAAAATAATAAACTTTTTGAAATAATCTTGCTGTTGCATAGTGAAGCTCTCCACAGCATATTATATACATACCTACCTACATATACACTCCAAGGGAAAGTTTTCAACAGTGTATTACACACTACAACAAGCAGCAGATTGCTTAAGATTACTCCGACATCCTGGACCAGTCTTGGAGCAGTAATATCTTCATGTTTGCTGTCAAGGCCCGTCACCCCCGCTGACCAGCAGGGACACCAAGGCAACCCACATTACTCAATCAACTTTAAGTGTTATAAATACTGAGGTCCATAAAAAAGTACAATGTAATGATGGCTTAAACAAACCCAATTCATCATCCCAGCTGCACACACATCATTTCCCTCAGGGTGACCAACCAACCAGCAGTGAACATAACCCAGGCCAGTTTCTGATTCCATTTCTCTTCATCAGTTTGACTTTTTGTTTTAACCCCCCCCCCCCCCCCCCCAGGAAGAAAAAACCCCTCCTTAAAGAGGAATAAAATTCTCACAAATCAAATACAGCTCAGCTGCCTGAGTCCCTTTTTGTGTGTGTGTTGTACTCATGTCCATGCGTTTTGCCTCTAGTGATATAAAGGGAAACCCTTCAATTTAAAGGTCAAATGGGGGCCGTTTGTTTTAACTCAGTGGACCATGGCAGTGGTATTCACATATTTTATCTTTTGTCCTTCAACAGTTGTTAGACTTGTAGCCGAAGGGGAGGCTTGGCAGATTTGCTTGTGCAGATTTTTTTTTAAGATATAAAAATACTAAATTTCCACAGTTAAGGACCTGATTGAGTAATATTCCAAAAATCAAATTGATAGTGAATCTGATTCTCAGTCAGTGATAAGGCACATTCACCAGCATCGTGAAAATGTATTGCTTTTATTTATTTAATGGGGAAAACATGAGGATCCAAAACTCTATGTAGGGTGTTTTCTTCTGTTTGTTTTTTATTTCACTTTATTTTTCCTGTTGGTTTTTGGGGGGCAGGAGTTCCTTGACAGTGCACAGAGCTGCACATGGGAGAAGAACTGCTAATTCATTCATCTTCCCCAAAATTCCTTCCTCTAATCCTCCTGTCCATGCCCCCAAGCCCCACTTGCTCTCCTTTCCAGAAGAACATCCTAACCTGCAGTTAAACGGGAGAAGAAACAGCCAAGAGATTGTAGAAAACTGCCTCAAACAGATCTCCAAGGAGGGCAATACGCAATGTATAATATTTGCTGCATAATATGTTGCTATGATGGTAGCTATAAATTGCACTGGTCGAATTCCAGTTTGGGTAATTGTATTCTGCCCTACTTAAATTTCTTCTTAAAAGTTAAGCTTGAATTGGTTACTGTGGACTAGATTCACCAATATGCGCCGATATTTTAAGTGCTCTGACAACACAAAACAGCTGTTAAACCTGGTCTCACTGGCAGTTTAAACTAGGGTATGCTTGGGGTTTTTGGGGGGTTGGTGTGGGTTTCTAGAGAAGTGCAAAGCAACTCGAACATGCTGGTAGATCCAGCCTAGAGTTAAGAACTTATCCTAAATTGTTGCGCTGGATTGCTCTGTGCTGTTAAAATGTTGCCAAACCGGCCCAAATCTATTTTTTAGCCAAAGTTAGCAATTGGCAATGACATTACTTGTTTATTAAAGAATATAAAAGGGTGAACTCCTGAAGAGTTCTTTGTGAATACCTACCTGACCAAACTGGGGCCAACCAACTTGGATCAAGCATCCTTGGGTTTAGTCCCTTCATGAATATCTTGATCAATTACTTATAAATGTCTGTTGCTGTATGGATGTTTTAACTGCTTATTAGTTGGTTCAACACACACAATCCTTATTGTTTAAACTAGTTGGAACCATGCCTGATGACTGGGGGAGGTTGCTCTTTTTTTGTCTATCTCGGTGGTTTTCAACCTGCAGTCCGTGGTCCCCTGGCCATCCACAGATGAGGAGTCCACAAAAGGTTGTTGTTACCATACAACAGGTTCTGCAGACTGTCTAAGATTTCCAAAGGATCCACACATCTATAAAAAAAATTTTTTTAGAGGTCCATGAATGAAAAAAGGTTGAAAATCACTGGTCTATCTTATCAGCTACCTTTCAAGTCCAGTTTTTCTAGTTAAGCCACATTCTTTCAAGGCCTCCCTGCAACTGCTAACAGACCTGCACTTTACGCCACCTATGAAAACATATTTGTTTCTTTTTAAACTATCTAATCCTACACCTTGGCTGACCTGTCCTATCCTAATGCCTGCTTTCTCCGATTTCTGGGCCTCTCTTCTTGGCAGGATCTCCAGCCTTCCGGCTGCAACAGGTCTCCCCCTCGCTGGTAGCAGAACTTTGGTCCTTTGTCCCCTCAGTGCTTGTGCTGTGCTGCCTTGGCACCCCTGTGATGGGGTATTCCTGTGTGCTAAAAATGCTAACAAGGGATCTGAATCAGAAGAAACAACCTTGTGTAACAGTCTCTTAGCCATTTTCGCAGATGACTCCATGTAGCAGGGCGGCGACTCACCCCTGCGGGTCCTCCTGCTGGTTCATCCAGGAATTAGCTCGCCAGCGTCTGGAGCGCCCTCTGCAGGCCGATGTCCTGCTTGCTGCTCTGGCCCCGTGTCCCTCCCAGACCCTGGTGCCCTCTTACCAAGGGTGCTGCACCCCTGCAGTACCCCCCCAGGTCTTAGGGTCTCCCCTCTCTGGGGAACCCCCACCCTCTATCCCCACCTTGCCTCAGTCTAGGCAACTGCCAGTCACCATTTGCCCCCGTTCACTGACGCAGACTGCAGTATAATTGCCACTCATCACTGGCAAGGAGGGTTGGGCCTGCTGCTTCTATCTCTAGGGCCATGGGCTGCCCCCTGCGACCCCAGTACCCCTTGTTGGGCCTTCTCCTAGGCCAGGGGTGGGGAACCTCCAGCCCGTGGGCCTTATACGGCCCACCAAATCATTCCATCTGGCCCGCAGCGGGGCCGGGGCTGAGTCAGGCACTGGGGCATGGGGAGAAGATGTGCCGCAGCCGCCGGCCAGGGACCCGCGCAGGCCGTCAGGCGGGAGCAGCTCCACGCTCGGCGAAGGGGCCGGGAAGCGCCTGGAGGAGCCGCCGGCCAGGGACGTGCGCGGGCTGCCAGGCGGGGGCGGCTCCGCACTGAAGGTAGGGGGCGGGAAGCGCCTGGGGGAGCTGCCAGTGCCGTGCGGCCACCATTAGCCAGGCGGCGAAAGGAGGAGCCGCGGGGAGCTGACGGTCAAGGGGGTGTGGGGGGGAGGCTGGGCAGGGGGGCAAGCAAGGGGGCGGTGGGGGGGGAGGCCAGGCTGGGCGGGCGGGGAGGGGGGCAGGAGACTGCCTAGGCTGGATGGGGTGGGTGAGGCATGCGTGCGGGAGGGAAGGAGGTTTGGTGGGGGGGAGGCTGGGCTGGGCGGGTCAGGCATGGGGGGCAGGAGGCTGGGTTGGGAGGGGGAGGGGGGAGGAGGTTAGGTTCGGTGGGATGGGCCGGGCCAGGCAGGGGTGGGGGAGGAAAGGCGGTTAGATGGGGGGAGGTTGGGTGGGGGTAAAGGAAGATCACCCCCTACACACCCAGGCTGATAGCGGGAGCTGACTGCGGCAGGCGGCAGGACCCCGGCTGGCAAGGGGCCAGCGGGGGAACCCCAAAGCAGTGCAGGGCTAAGCAATCCGCCTGCCACTGCTTTGGGGTTTCCCCTGCTGGCCCCTTGCCAGCTGGGGTCTCAGCTCCCGTTGCCAGCCTGGGCTTCCTCAGGGGAGTGGGGGGGGGGGGGGATGGCCCGCGAATGACATTATAAATGTCCAAATGGCCCTTGGCAGAAAAAAGGTTCCCCACCCCTGTCCTAGGCCCTGCAGCCTGGGGGTTTCCTAGCTCCTAGCTTCCTTAGCTCCTCCTGCCTTGCCCCAGCCCTGCTTCCCTCTAGGTACCTACTCAAGCTCCCAGCAGCCAGGCCTGTCTGCCTCTGGAAGCAGAGGAGACTCTGCTCTCTCAGGCCCCTGCCTCTCAGCCCTTTTATAAGGGCCTGGTCTGTTTGGGGCGTGGCCACCCAGCTGAGCCTGCTTCCCAATCAGCCCAGATTTACCCTACTCAGCCTGGGAGCTGCTTGCCCCCAGCCACAGCTCTTCCCAGGGCTGTTTTAAACCCTTTTCCACTGGAGTGGGGCAGTCACCCCACTACACTCCACCTTATCATTACGCTGTGGGTAGGCAGAAGACAACGTGGTGCTCAGATTTACTTCTTGTATCAGGCAGAGCTTCCCAATCATTTTAATAGTAGGCCACTGTAATCAAGAACTGCTTTTCCTTCAAAGTAAATAATTCTGTTCCCACTCTCATGTGGGTACAGTCCGTGTGGTAACAGAGCCTCTTTCTGCTTGTGGTTATCACACAGCCGGCAGGTGTCACACCCTTTATTAAGGAGCTTTGTCATGTATTCATTGCCAGCCAGTAAACAGACTCTTACGCCTGTCTAAGACAGCTGTCAATGCCCAGGTGTGAAGCATGTCATTTTTGCATGACATCCTTATGTAACGAGGCAGGAACAACAGCTCCCTCTCCTTGAAATATGACTCCATTCTGCATTCAGCGCCTCCTTAATGTGAAAATATGGTTCTACTCTTACCAGTACTTGGCTTTTGTCTTCTGACCACTCTGTTAACCCTGCTCTCTTGACTGCCTGTAATTGGATTTCCTTTTATGTAGCCTCTTTGATTTCCTTCAGTTTTGCTATTGAAACTGGGGGATAGTGCAGCTTGTTAATAGATTCAATGTCCTGATCCCCTTCCCCCAACCCTATTTAGGGTCCCAGCTAACACCAGTAATCGTCCTGGACGATACCTGATCTCTACCTGGTAGCGCTGGAGGTACATCTACGTTCATCACAATCTCTTTCAAGCACTAAGAAGGGGCTTTGCCTTGATTATCTCTAGCAGTTTGTGATTTGCTTGTATGATTATGGGGTGGCTACAGGTGCCCTGATGGACCCATTCTATGCCAAACACCAGAAGCTCTTTTTTCAGTTGGGCAGACTCCTGTTCAGTCCCTGACAGAGTTTTGGTGACATACATGACCGGCGGCTGCTGCAAAAGAGCTCCACCCTGTCCACACTGACGTGTCAGTGGCTCTCCTGGCTGGTAGTGCTCCACAACATGCGCATCCATTATCATCTTCTGTTGGGGACCTGCCCCATCCCACTCAACATGCTGCCCTGTGGGCTGATGTCTGCTTTCTGCTACTGCAGCCAGGTGCAGTTAGAATTTGGACAGAAAATGTACTTTTCACTGCAGCACTGTACCCATTTCATATTCCCTGGAGCTGGAAAATCTCTGATTGCCTTGATTTTTGGGGGGATCTGCTTTGAGTAGATGTCCCATGTATGTCAGCTCACTTTATTTGAGTTGCATTTTTTTCTGGGCTGAGTTTTATGTTTTTGTCCCTGCATCTTTGTAGAAAAGCTGGTAGTGTTCGGTCACGGAATCACAGCAATGTAGGGCTGGAAGAGACCTTGAGAGATCATCAAGTCCAGTTCCCTGCGCCGAGGCAGGACCAAGTAAACTTAGAACATCCCTGACATGTGTTCGTCGAAACTGTTCTTAAAAACCTCCAATGATGGGAATTCCACTACATCCTTTAGAAGCTTATTCCAGCGTCATTAATGAAAGTATTGACTAGTTCCGAACCCAAAACTGACTTCTGCAGAACACTGCTAGATACATTACTTTCTGAGTGTGGTCTTTCAACCAGTTGTGCATCCACCCTATAGTAATTTCATTTAGACCACATCTAATGCCTTATGAGTGTCATGTGGGACTGTATCAAAATCCTTACTAAAATCAAGATAAATCACTCTACTGGTTCCCCCTTATCCACTAAACCACTAACCCTATCACAGAAGGAAATTAGGTTGGATTGGCATGATTTGTTTTTGACATGCATACAGGCTACTCCATATAACTCTATTATCCTCTGGGTGCTTACAAATTGATTGTATAATAATTTGTTCCAGGTATAGAAATTAGCCTGACTGGTTGATAATTCCCTGGGTCCTCCCTTTGTTCCCCTTTTTAAAGACTGGTATTATATTTGCCCTTCTCCAGTTGCTCTGGGACCTTATCCATCCCCCGTGAGTTCTCAAAGATAATCATTAATGGTTCCAAGATTGTTTCACCTAGTTTCTTAAGTACCCTAGGATGAATTTCATCACACCCTGCCAACTTGAATACATCTAATTTATCTAAATATTCTTTAATCTGTCATTTTCCTATTTTGGCTTGCCTTCTTCCCCACTTGTTGTTTATATTAACTGTGTTGAGGAACTTCAGTTGTGCCTTTAATACTATCTCCTTGATAAACTGCCATCTCTTCTAAAGTCCTTTTTTCCCTTAGATTTTCTTCCCACGGGATCTTACCTACCAGTTCTCTGGGTCGTCGTCATTATCCCCCCAGGCACTGGGCAGGCAAGGCTTCACTCTACATTGTTGTCTGAGGAAACCATGCCCCTCAACTCTACTGGGCATGCTCCAAATGCACGGGTATAAAAGGGAGCAGTTCAGCTCAGTTGCTGCTGACCGCCAAGGAGGGAAGGACGAATGTCGCCTTCTCCTGCACACTGCTCTGCCCATGTGGCTCATTTTCTTCCAGCCTAACTCCCCAGCATTCTGTGTTTCCACTGGTGTCCTGTTAAAACAGAGGGAATGTGGGCCCTCTAATTCCAGTTCCACTGATCATGATATACCCATTGTATGTCTTGCCTATTAAAACAGTGTGCTCTTTGTGGCCAGGACTGTTTCTTACTATGCATTTATACAATCCTGAGCACAATGGGGCCCTAATCTCAGCTGGAGGCTTTTAGGCACCGCTATGGTACAAATACTCATAATGATCTAGAGATACATAAATACCACCGATTGATGCTTTGTTTTTCAATGCACAACACTGAAGATTGATGAGACCCATTTTGGAGGTCGAGTGAAGATAAGATTTCAAGCAATGGAAATTTAAATAGAAGTGAGATGCCCTTTTGTAGCCTGTATGGTCTGCTGGCTTGTTTGATCGCATTTCTTCTCTCACTCTTTCTCTCTGAAACCATAGAAACATTCACCAGGAGGCATCTGACTAGGATGTGTAGTTTTAAAAATGTACAGTTGCTACCTTTAATTGATTAGACATTGGCTAAAATAATCCTGTCAAACAGATGTTCCCTGACCACCTTGCAGTGGGTATCATGGGTGCAGTGGGGAGAGAGAAGGCAAAGCAACTGTATTCTTCAGGTTGGGGGAGTGCACCAGTGGGAGTGTAAATCTCCTGAAAAAGCTTGAGAGACAAGTTCACCTTATAATATGATGGGGGCTAATTGAGCTACAATTAATCAGGAAAGAGATCTTGGAGTCATCGTGGATAGTTCTCTAAAGATGCCCATGCAGTGTGCAGCGGAAGTCAAAAAAGCAAACAGGATGTTAGGAATCATTTAAAAAGGGATAGAGAATAAGATGGAGAATATCTTATTGCCCTTATACAAATCCATGGTGTGCCTACATCTTGAATACTGTGTACAAATGTGATCTTCTCATCGCAAAAAAAGATATACTGGCATTAGAAAAGGATTAGAGAAGGACAACTAAAATGATTGGGGGTTTGGAATGGGTCCCATATGAGGAGAGATTAAAGAGGCTAGAACTTTTCAGCTTGGAAAAGAGGAGACTAAGGGAGGATATGATAGAGGTATATAAAATCATGAGTGGTGTGGAGAAAGTGAAGAAGGAAAAGGGACCACCAAATGAAATTAATGGGCAGCAGGTTTAAAACAAATAAAAGGAAATTCTTCTTCACACAGCGCACAGTCAACCTGTGGAATTCTTTGCCTGAGGCGGTTGTAAAGTCTAGGACAATAACAGGGTTTAAAAGAGAACTGGATAAATTCATAGAGGTTAAGTCCATTAATGACTATTAGCCGGGATGAGTAAGGAATGGTGTCCCTAGCCTCTGTTTATCAAGAGGGGGTGATGGATGGCAGGAGAGAGATCACTTGATCATTACCTGTTAGGTTCACCCACTCCGGGGCACTTGGCATTGGCCAGGGGCCAGCGCTAGCTATTAGGCAACCTAGGGTGGCAGGAATAGGGGGTAGCATATTGGTGGCCTCTATGGCAATTTGGCGGCATCTCAATGCCTCTTCTGCCGTTGGCGACATTTCGGCGGCAACTGCTCCTTGCTGATTTTGGCAGCAGCGGCAATTCGGTGGCAGCTTCTCACTGGTAAGTAATATTTTTTTGCTTCGCCACCTGGGGTGGCAAAAAAGCTGGCACCGTGGGCAGACAGGATACCGGGCTGGATGGACGTTTGGTCTGACCCAGTACGGCCGCTCTTATGTTCCTCCCTTCCACAAAACTGCACAGATGTCCTGGAGGGAGCAGGAACAGTGCAACCATCTTCAGCTGTGGGAAGGATTGTGAGCCTTCCATGGTATGCCCACATCTTGAATACTGCATGCAGATGTGATTTTCCCATCTCCAAAAAGATGTAATTGGAAAAGGTTCAGCAAAGGGCAACAAAGATCATTGGGGGCATAGGATGGCTTCTGTATGAGGAGAGATTAAAGAGGCTGGGACTTTTCATCTTGGAACAGAGGCAACTAAGGGGGGGATATGATAGAGGTCTATAAAATCATGAGTGGTGAGGAGAAAGTGAATAAGGAAGTGTTATTTACTCCTTCTAATAATACAAGAACAAGGGGCCACCAAATGAAATTAATAGGCAGCAGGATTAAAACAAACAAAAGGAAGTATTTTTTCACACAATGCACAGTCAACCTGTGGAACTCCTTGCCAGAGGATGTTGTGAAGGCCAAGACTATAACGGGGTTCATGGAGAATAGGTCCAGCAATGGCGATTAGCTAGGGTGACCCGATGTCCCAATTTTGTAGGGACAGCCCTGATTTTGGTTTTTTTTTCTTATATAGGCTCTTATTACCCCCCACCTGCCTGTCCTGGTTTTTTACACTTGCTGTCTGGTCACCCTACTATTAGCCAGGATAGGCAGGGATGGTGTTCCTAGCCTCTGTTTGCCAGAAGCTGGGAATGGGCAACAGCGGATGGATCACTTGATGATTACCTGTTCTGTACATTCCCTCTGGGGCACCAGGCATTGGCCACTGTTGGAAGACAGGATACTGGGCTAGATGGACCTTTGGTCTGATGCAATATGGCCATTCTTATTTTCTTATATTCTTACTGCAGGAAGATCCAAATTTCTGAGCTGAATTTCAGACTTGAGCAACCCCAGATCCCAAAGGGAAGCTCAGTAGACACAACAGAATTTCACCTGGGTTCATGTTGAAGTGGCACATTTTACATGATAGAAAACATTTATTGGACCGTGTTTGTGTAACATTGTACCAGATTGCGTGGGAAAAGCTTGTTGAATCATTTGACATCCCTAACCTGAGTTTGGATGGAAAATTAAGCCCTGGTGATTTTAGCCTCACTTTAGGTATTACCAATATTTTCCATAGTTCAGAAAGAAGCCTTGACATGCATTTGCTTTCATACGCTTTAGTTTCCAATCTAATAGAATTTTAGGATGAAATTCTGCCCTTTGAGTGACGTGTGGGTTCAGCTAACTCCCTGGAAGCTGCACCCGTGTGGCTGTTAAAAAAACGGATTTGTCCATAGTGGTGTTCGTCTAAATAGATGAGAATTCTGAAGGTAGCAAAACCCAGCATGGTGACCTGCCATCCTGTCCACTAGTTTGTGTTTCTAATCCTGTTTTATTGTACAAGTCTGGATATTATTACCATGATCCTCTAACTGATATTCCCCTCTGGGATCTGTCCATCCCACCCATTTTAGTGTGCTGTTCACGATGGAGAATGGAACACGGATATGATATTTTAGAACATTGAATTTCCTGTTGCAACTGATACCTCATTCTGTAAATGGAGATCTTTCACCCCCTTAGGTCTCCACCTCCTTACAAGAGCATGAGTTTGAGTTGCAAGTTGTTTCACCAAATGCCATCCCTTGTGTCATTGGGACACAGTCTAATACATAATCTGCTTTAAATGCCTTGCCCCACCGGAAGCAAATGATAAATATTTCATTCTCTAGAATACTGCCAAAGTTCCTGTGCTGTAGGGACAGGGCAATTAGTCTTTGGCAATGACACTGTCCATTAAGAGCTCTGAGCTGCCCAGGTGTACACTAGACATATATTAACTTTTGTCCTTCATCAGCTCTTGGTCTCATAGCCAGAGGGAAAGATGTTAGGATTTGCTTGAGCTGAGCAATACAATATTTTTGTTCAGCTGTGAAGCTGATTAATAATTTGGAAATTAAATCAATATAGGCTTTGATTTGTATTAGAATGGGGTTTGCATGTAAACCTTTTGTACTGTCATTTGTAGCAGGACTAGAGAAACTTTAAGAGAAAATTAAGTCAATCAAAGGATTTCTCTCCTTGCCTCTAACCCTTCATCCCTTTCCCCCTTCCAAAATGTAAATGAAACCCCAGGGATCAGAATCCTGGCAGTTGTTCCTGCTATTTGTCTTTCTAATTATTCTCTGGCCTACATTTTAAAAAAATGCCAGCTATTTTAGATGCCTCTGGTTTTGGGTGCCCAGCATAAGGCACCCTTATTTAAATTTCTGAGCACTCACCTTCTGAAAATTAAGGTCCCTTTGAAAGTCTGAGTCTGGTCAGCCAAAAATTGAAGCACAAGCATGTTTGAAAATGTAGGACTTCTGTTTTGTTTCCTAATCCAGATTTTTTTAAACAATGCAGATATATTGACTTGTTCAGGGAGCAAAGACGCGGGTTCATATCTCTATTTGCAGCTGCCCTGTCTGAATTAATTGAGTAAATGTAAGATGACCATGCTTCCAGAGCATCATGTTAAGTTGGTTCAGAGGTTTTGATAAGTAATCTAAGCACAAAGGTAACAATAATAATCCATTTTAATTGTTCACTGCCTTTGTGTCAATGGTATTGAGACACTTCACAAAATAACTGCTGGCATATACAGTGTGGGTTAAAAACGTAGGCTAGAATTTTCAAACTTGAGTGCTCAAAGTAGGCATTTAAATCCCTATTGTGTTATTCAGGTAGCCTGAATTTCAGAGCCAATGGGAGCTCCCGGTGCTTAGCAACTCTGAAAATAAGGCCAATTTAATTAGGGGACTCAACGTGGATTTAGGAGTCTGATCCAAAGTCTATTGAAGTCAATGGGAAGACTTTCTTTGACTTCAAGGTGTTTTATGGAGAGCACTGTAGGTATTAACTTTAGTTAAGTATGACTGGAAAAATATGGCTTAAGATTCTTGGAGGGGTAAGCACAAGTTAAACAATAAAAACAATTTCAGTGTAATGGGGAAACCTTTACAAAATTATAAGGCCTTTAAACAGAGGCCACACGTGGAGGGAGAGATGCAGGGTCACATACCCTCCCCCCCCCCGCCCCCGCCGATTTGGTACTTGGCTTGTACTGAGCATGCTCACAGGGACTGAGTATGCTCAGCAACACTGCTGAAGCCGGCTGGTTTCATTCTGACCCTCCAACCCACAATCAGCAGGCATGGGTCACCTCTGCTAGCCTTTTTGAAAAGAGGGTCCAAATCTATAACCGTTCTCAAGCCTGGCAGATGCCCACTCTGGGAAGCCGAGGTAGGAGAATCATAAATTCAGTACTTTCTGCCTGCCACTGACTTTGGAACCAGCAGCCAGAAGTGAAAGTGGACCGGTACGGTAATTGGGCCAGTACCGGTACGGTAAGGGGGCCAGTATCAGTAAGAAGTGGCTGTCCGTATGGGCCCATACGCAGCTGATGTTAAAGCACTGCCACTGCACCACTTTAACATCGCTGCCCCCCAGGGCCACCGAGATGGGGAGCAAAAGGGGCAGTTGCCTCAGGGCCCAGCAATTTAAAAGGGCCACTGCCACCACTACCACAGCACCAACCGGTGCCCTAGACCCTTTATATTGCCTCCAGAATCCCAGACAGCGTGGGATGGGCAACGTTTTAGGGCTGGCTTGGGAAGGCTGACTGCCCGCAGCCCCGCCCCTTCTGCCCAAGGCCACGCCTCTTCCTGGGGCCCAAAGCCGTGCCCCCGTGCCAGTAAGACTTTTAAGTTACTTTCACCCCTGCCAACAGCTCTTCTTCCACAGACCTCAGTGTGAGAAAAGGTGCATAAGGTTCCAAATACTCTGGGGAAGGATATGGTATCCAAACCCACATAACCAGAGAGATTAGGCAATACCTGTAACGTTGCTGCAGTGTGCCTCTGTCTTTTGGATAATGCAGCAAATATAGCCCTGTGAAGGAGTCAAATCTTGAGCCAAGGACAAATGGTTTTGACTCAATAAATGGAACATCTGGTCCACAATGATTTTGATTTGTACATATCCGGAGCCCAGGTTCTGGTCTGAGCTTGACAGACAGGCAATCCTGGTGTCCCATGGCTGTGTCATTCAACTCAGAATTTCACCTGGGGCAGGTTCTGTCCCACCGTTCCAGCCCTTTTGACAGCTCATCTGGTGCAGAGGCCAAAATCTGGCAACAGCTGTCCCTCTGAAAATTCCTCCGGGGATGGGGGCAACTCTTATCAGACATAAAGCCTGTGGTGCTGGCTCCCACACCAAGTGTTTATCCCACGTCCAGCATAGGGGACATGAAGGTGAGGTAGGAAATATGCTGGAGGCAGATTTTGATGGGGGTGCAAAATGAATGGCCACCCTCAAAAGACATTTAATATTGTAAAGTCTAGCGCTGATCATGGCTTACAACTGTTTGTTTGACATCAGCTACAGACCAAGGGCCATGCTCATCCTGTGAATATATTAGCTTGCTGGAACCTCATTAAAAATCAGGAGGCCTCAAGGAAATGACAATTTCTTCATACTTTCCAGCTGAACCCAAAATAATAAATTAATGGCCCAGTTCCTCTGTCATTGATTTCAGAAATAAGCAGAGTGGCACCTCATCGGAATTTTGAGAGAGCGAAATAGAGATGAATGTAATTTATCTTGTAATGATATAACATTTAACAGTGCCTTTGAGAAAAGGAAAGATGTAGATACCAAAATGCACCAGAGCCTAAAATAACCAAATCCAGTCAAATCCTAATTTCAATGAGAATTTACTCAACCCCACTGAGACTACTGTCTGTCAAGCAATCGCTAAACCAGGTGAATCAATTGCTGGTTGCTTGTAACTTGTACTCAGGGTAATTCAGCCAGGATATGATGAACAACTATCCCTGTTGTGCATAAATGACCAACTATTTAAAGGGATGCCATTCAATTTCTATATGCTACAGTTTTAAACATTGTACACAGAATTAACATAATCAAAGATAGGCCTCTACCACCTGTTATGGTGAGATGTTGACTAAGAAAAACCTTCAGCTAACCACTGAATGGCAGATTATCTTCTGGGTCAAGATCCACTAACGGAGGAAGGGCTGTCAGGTTATGGCTCCCTGATTCCTGAGCAACTGATCCCTCTTTGTAAATTAGAGGAGCCCAGAGACTTCTCTAATTTATACTGACTGATTGTGGTTCCCACGGAGCCATATTCCAGGAGAAAATTTTAGGGCAGATGTGTATTCCACCCTCCCTCTAGCATACCTCCTCCTTCACCAACATGTCCCCATGCTGGGGCCTGGGATAAGCAGTTGTAGGAGGAATTTTCAGAGGGACCTCCGTTGCCAGATTCTGGCCTCTGCCCCACATGAGCTGTCAAAAGGGCTGGAACAGTGGGTCAGAACCTGCCCCAGGTGAAATTCTGTGCGGAAAGACGCAGCCATGGGACACCAGGATTGCGTATCTGTCTAGCTCAGAACAGAACTTGGGTCCCGGATATGTACAAATCATTATGGACCACATGTTCCATGCACTCTGTCACAACCATTTGTCCTTGGTCCTGGGGATTCCTCGAAAAACCTGTCACCCTGCAAACTTTGCAGAGGCGCCAATGCCCTTACAGCGGAAGAGACGATCCATGAGGGCAGCTTGTGGCACACACAAGTCCTCTGTTCCACCTCCCTAATTGTCTCATCGTTTCTTTGGGAGAAGGGCCAGATCATGGTGCCTTCTAAGAAGCAACAAAAGGGTGAAAACAGATTGACCCTAAGCTCTTAATGGTGGTGGTCAGCACCATATTATCAACTCCCGTTGATTCCATTCCATTTTTTCCTGATAATTATAAATCTAGGGCCTTATCCAGAGCTCACTGAAATCAGCGGGAGACTTTCCATTGTGTTAAATGGGATTTGGATCAGACCCATATATCATAGGCCAACTTTTCAGTGACACCAGAACAGTATTTTGATTCCCCTATGTTCATATTTGCCCTATTTCAGTGACTAATTTTCAGCAGTCCTGCAGGAATATGGTTTATATAATAAGCCTCATGTATATGCACAGGGCAATCTGAAATTCTTAGCAGTCATTACATACTCTGCACTTTACTGGTCCTACTTGAATGGATTTTAAAATGTTAACTTCCTCTGAAGCTGGGAATGTAGTGAATGACTCTCGCAAACAGATAACGGCAACGCCATTATCCTGCTTGTCACTCAGGCCCAAAACCTGGGGTTCATTTTTGCCATGAACACCCAGAGTTCTCTCTCAGCACATCCAGGGTGTATCCAAACTGCGGCACTCTCTCCTACCTAACCTCCCTATGATGCTTCCTTTCCTGTCTCTCCACACAGTCCAAAATTCCTGCCCATCATCCCCTAACCTGATCATTACAACTGCCTCCTCTCTGGTCCCTCTAGCACCCATATCCCCCACACTCCAAGCCAATCACGTTGCAGCTGCTAACATCTTCCTCATCTATTCCATTGGACTCCTCTTTGTATTGTTCATCTAGAGCCCTGTTTCATCTCATCAAGCTAATTATTGTGGCCCCACCTTCAAGACCCTTTATCATTCTGCCTCTCCCTTCTTGTCTGTTCCCATCTCTTACTCTCTTATTGTGTTGTCTCCTCCCACCTCCGCTTTCCTGCTAATGCCAGCCTCATCCACCTGTTTGCCAATTTCCCACACGGGTTTCTTCACACCTTCTTCCGTGCTGCTCTTTAGACGTGGAAAACCCTCACTGACTCAGTCCGTAAGTCTGTTTTCCTTTGCTCTTTCAAATCCCTCCTTGAGGTGCCCTGATGGCTATGTGAACTCATCCAGCCAGTAGTAGTTTGAGAGGCAAATGGAGATGGTTGCCACTTACTATATATGGGTCTGATCCAAATCCCATTTAACACAATGGAAAGTCTCCCGCTGATTTCAGTGAGCTCTGGATAAGGCCCTAGATTTATAATTATCAGGAAAAAATGGAATTTTTTTATATATTTGCATGTAAAATTGTATATATTTGAGATCCTTCAATGACATTCCACAAGTGTATTTCTGCGCCTAAGTGTAGCCTCACTGATTTCTGTTCTAGGCACAAGGGCCCGCTCATGTGGATGTCGCTCTGTAAGTCACTGGTGAGTGTGTTGTCATGGGTCCCCCTCTGTGCCCAATGCACCGCTGGTGTTAGTCTCTTGCAGCCCCACCTAGAGCATGTTGGCTCTTTAGTTCAAGCTGAACAGCTTGTGCTTTTTAGCTCTGGAGGTCTGTAGTTCAACCCCCGGTGGGTCTGCTGACAGGGTGGCCTTCATAATTGCAGAATCAGAGACTACTTACGTCTGGTCTACACTACAGACCTATATTGGTATCACTTTGTCAATTTTTCATTCCCCTCAGTGACGTAGTTGTACCAATCTAATCCTCCATGTAGACAACACCTCTCACGGAGGTGGATTTCCTACACTGAAAAGAGAGCTCTCTCCCATTGACTTAGAGCATCTTCATTAAAGGGCTACAGCGGCATAGGTGCATCAGTGCAGCTGCAGTGTTTTAAGTGTAGACATGCCCTTAGAATGTAAGCTCTTAAAGTCAAGAAGGGTATCTTCATATATGTTTATGTCGTGCCTAGCACAATGGGCCCCGAGCCTGAATGAGGCCCCTGGGCTCTATTTAATACAAATAAATATTAATAGAGGAGAATGGGTAAATGGAAAAACAAAGCTGTGATTATTTTTTATCAGACTTCCTCTTCCTTTCAACAAAGCAGTTCAATGTGAAGTCAAAGTTCATTGACACATTCTCCATACTTGGTAGGATGATTGTTTTATATTAGCCATTGACTTGGCCTGCATTGATCCTTGAGAATGTATCGCACAAATCATTTTGCACTAAACTGCTGAATCGATGAAGAAATCTCCTGGAAAATTTATATTAAAAGTCGCTGCTTGCCTAAATGAGTTCCCTGTGCCCCATATTGAATATTTTGCTGATGAATTGAATGAGTTTAAATTTGAACATTGCAGACCCATTAAAGAATGAATTCTTAAATCAAATTCTGCCATTTATGATTGAAATGAGATTTCCCCTGCAGTAGACTAGCTGCTATATAAATCAGTTGTGCGTTTTATACCGTACCATAAACAAGATATAATTCTTTTAAATACACAACAGGTGCCTTAAATCTTTTGATGCATCTTGTATTTATCTGATGTTGATTTTAGTATATTTACACCAGGTAACTAACATGGGTTTATAATAGAATATAGTTTCTGAAGGTTAAAGAAGCCATAATCTTTGCTTTTAAAAGCAGCTGAGTTTTCAGGCATTCTACTTTATATCAGTGTTCACAGTTGGGTTATAGGTTTAATTTAGAATAAATAATTTCCTTTTGGTCCATAAAAATACAATTCTGTTAGAGTAAGGTTACATACAGGGCAATTTCTACTCAATGTAATGGAGAGTAGGATTTTTTCTATTCTCTCACTACACTAGGTTTTAATACTTCACTGTGAATCAGTTTCCTTTTCTTCTACTGGGGCCCTCTGTACACTGAGTGGCTGGCTGACCACTGCTGCGTAACTTCAGGGTGGGATCAAAACTGTTCCGTGCCTGGGCTCAATCCTGAAATTGTTCCAAATGCAAGACTCCTATTGACTTCAATGGTCTTTACTGAACACATGGTGAACAGGACTTTCCTTTCCCCACACTCAGACAGCATTGCATACTGGCCAGATGCATTATGGGAGTTTATTGCCTTCCATTGAAGCATCAGTCAGAGGCCACTGTTGAAGTTGGTATCCCAGACTTGATAGACAACTGGTCTGTTCTCACATGGCTAATCTGTATTCCAAAATTTGCTCCCAGTGTATGCTTTGACTCACCATCTCCTTCCATACCGAACAGATTAAAGAGAAAAAGAAGAGGAAAAACCACTGAGGCCAAATTAACAGCTGGCGTAAGTCACTGTTTCAACTGAAGTCAGTGGAGCCATGCCAATTTACACCAGCTGAGGATCTGGCCATTTTCAGTCTTCAGCAGTATTTACATAGACAAAATTGTAGTGTGCTTCAGTGTGCTAACAGTGAGCAGCAACCGCTGCATTGTGGGTTACTAAGCCTACTGGTATTGAACTTAATTTTACATAGCACCAAGGTTTATGGTAATGTGATACCAAGAAATAAGCTTTGTATAAAGCCTGTAAAAAAAGCGAGTCAGATATGCAGGAGTTCAGACTAAGCGATCATAATGTTCCTTCCGATTTTAAAAATATATGAATCTATGAAATGCGAAAAATGCTGATTGCAAACATATAAAGGAATAGCAGTTTGATTGTCCCGTACTCTAAAAGAGCATATTCCTTTATCTGAGTTGCCTGAGACATACTGCATAAGAGCCTAATTCAAAATTAGAGCAAGCAGGTGGAATTCCATTGACTTCATTGGACATGTAACCACTTACACTGAGTGTGTATTTGGCCCTTATGTGGTATTGGTGTTACTCTCCTTCTTTAGGGTAGGATGACATGCTACGGTCTGCAGGTTGGTATATTATAACTAGTCTGAGCTTTAGGGAAACTTTTTTTCCCCCAGTCCTGTCAGAAAATTGGGTTTAAAAGCAGCTTCCAGTAAAAAGATGTCTCTAAATCACAGGTACTGTGGAAGGGCTGGAATCACTCACTTTAACCAGGTTGTAAAAACTCACTATTGATGCTGTAGTAACTAATGTTTCATCCCCTGGCTGCTAATGTTTTTATGTCTCTGTGGGCCTCTTTCGTCCAAGGACAAACATCAAGGGTTTTATAACTATCAGTTGATCATTTCTGCTAAAGTAGGGGAGGTGAATTTTCAGCAAGATAACAAAGGTGTTATCTCTATCCAGGGAGGATATAAAGGATATTGGGAAGATAACATCTAATTGAAGATTCAATTTTCCAAGAGTCAAATTGTTTTGATGACTAATTGATTTACATAGACTGGATTCATCCACAAAGCAAATATTTTTTAGATATGTCTGTCTTTCTTCCTTCATGGCAGTAAGTAGATCTGTTTACTTTCTAGAAAATAATAGACTAACTAGGTCTGGTATGGAAGAGACAACTGTTTTAGCTCTTTGTTTTGGATAGAGGCCAGCATAGGATGCGGATATTAGTGAAGGAGTGTTTAGTGATCTAAGTCCAAGACTGGACGTCTGGAATAGCTGAATCCTAATTGGTGTAACTAGGTGCTCAAATACTAAGAATCTGAATAGGATAGAAAAGAATAGAATTCTCTTTGGCCTTTAAAAAAATTCCAGATTGCTGTACAGCTGTATGAAACTTTTCAAGTAAAAAAAAAGTGGAGTTTCAATAGTTTTTGAAATTTTGAAAGACCACTATAAAATTTCAAAAAATCCCATCAAATGTTTGACTGTTTTTTCAACCAGCTCTAGATCAGTAGTGCACGTCCTGGAAGGCCCACCCTCCTTCCTCCTACACCCCATCTTATCTTTCTAACACTGATGCACCTGAATAGCTTTATTTATGTAAGCTTTAATGTTACTCATGTAAGTAAAGTTTGCTTATGCATATAAACATTTGCATAACCAACCTCTTAGAGCCAATCAAAAAACTAATAAAAATCAGTTGCTAAACAAAGGGAATCTTTTTTCTAATAAAAACAGAGTAGAATTGTACTCAGAGGTGAAATCCTGGTCCTATTGAAGTCAATGACAGTTTTGCAATTAATTTCAACGTGGCCAAGATTTTACCCTGACTTGTGAAACAAAATTTAAAATTCTAATTTACTTGTATATATTATATCTTTCTTCAATTTGCATATCACTCACATTAGACAACTTCACTAATTGGTGAGTTTCACTTTTGCATATTCTCATCTTCATTTCTCATAATGACAATATTGTCATGTTTGGGTGTCCGTAACGCAAAGGACAACCCACCTCCCCCCAAAAACCCACTCCTGTTTTTATTAATTGTAAAAAAAATCAATAAAACATTTGTGATCATATCAGGTTCTGAAACCCATCCACTGTACTTTTTAAAAATTACATATAAATTTGAAGTCTAAAATCTTCGGCATTGTCCCGTCTCTCAGAATTTTGGTACAACATGGCAAAATTTAATTTGAGCACTTTACCTTTAAAATAACAAATTTGTCCAAGGATACCAAAATCAAATTTTGCTTTTTATTAACAACATATGAAACATAATTTTGTTATAATAATTGATCAATTTTATTACCCCAGAAATCTTGAACACAACCTCAGCCTTTAAAAACAATTTTAGTGTGAATTTAATTGCTCATAAAATGAAAGAGTGATTCATCTAGCTAGATCCAGACTTGGTGCAGTCAGACATGATGCAGTCTTCCCCACACATCCATGTCAGTGCATCTTGACCACGACTGACGGCATTTCTTCTGTTCCAGTCAACAAATATTGCCAGTTTTGATGACTCGTGATTTAGACAAAGAACCACTGGAGACTGGCTTTAGGCTACCATATTCGTTTCATTTGTGACCAAATACTAAATTAAATGTAGGCTCTAATAGGAAAAAGCGTAGTGTATCAGCCCATTTGTGTCTTTGGATTCTGCTCTGTTGTGGCTCGGGTGTCAGCATTTACACATTGACTCAAATTATATAATTTCTTGTTTTGCATTTACCAATATTTTTCACCTTATTTTAAATAGTGAAACCTTGGAATAAGTTAAATTTATCAATATTTCCCAATTAATCTACCTGATATTTCAGCTAACGATGACATAGGGTTTTGTCTAAGTTTGAAGGGAATTTTCAGGAACTTTTTCTCTTCTGATTGCTTTTAAGTGTAACTCCATTAAGGCAGAAGTTCTTTTTCACTCTTCTCCTAATGAAGAAAGAACATGCCTTTTGAGAAGGAGTGGCTGACAGATAATTGCTTTCATTGGATAAACCTAATATATTTCCTTTGGCCATTTAACATTCCAAATCATTTTACACGTATAGAACACTGTGTGTATAATTGGATGAAGGATCTTAATTCACGTTACCAAAAAAAATGTGAAATTGATATTATTTCATTGATTTTAATAAAGCCTTTGAAGATCTGAGAACAAAGAAGCATATTGGTTCTTTAATTAGTAAAGGATTTATTCAATAAGTTATTGGACAAGTTAATTTACAGGACTTAATTTTGCTATTGAAAGGTTTAGCCTCCTTCCCTCCAAAATTGGGACGATGGACCATTCCAATACTGTGAAGGTGATGACCTTGTGATAACCCGTGTGTTCATCAGTCAAATTACTGTCCCCAGTAATGATAATGCCAAAGCTCTGGAACACTGGGGCAGCTAATCTGTATTCAAATTACACTCAATGAAACAGCAAGCACAATTCAAGTAATAACTCACTAGCACTGAGAGGTGAAGGGAGACGCTCAGACCCCTTCATGCAGATTGGACATTATCATACATTTCTTAGGTGTTGGACAGGTCTGCATGAGAGGGTTGTTAATGAAAATATCAATCAAAAACTCTGCTGACTTAATGGTCAATTTAAATTAATTAATTGGAAAGGAAAAAGTTGAGAAGGACAGCATTGATTGTTTAGCTTAAAGCAGTTGGCAGGCAATGAGAACAAGGTTGCCCAAATAAGACAATGTTTCCTTATGAAGGCTGATGCTATGTTTAAAATGTTGAGTCTGGGAAGTAAAATTAGTAGGGATCCCCAGTTTAAACTCTCTGCTACTTTGAATCATGGTTCACTGAACTAGGCATAGTCTGTTGAATGTAGTGATACAGCAGTAACTTATAACAGATTCTCAGGTGGTGTAAAGCTGACTCCAGTGGCGCTATACGGTAGCTGAGGGTCTGAAGTATAGCATCGTTCATTTTCACTATTAGATTTTTATACTCCTTTCTTGTAATTTAGAGTTGAAATGAGTTTGCCAATGGTAGCTATTTAGTTGAATACATAACAAAAATATGTTGTCATCTTCGGGGCTCCTATTTGTACATGTGAGGCATTGGAGTTGAGATATTAAGTTAAGAAAAAGTAGGAACTTCACTAAAAATTAAGAATGAAAAACTGGCCCCACTAAACTCAGTATGAGTTTTGCCATTGACACCAGTGGATTGAGGATTTCACCCAGGATATCCCATCAGAGCTGAGGTAATGTATATTTAGGGGCAATATAAATGGCCAAATTAAAAATAATTTTCTAATTCACGTACGTTGAGCAGAACCTGATATTTTGTTAAACTGATTGAGTAGGACATGTTTCTTGGGGCTTGACTTCCCTGGCGCTTTATAGCACAATAAAGCCACCAAGAGTGCTCTACCTTACTACCTGTCCACACCGGTAAGGCGTAGAGTGCTCTGACTCCACAGCTGAAGTGCTCCGGTACTCCATCTCCCAGAGAGGAATAACATTTGTTGCGCTCTTGCTGGAGCACCGCAGCACCAGTGTGGACACCTAATGCGCTCTGATTGGCCTCCAGAAGTGACCCACAATGCCTGTTCTAGCCACTCTGGTCATCACTTTTGAACTCTGCCGCGCTGTCCTCAGGTGATCAACTGTCAGACCCGCCCTTTAAATTCCCTTGGAATTTTGAAAATCCCCT
The DNA here is from genome assembly GCA_032164245.1 of Sternotherus odoratus. Taxonomy (NCBI): domain Eukaryota; kingdom Metazoa; phylum Chordata; order Testudines; family Kinosternidae; genus Sternotherus; species Sternotherus odoratus. The sequence continues at coordinate 101,239,455 of JAVMKO010000004.1, read as the reverse complement.
TCCTGTTTGCTCAGCCAGGTGTGGAGTGCTCTCAGCGCATCTTTCCAGGTGACCATGTCTCCACGCACCAGGTGATCCCCAGCATGGAGCAATGGCGAGGTGCTGGATCTCATCAGTGTTTGTGGGGAGGAAGCTGTCCAGTCCCAGCTGCGCTCCAGCTGTAGGAATTATGATACCTATGGGCACGTATCAAGGGCCATGATGGACAGGGGCCATACGCCAGATGCAGTGCAGTGTCTGGTTAAAGTAAAGGAACTGCAGAATGCCTACCTCAAAGCCCGCAAGGAGAACGGCCGCTCTGGTGCTGCCCCCGCTACAAAGAACTGGACACAATACTTGGGGGCGATCTCACCTCCACTCCAACGACCGCCACGGACACTTCCGAGCCAAGCACAGCAAGGGGGGGGGGAGGAAATCAGGAGTGAGGGTGCTGAGGCTGGAGGAGAGCCATGGAGAAATACCCTGTTTGGTTAATGTACTTAGAGGCTAGGTGGTCTGGTGCCAGAATAGGTATATGCGTCCCATCTATCGCTCCTCCACAGTTAGGGAAACCCATTTGTTCAAAGCCAGCCACAAAGTCATGCACATTACCTGAAGTCAAGGTTCTTCTGACAGGATGCGATTAATGGCCCTGCAAACTTGCATCAACATGATTCCAGCGGTTGATTTTCCCACTCCAAACTGGTTAGCAACCGATCAATAGCTGTCTGGAGTTGCCAGCTTCCAGATTGCAATAGCCACGCGCTTCTCCACCAGCAGGCAGCTCTCAATCTTGTGTCCTTGCGCCCCAGAGTGGAGGCGAGTTCAGCACACAGTCCCATGAAAGTGGCTTTTCTCATCCAAAGGTTCTGCAGCCACCGCTCGTCATCCCAGGCTTGCATGACAATGTGATCCCACCATTCAGTGCTAGTTTCCCATGCCCAGAAGTGGCGTTCCATGGCCGTGAGCATGTCTGTTAATGAGAGAGCAATTTTGTGTCATATGCATTACACGATTCAATATCATCGTCGGAATTCTCAGTGTCACTTTGGATCTTAAGGAGTAACTCGACTGCCAAACAAGACATGCTGGCGAGACTCGTCAGCATATTCCTCGGCAGTTCAGGCTCCATTCCCACAGACCAAAAGGGAAAGCAGAGCACGCTGCACAGAAACCATTAAAAGATGGTGCCAAATGTGGATGGAAACACAGGGATTGCTGGGATGCGAAGTGATGCATCATGGGGCATTGGGACAGGATCCAGAATACCCCACACTCCATGCTCCCTTCCCACAAGCCACAGCACCAGAATGGGAAGAGGTACTCTGTGGGATAGCTGCCCAAAATGCACTACTCCCAATGCCGCTTCAAGTGCCGTGAATGTGGCCACACCAGTGCGCTTGCAGCTGTCAGTGTGGACAGACTGGAGTGTTTTCCCTAGTGTGCTCTCCCAAGGCTGGTTTAACCCAACGCACTCTACATCTGCAAGTGTAGCCAAGCCCTTAGAGATGTGCAGTGTATTAAAACTATCCTATTTTTGCTATTTTTTTAACATAAAGAGCTTCCAATGGAGATTACTCTTTAGATGGATTCATGCCAGCAAATAATAAAGCTGAAAAGGAAAGTGGAAACTGTTGTAAAATGCAATCAATGATAGACCAAGAAGATGGCATATGGAGTTGCTTTAGGATTAGGCTAGGGCTTGTGATGCAGGTTTGAGGTCAAATCAGGCACCATAATTTCCTGACCTCTTGCTGTGAAAGATTTCAACCCAAAACAGTGCATATCTAACAAGATCAGATGACCTCATTGGATTTCAACTGCAGAACTAAAAACTGTACTCCTTTCAGCTTAAGTTCTGACCCAAAAACAAAGCTATAAAGTGGGGTGAGTTCTTATTTCCTTGATTCCTGGGAACTCAAAGGGATTTGACTCAGAATCTCTGGCTTGAGCCCCTCTCCACTTTCAGCCAATGACCTTTTCTTTCCCCCTTCATTTGTTTCCTGACTGTTTCTAAATCACGGTCATTCACGTCAGCGTGGAATATAGACATCAACACAAAGTGCAGAGCCGGCGGAAATAAGTCTGAGATGTAAAATGAAATGGGGATCCAGCAGGTTTGCGTCAAAAGAAAGGATTCCATAAGCAACCCTAGTACTGTTAGTTCAGAGGGTGGGAACAATAAATTGATCTAACAAGGCTGAAGTGAAACGAGAAAAAGAGCAATTAGATACTTAACAAAATAGTATTATTAATTATTATACTATTCATCATTATTATTATTTTATTGAAAGCGAGGAATACTTGTAGCACCTTAGAGACTAACTAGTTTATTTCAGCATAAGCTTTCGTGGGCTATAGCTCACTTCATTGGATGCACAAAATGGAACAGAAGTAAGATGCATTTATACACACAGAAAGAAAGAAAAAAAATAAAAAATTGTACATTAGCATACCAATTCTAAGAGGGCTGTTAAATGTAGATGGGCCATTATAAGTAGGAGAAAAAAATACCTTTTTAAATGGATTTCTGTGTAAGGAAAAATAACTCAGGAAATGCAATCAATTAGTGTAATGCGAGAACCATTCACAAGTCCTATTTAGTCCCTGGTTAATTGTATCCCATTTGAAAATTCCATTTCCTAGACACAACTGTGCTAATAAATGATGGGCACATACACACCACCCTATACCGGAAACCTACTGACCGCTACACTTACCTACATGCCTCCAGCTTCCATCCAGAACACACCACTCGATCCATTGTCTTCAGCCAAGCTCTAAGATACAACCGCATTTGCTCCAGTCCCTCAGACAAAGAAAAACACCTTCAACATCTCTACCAAGCATTTTTAAAACTAAAATACCCACTTGGGGAAGTGAAAAAACAGATTGACAGAGCAAGAAGAGTACCTAGAAGCCACCTACTACAGGACAGGCCCAACAAAGACAAAAACAGAGCACCCTTAGCCGTCACCTTCAGCCCCCAACTTAAGCCTCTCCAACGCATCATCAAAGACCTGTGCACTGGCTATTCTTGGATGCTGTGACAGTCCCTCTGTCAGCTGCCATTTCAGCAAGGCATACATTAAAGCAATCCTGAGGTTGCTGTAACTTACCCTGGGAGTTTCCCTGCAAGGCTGAGAATTCCAGAAATGCAAAGGAGGCTTAACACCACCTGTGTTCTTTTCCTTGTGCTCCTGCACTGGATGAAGGCTGGCTGGAACAGTCAACTCCACTGTTCCTGCACTGAGTAGCTTATAGTCTAGGTGAGTTACAGAATGACAGGACTCAGAAAGAGATGGGAGAGAGAGAGGCTCCCAGTAAGTGCGGTAATGAGGTTGCTTTTTGTCAAAGGACTTGTATTGTGCTAGTTCTAGGGCTGTCCATTAATCGCAGTTAACTCACGTGATTAACTCAGAAAAATTAATCACGATTAAAAAATTTATTTTTGATTAAAATGGGTCGGGAACCCCACCAGCTCTGTGCTGGGTCAGGCTGCCTCCTCCTCTCGCTGTGGTGGCGGCGGCAGCAGATGGCATCTGCTATGGAGGGCCAGGGGTGAGAGAGGTGATAGAAGAGGCAAGCCTTGGGGGAGATTACGTGTGGGGGGGGGCACGGGGAGCTTGGCGGGCCGCACAGAAGAGCCCCATGGGCCTCACGTGGCCCGTGGGCCGCGTGTTTGACGCCCCTGATTTAGTTGCTTCTTGCTGCACTGTATAAATAACATTCATTCAGCTAAAAAGCAATCTCAGTAGTGTTTGGAGTTCTCTAAAGTCCTGGCTTTGCTTAAATGTTTAATCTCCCATCAGAACCATTTGTGCTGACTTGTGTGCTTCTGTACCATTAACACTACCCCATGGTTCTACTGTAGCTTTGTCTACATATACATTTTATACTGGTTTAACTATTTTGATCAGGAGTGTGATATTTCTACCATAAAAGTTCAGTCAGTACAATCCCCAGTGTGGATGCAGTTATATCATCATAAAAATACCTTATAATGGTATATCTTATTCTTCTACACTACAGGTATAGCTATACCTTTAGAAGTATAGTCTGGTATAAGGTGCCTTTATCAATATACGGTAATTGCATCCACACTAGGTGGGTTTTACCATTTTAACTGTCCTGGTGTGGGTAAAGCAGTACAGTTTGTGTGTGTAGACAGGTATAAGGCAGGAAGTCAGGATTTCTGCCATTATAATTGTGTGACCTCATGCATTTTCACTCTTTACTGACAACGCTTTTGAAAATCAGACCCCTGATGTCTAATTTAAGACACCCAAGCTGAAAATTTGGCCCTTAAATCTTTCGATGCCTCAGTTGCCTCATTTATGAAATGAGGATACTAAATAGGAGCCAGGAATCTCTAACGTCTAATCCTGGCATTGACTTCTTCTATGGTCGTGGCTAGGTCAATCAGCTGCCCCGCCTCAGTTTCCCCATTTGTGAAAATACTTTGCAGATATGTTGTGAGTAAAAATATTCATACTTGATACTAAGTGCTTTTCATTACCGAAGCACTGAACAGACAGTTATTTATTATTGTTCTATTAGTTTACCCACAAGTTGCCTACCAAGTGAATCGCACCATCCTAGTTCAATAAAATAAATATAAGACAGTTCAGTGGTTTGGTGATGAAAAGCACTAAGTATCAAGTATGAATATTTTTACTCAAAGCAACAATTTATCAGGCTGGGCCTAAGTCATGGAACTGTGAGAGGAAGGAAATGGGTGAATTTCAGTGTTATCACTCATTACTTATGGCAACAGGAACAAATAAAGGAATAAGAGACAAATTACTGGGGCAGCAAGGATGAGACTGACTGCACACAGAAGTGCATGTTTCAGACTGTGGTCCACGGGAGAAGATAAATCAAGGGGGAAGGCCAGCAGCAGTATTAGCAACACTTTAAAGTGTGGATCTGGTATGAAGAGGGACTGTAGTTCTGATCTTGCTCTCATGGACATGTTTAAAGTTGAGCGTGTGCATACGTGTTTGTAGGATCATGGTTTACATGAACATACCACCTTGCTCAACATCTATGGGTCCTGTGTGTAGAGTCTGTGCTTGTGTGATGTGGATCATTGTCCACCAGGGCTTAGAATTTAACAACTACCAGGTCCATATTCAGGATTTAAATTGAGACCTTCCAAAGGGTCCAGAGTAGTTTAGCACTAAATCACCTAAAGCCAGAATTTTAAAGATATTTAGGAAAGCTATGGGAGTTGGGTGTCTAGCCGTTTTTTAAAATCCCACTAGGCCTAGCTCTACCTTTAGGTGCCTAAATAGCTTTAGAAGTCTGGCTCTGACCTCCTGATAAATGGATCAGGCTTCTGATGGAGTTACTCTGCATTTATATTAGTGTTAATGGAAGCAGAGTTTAGAGCAGTAAATTTACTCTGGATTTACACTCATGTGATAGGAATTAGGATTTGACCCGGTCTGTTCGTCAATAACAAAAGGACTAAAAACATTTCTACATACCCTGTATTTTTCAAGTGCCATCCTATGTTAGGCAGGGTGAATTATCTTCTGTTCTACACATGTTTTGAGGTCCCGTAGATAGCAAGAAACTTGATAACTATCTTATATTTCTTTTATTGAAATGGGAAGATGCCATTCACTTGCTAAGCAACTAATTGGTAAATTAATAGAACAATAATAAACACTGTATTATCATTTGTCATTTTAAAAGTTAGGTGTTTTTAGAAGAAGGTGAGTAAGTAACCAAGGTTTTCATCTGGTCACTGAATGTTAACTATGGTATTGAAATAGTAAATTATGCATGATCTATTTTAAGTTGGTATATAGAGAGAGGAAATTAAATTTTTGTATGATATAATTAGGAAGTAATCAAGGTTCTAAAATTGGGGATTAGATATTGTTCCTTTGTATTTAATTGGACCAAATGAAGTATCCTGCTATATCATTGAATGGGAAGTTTCATATAGTATAATTCAATGGGAAGTCGTGCTGAGTTAGTATAACAAGTGAGGGAGAAAGTGGGTGTAGTACAGGTCAGGAAGTGGATTCCAACTCTGCCACTGACTCTCTGATTGACCTAGGACAAGTTGTAACTTGCTTTTGCCTCAGGTTACCCTCTATAATATGGATATAAGGATGCCTATGTGACATAGTTGTTTTAAGGCATAGTTTATGCGTCAAGCCTGGAGACTAAAGGTACTATTTGAGCCAAATTCTGATTCTGTGCTCATGCTGGGTACTACCTTTAGGCCTTGATCCTGCAAAGACTTGCATATGTGTTTAATGTTATGCACGGTGATTAGAGTCACACTGACTTAAATGGGACTGTTCACAGTGCAAAAAAGTAGCTCATACAAGAGTCTTTGAACAACTGGAGCCTTACTCCGCTATGTATGGGTATCATAGTCTGGCCCTCCGTGAAACATATTTTATTTTACTATGAATGATAATCAAATATTACACTTGCTGCATGCTTGACATTATTCTGCAGTGAGTGTTAGTGCTATTATTGTTCTTATAGTGTTTAGTTTGCATGTATTCGCTCTTGACTTTAGATGGATTTTAATTTTGCATGCAGTAGCTATAGTGTGCATGTAAAAGCGTCAATAAATCTGCTTGTTCAAACTGAAATAGGCATTTAATATTATGAGGCTGCCTTGCTCCTAAACAAATCCACATGATTAGAGCAGTGGATTTAACTAATTGTCCTCAAAGCAGCCCATAAGGGAATACAAAATGTTGTCTATGTTAATCGGTTGGGAAAAGCCACAGCATTGTATCATATGGTTTAATTCCACATGGTTTGCAAGTTTGCAGGCTGTTAATTTACATAAAATCACTATAGCCTACTCCATAATAATAATAATCATGAGCCTTGGAACAAGAGGTGAATCAACACCTGAAATGTAACCAATTTTGAATTTCAGGAGAATATAGATTCAAATCTCAGGCCCTTATCCCTTTGGTTTTTGTTTCAGGTTAGTCCTCTGTTTTCTAGACTAAGCTCAGATTCAGTTGTTGTGTGAGATTTCATGGGAGTAGGTCCTTTTCAGAGATTTCCAGCATGCAAGCTGGCAGAAAACTAATGATATTTCCACAATTTGGGATTGAAATCTCAGGAGAACAGATATCAAGATTTTACCATCATCATGTCCAAACACGATCCAAGCTAGCTATAGCCACAAACCCAAGCCTTAGCATGCATATAAGGGCTAAGCTACACTGGGGGTGGGGGGGAGGGGAATTGAACTAAGATACACAACTTCAGCTACGCTATCCGCTGAATATTTATCTTAGTTCGACTTACCTGGCCGTCCTCACGGCGGCAAGTCAACAGAGGCGGCTCCCCTGTCAACTCCACTTACTCTTCTTGCTGAGGTGGAGTACAGGAGCCAGTTTGGGGATTGATTTATCGTGTCTTGACGAGACGCAATAAATGGATCCCCGATACATTGAATCCTACCCGCCGATCTGGCGGGTAGCATAGACGTACCCTAGGATAGAGCAGAAAATAGCCTTTGTGATGTATCTCCTTCTGTACTTTTCTGTATTGCAAAAGTGTGGATACCAAGTACAAGGAGAGCCAGGGATCTGGGGCTGAGTGTTTGAACAATTCTGAATAACATGCAAAGAAATAAATCTAAGTCTGTTCATTGATAATTTGTGAACAGAAAAAAAGGATTAAATTCAGTGCAGTGAGCAAATTATTCTTCATGGGTTTCTTAATGCTGGCTTGGAATTCAATGGCTTCCAGAGAGGAAGGATGATCTAGTGGTCACGGTATTCACCTAGAACTCTGGAGAAATTGGTTCAGTTTCCTGCTTCCTGTATGACACTGGGCAAGTCACTCTCTCCCTCAGTTCCCCATCTGTGAAATGGAGACAATAGCACTTCCCTACCTCACATGGGTGTTGAGGATAAATGCATTAATGATTGTGAAACACTCTGGTACTACAATAATGGGGACAGATAAGTACCTTAGCTAGACAGCAATTTTTTATCATAGATAGCCATGTTGCACTGATGTTAGAGACAGGAAAATTTGGCTTGCTGTCTTGCTAATGTCCTTAAAGTCTGACCTAGAGAAACCATCCTTAGGGGTAAAGTATTTGATCATTCATCGTGATTATTCAGTCCTTGACCTCTCTGCTAAGACAGCCAACAAGAATGCCAGTTAATGTTGTGGTTTATGTGGGGTGGACACCAATCTTCTGGAAACTGGACTAGGACTGGCTTCATTTCATATTAGCTACCAAATGTGCATCAGATGGTAACAAGTTTCATTCACTACAAGCAACTCGGGAATGAAAACCGTTTTCTTTCATTACCTGACCCAACTAGCCCTAACTTTAAACCCCAGAATGAGGTAGCAGGAAGTGAAATGAAAACCAGGTAGTTGGGAAAAGATAGTAATATTGCTCCTCTCCCACTGGGTTCATTTTCTCTTTAGCAAAAGACATTCTAATAGTTTAGAAATGGGCCAGCTAGTGTATTTGGCTTTCATATATGGCTGGTCCATTTCAGAGAAAGGATCAACACCTGAAATGTAACCAATTTTGTCTTCACTAGTCACATTATCGTAAGAACAGGAAACGTTACAGAGGCATATTACATATTGACAATTGAGAAACATGGTCTTATATTGAAGATAGAAATACCTCACCCATCCATAATGAAGAGAAAAATAATTGGAGTCTGAAGCCAAGATAGCTGCAAACCCATGCCAAGTAACACCTTAATCCATTTTGGAGCACAAACTGGAGACCAGCTGACTTAATGGATTGGTAACGTATTATGGAACCTCGTACCTCTAAACCACTGGTCTGAGTCTTCTCTGGGTCAGTGCAGTGACTGGACTTGGTTGCCATGTCCTCACTGTTTGGTGGTCTCCATCCACTTCTCAGTGAACATGTGTCCACATCACAAAGTCCAGCGTCACAATTTGACATTGGTTTTCTCAGCAGAGAGCTCAAGGAATGAATAAACTACACGCTGACATCTAGATGTGTTGTTCTTCCACAACAGGACAGAGGTGCACTGGCAGGGAGCAGGGAAGGGAAATTTTGCCTGCTGTACTCAGTCCGTGAATACATGTGGCACATCAGTCTCCAGGACTATCAGTATGGCATCTTCCATGATTCCTACGAGTTTCATTGGGATTTGGGCATGGAATTTCCTTGGGCTCCTTTTGAAAATCCCAGCCTAAACTGACACTAAAAATGCAAAGAGAATTTAGCACAAAAAGATACAATTCTACCTTGGCTTTCATTAGGCACGTTGCTATCATAGATATTTGGGAAATACCTGCAGGTCACTTAGTGCAATTTAAATCAGAGAAGGAAACTTGGCTAGTTTGTAATACATCCCATCATTATCTGTTCAATGGCCACTGAAGCAAATAGTAATTCTCCAGTAAATTTTTCCAAATTAGCTCCTTTTGGAGTATATTATCGCTGTCACAGAGAGGTATGGACTGACTTTTCCTTGTTTTTTCCCCCAAGTCAGTCTTGCTTATATATATATAATTAATGTTTTTTGAAAGGCACATTACACCAGTCTACCCTGCAAGTTTCTTAGCATCATCCCTCTCCTCGTCTGCTGCACTATCCAGTAGAGTTCTACTGAAGCCCTCTGGTCCTGTCTGACTGTTGAGCTACTGTCTTCTGTTAATACATCTCTGGTCCCAGGTACGGTGTAAGTGAAGAGTGGTATAATGCACACAACTCAGGTCAATAACAACATAACAAAAAAGTACTTGTGTATTACAATTTTTATATAATTTGTGTATTATTAATTTTATATGAATTAAACACTGAGGGTGAAATCCTGGCTCCATTAAAATCAATGGCAAAATTGCAGTTGACTTCAATGGGGCCAGGATTTCACCCCAGGTGTCTTGACTTGTAGCTTGTTATGAGTATTTTCCCAGGCAGTCCTCCTCACTCTGGTAGGTACCAAGTAACGAAGACCAGTTGCTAATATGGTGGTGTAATTCTAGCGAGGTGTACATAGCTGAAATGTACATAGCATTATAAAAAGAAAAGGTAAAACATAGCAGCTGACCCCAAACAAGAAGCAGTTGGAAGTACGTCATAGGAAATACAGTATCACAACTGTATACCTAGCACAGGGGTTCTCAAACTGGGGGTTGCAAAGTTATTACATGGGGGGAGGGGTCACGAGCTGTCAGCCTCGACCCCAAACCCCACTTCACAGCCAGCTTTTCTAATGGTGTTAAATATATATTAAAATATGTTTTTAATTTATAAGGGGGTGTCGCACTCAGAGGATTGCTATGTGAAAGGGGTCACCAGTACAAAAGTTTGAGAACCACTGACCTAGCACATCAGTCTTTGGACATACTGTGTACTCTTCCCATTCCTCCTGTTTGTGGGGTGGGGGGTGCAGATGGACAGCGTGTGGGCTGCATACACTTAAGACAGAAAGGAGCCTCAACCACTGACAACTTTATGGCTGGGTAATCGTGGGTCCACATGAGTTGTGCAACTGTTGATCTGGCCTATTGTCTCTCTTGCAGTGGGGTTCTGGATGCAGATTTCACTCCAAATCTGTGATCTCTAATCTGATCCGATACTTAGTCCTTAGTGACGGACACATTTAACAAAGAACAAACACATCACTTATTTATCCAATAATCACATAATTGATTTAAAAAAAAATCAAGTTGAAGGACTTCTTTGAGATGTAAAGATTTCACAGTTTCCATCTGTGTCTAAGATGCGTAATTTGAATTAAATCTGTATTACATTTTACTAGTGTTGTTCTTACAGTGGAATCTTATAGATCAGCTACCAAATCCAGCCATCTTGCTGAGGTATTTAAATGCTTGCTGAGGTATTTTTAAGCGTGTGTGCATAAGAATTAATACATATTAATATAATTTGGCTTCTTCTGAGGGTTTAGGCCCCTGGGTTTGAGGCAGCATGACCTACTGAGTCCATAAGGAAGCCCTTAGGTGCAGGGCAGTGCGGCCTAATGGCCAGAGTCCATGAACAGCCCTTGTTGCAGGGCAGTGTTGCCCAGTGGCCAAAGTCTATAAAGCAGCCCTTGTTACAGGGCAGCAAGACCTAATGGCCCGAGTCTATAGAGCAGCCCTTGTTGCAGGGCAGTGTGGTACAGTGGCCAGAGTCTATAAAGCAGTCTGTGAGGGTTTCTGCCCCTGGGTTGGGGCAGTGCAGCCTAATAGCCAGAATCCATAAGGCAGCCCTTAGGTGCAGGGCAGCACAGCCTAATGGCCAAAGTCTATAAAGCAGTCCTTGTTGCAGGGCAGTGAGGCCTAACAGCCAGAGTCTATGGGGGGGTCACCCACCAAGAGGTGTGGCGGCCCTGGTAGGGGGGCCCAGGCCCACCTGACTCCACTGGGTCCTGACCCAGGGCACTAACAGTGGCATAGCACCTTGCCACTGACTCAGTAGGGGTGGTCCGACCGAAACATGCTGAGGATTCCCGGGGCGGAGGGAGGTACCCCTCCGCCACCCTCTCTGGGTCACTTCCTACCAGCCTCCTGGTTGGAGTCTCCCAGGCATCTTCAGATCCTCCATGAACAATTGGGCCGGTCACCTCCTCTGGCTCCTCCAGTCGCCGGGGGTCAATTGGGCCTAAAGAGGTTCTGGTTCCCGGTGCAGTCAGGGGTTGTGGCTGGGCCGCCGCAGGAGCTTCCCAGACGCATCCTTCCCATGTGGCTGCCAGCCCAGAATGAGCTGAGCTCCCCCTCTTCATACTACTAAAGCATTTGGAGCATGCCCAATCCTGCCGGGGAGGCAGGACTTCCGCTGTCAATACCATAGGCCTGACACCGCCTTGGCTAGTGCAGGATGAGCAAGTCCCATCACACTTCGAATCTAGATAGATATTTTCCAGCACTAAGATTATCTGTCTGGCTCTTAAAAATATTCACTTGTGAGGAAAAGAGAGTGAGCGCTTTCCAGTGTTTCACCATTGGCAACTGGCCAGAGTCTATCAGACAAATTCACCGCTTCCAATATTTGGACAACTCAACCTGAGTGGAGAGAAATGGAGAGACCGTAAAACATATTCTGAGTCAACAATGAAAAGCCACTCCCCTATTCCTGGCCTCCTGAATTTTGCAAAATTATAATAATTTCGAGGAGCTTATTTTCTAGCAAAAACAGTGGCGAAGCACTGGAAAGGGTTACCTAGAATCTCCATCCTTAGAGGTTTTTTAGGTCAGGCTTGACAAAGCCCTGGCTGGGATAATTTAGTTGGTGTTGGTCCCGCTTTGAGCAGGGGGTTGGACTAGATGACCTCCTGAGGTCCCTTCCAGCCCTGATCTTCTATGATTCTATAATTCTAATTAGTTAGACTAATTAGTGGTATCTGTAACTTTTATATCAGAACAACTGTTGCTACTGTGTATTTTTCCTAAGGGACACATTTGTTTTGTCTTTAAGCAGAACAAAGAGCAATGACATTTTCTTTTAAATGGAACTCACATTCCTAGTTGATTTTACCATGGGCTTCCGAGGCTTGCAGAGACAAGAAACATGATTTAATAGTTGAAAAACAACAGAGCCCGATATTCTGGGGCCCATTCCAGACTGTCTGTGTGACTTTGGGCAAGCCAGTTAGGTTCCAGTTTCTGACATCCTTGCCTAAATTGGGTAATAGCTAATTCCACATATAGCTCCACTGTGTTCACTGGGAATATTTATGTAGGGAGATCTGACTCAAGATGAGTGAGGGTCTCAGAATCTTGCTTGGAGCTGCTCTGTGCCTCTGTTTCCCCATCTACCAACCTCAGAGAGATGTAGCAAGGCTTCCAGATTCGACGCATGAAAAGCCCTTGTGAGATCCCCACACGAAAGGTGCTGCAGAAATGCAAAGTGTTAATAAACTGGTGAAATGTAAAGGGATCATTATGATCTTTACAGGTGTCACGGTTTTGACCTTGCAGGTCTTGACATGAAACTTAGTCCATATCGCTCCTCCACCCAGGTGCAGTGTGCTAGCATGCCTGCGAGGCTCTTTTCAGCCTAATTCCTGCTAATGTCATGCATGGCTAGTTAACCTCCATTTGATCTGTCTTTTAGAGATTTATTCATCAATAAAGGCGTTATTACTCCTTTGATGATAGTTAGTATCATTTATATGAATTGTCTATTGATGGACACATTTAACAAAGGGTGTTTATGTGCTGAACAATCACATAGTTTATTTATCCAATAATCACATAATCGATTTAAAAAAATCAAGTTGAAGGACTTCTTTGAGATGTAAAGATTTCACAGTTTCCATCAGTGTCTAAAATGTGTAATTTGAATTAAATCTGTATTACATTTTACTAGTATTGTTCTTATAGTGGAATCTTGTAGATCAGCTACCAACAGCTCCCAGGTAAGGATCAAACCCAGCCCACTTGTTTAAAATGTTTGCTAGAGTATTTTTAATCAGGCATGCATAAAAATTAATAGGTACGATATAATTTGGCTTCCAGAGAAACTTTTCCAGCACTAAAATTCTCTCTCTGGCTCTTAAAAACATTCATTTGTAAGTAAAGGACAGTGAGCAGCCCTAGCTCTTTTGCTCTGTCCAGGGCGGGGACATGTTTTTGGCACCTCAGCTCCAGCCCCTCTGTGGCCGTTAAAAAAATGTGTTGTTTTTTTAAAATCCAGCCAGGCAATAAGCACTGGAATTGGCTCTTCTCTCTGACAACCATCCCAGGTTGTTGCTGTTATCATTCAGACCTGCTCGAATGAAAATAAAGGGCTGGTCCGAAGGTAGTGGGTTACCCTGATGGGCCACAGGTTGCCCAACACTGCTTTAATATATTTATCCTCACAACACTGCTGTTATCCCCATTTTACAGATGGGGAACTGAGGCACAGTGAGACTAAGCAGCTCGCCAGCATCAAACAGGAAGTCTAGAGCTGATTAGGGAACTGGACCCAGATCTTCTGAAGAAAATACCGTCTTTGGGGAACCACAAAACAGAAGTTTTCCTAGAAGGACTGGTAGGAAAAATATAGATTAAGTACAGGCTAGTTCGAAAGAATTAGAACTCAATCCTGCAAACACATACAAGACTAAAGACTCTTGTGAATGTACGTGTTTAGCAGAATGAGCCCTTAGGTCCCAATTTTGCACAGACTCTAGGCACGTGCTTACCCATAAACCATCTGCTGATCAGGGTCATAACGAAGAATGAAATTTCCACCGTGTAGCAATGTAGCCTGTTTAAAACCAGGACAAAGATGGTAGTTCATTGCGGGGTTGCTGTCTTGACCAGCCAGATCTTGATTCCTTGTTATATCTCCATTAGTATTCTAATAAGACAAGAAAGGAACATTGGTCTTACTTACATGGTTAACTTTAACTACATCTGTAGTCCCAATGAATTCAGCAGAACGACTCACATGGTTAAAGTTCAGCGTGTGTGTAATGCTTTGCAGGGTTAAAGCTGTAGGCTTGTGGCCTGTGTTTCTACAGCACAAAGCTTCGGAATAGGACCGCTAGACCCTACCATAATAATAACAATAAATAATCTATGACACAGAGGGTTTGGAGTGCTTTAATTAGACAAAACGTGATTGAGCTATATGCTTTTTTAAAAATACATTTTGTCTTTTTTTCTCAGTATTGTTATTGATTATTTAATGTGAAACTACTCAATTAGAACCTATTTAAATCGTGCCAGATTATAGCAGCACTGATGCATGATATGGGTCCCATTTTTAAAAGCTTTGAGACGGATTGTGAACTCCTCACGCACAACGGTGAGTAATGGCTGTGCAGGCATATTATGTTCCTAGCTCCTGGCAGCAGCTACTAGGGACAACAGAAGTACACAGAGAATACATCCAAGGATCAAGGGGTGAAAATCCTTCAACAGTGTCTGAGTCCCTACCGCCGTACTGCAGTGAGTGGCAAAGGAGTGCTCGAGGCTCATGTTAAGGTGTTTGAAGAAGAGTCAGGGTGGATCTATTTCCATGATCATAACCCTCATAAAATCAATCCAATACACTGAAAAGAAGAGTTCTGGGATGCCTAACTCTAGCAAATATTCTGTGTTACAGTATCCCTGTGCAAAGAAAGGTCTATAAGGGATTGGTTTGCTGTTATTTGTTACTGGCCAACGATTTTTTACTCTGGTTTGAAAGATTTTTTGATCTTTTGATTTTACAGGAGACTGGAATTGATAAGCCTACTGATTTTGAGGACTGCAATTCAATCAGAACCCCATTCCCGGTGAGACTGCAATGAATGTCAAGTCCTGGGATTTGAAGGTTTAAGTCAGGGGCCGCCAATTGTTATCACTAGAGCACTACCAGTTTAGGTACAACATGACTAAGGTCTCTGTGCAATAGCTTAGCCAGCAGATGTCACCATTACATTCAAACAACTTAAGATGCAGAATAAGAGCCTGATTCTGAGAAATCCTATGACTGTAACGGCCCCCCCACTTGTTCATCCTCTCCTCCTCCCCCCACGTCCTCCCCCCCCGCTCGTTCAGCCTCCCCTCCTCCCCACAGCCCCCCCCACTCATTCAGCCTCCCCTCCTCCCACGGGCCCCCCCGCTCGTTCAGCCCCCCTCCCACCCACTCCAAGGCCCCCGCTCACTCAGCTCTCTCCCCCTCCCCCACTCCAACGGCCCCGGCTCGGCTGGGTGCAGCTGGCCGGGCCGTGCCCGGGCGCCTCCGCCCCGCCGGCCCAGCACCCCCTTCCCACGCCCTGCCCGGCCAGAGCCCCCGGCCTGCGCCTATTGCACCCAGCCACCCTCCTGCACTAGGCCCCTGATCCAGACCCTGCTTCCCTTTCAGCGGCGTAGGCGCGGCGGCCATGTTGTGCTGCCGAACTACACCTCCCAGCATGTTACACCTCCCAGCATGCCGTTAGTCCAGGCCGTCTGTACTGCGCATGACGGCTTCACACAAACTTCTCTAACCGATTATTAAATAGGATTATTAGTATTATTTCCAATTTCATATAATTCAGAGAGGGAAAGCCTGATTTTCTATTTGCTTTTTACATTAGAAATAGCATTTCCTTCTCTCTGCTAGAGAACTCTGGTAAGATCTTTGAAGAACTTGAATAATGATAATATATGCAGTTTTGTTTTAGCTGAGTTGGTCCCAAGATATTAGATGGACAAGGGGGGTGAGATAATATCTGTATTTGGATCAACTTCCGTTGGTTAGAGAGACAAGCTTTCGAGCTACATAGAGCTCTTCTTCAGGTCTGGGAAATGTACTGAGACCTGGTCTACACTACAAAATTAGGTCAGTTTAGCTATGTTGCTCAGAGATGTGAAAAATCCACACCCTAAGTGGCATAGTTAAGCCAACGTAAGTCCCAATCTAGGCAGCCTTAGGTCAATGGAAGAATTTTTCCATCAACCTAGCTACCACCTCTCAAGAACGTGGATGACCTTTACTGAAGGAGCAACCCCGCCCATTGGCGTAGGCAGTGTCTACAATGAAGTGCTACAATGGCACAGCTGTGGCACTGTGTTGTTTTAAGTGTAGACAAGCCCCCAGAGTGCTACAGCTCTGCCAAAGGTGGAACAGCTTGTTTGTCATAAGTTGTTAACACATATTCCAAGGGACCATTCAAGGTAAAAAGGCAAGGGAAAAACTCTCCAGTCCTAAGGGGGAAAGAAAAGGGGAGGAAAAACAGCTGTGTGGAGTGGTTAGTTAGGGGGTCATAGATTGCTGTAATCAGCCATAAATCCAGTGTCTCTATTCAGTCCATGACGTTTAGTGTCTAGCAAAGTTATTAATTTAAATTCATTTGAGAACGTAATGATTGTCTGATTTCACTCACCTAGCTGTTATTAGGGCATAATCATTCACGTCACCTTGCATGATCCCATGGAATATGTGTTAACTACTTACACTAAACAATCTGTTTCACCTTGTATTTAGCTGTGAAACTCTGAGCACCTTTCCCAGATCTGAAGAAGAGCCCTTTCACCAGCAGAAGGTCCAATAAAGGACATTACCTGACACACCTTGTCTCTCTAATGATAATAACAATGATAAAGAGGTATTTAATCCATTGGATCCCATATCTATGATGTCGTGTGCATTTCCTGGGAGGTGCTGAGCATGATCAACAACCATAAAAATTCCATCCCAGATGTGACACTTTATGCCTCAAAATAATACTCTACATCCCAGATTCACCATCGTGATATGACTATAATATAGTTATGATTCATCTTGGTCAGGATATGACATGTGAGGTGTCAGTGGAAATGTTAAGGTTTGATTATCTTATTTGTATGCATATATATCCCTTTTCTATCTGGAGTTATGAATATTGACTATGCATCTATATTTCAAATGTGTTTGCTCCTGAGTAACACCTACAAAGTAGTTTACATCCAGTCTAACTAGTACATTGTGACAGGGCTACCCAAGGTAATGGCTCATCAGTGAAAACAGTGGGCCATGGGAAAATTTTAGCCTTGCCTGATAAGATTTCCTGTGGACGCTTCAGCCAAACTGTGTGTAATGGCTGCCATGACTCATCGAAGCATGCAAGGGCATGTGATTAAATCATGTGATACTGGACTCCATCTTGTTGCTTGTACTTTTCTACAAACTGCTGAGGGCTTGGCTTAAAAAAAAGTTCCTTCCACATGGAAGAAGGTCCCCCTACAACACAACACCTGAGGAATAAAGTCTGTACTGGGGAAACAGGATCCCGGGTGGGACAGAAGACTTCATGCCTGTGTATGCCAAAGCAATAACTTGCTTTACCAGCTAACGGTGAGACATGACTAGATTCAAATCTTATCTATCTTATAAAGCTTAGATTGTGTTTTGTTTTATTTCTTTAAGTAATCTGCTCTGATCTGTATGCTCATTATTTAAAATCACTTAAAATCTATCTTTCTGTAGTTAATAAATTTGGTTTATATGTTTTACCTAAAACAGGGTGTTTTGCTAGGAGTGCTTGGGGAATCTGCTCAGGAACAAAAGCTGGTACATCGTCCTCTCCATATTGAGGGAAGGGTGGACTGGGAAATAAACTTACTGGTCAGGCTTTTGACTAGGGCAAGATGGTACAGCTCTGAGGTCCTAGGGCATGGAGCTGGAGGTGGGGAGGGAAGTCTTCATGTAACAGAAAGTGGGTGTGTCCCTGCCTGTGTAAAGGTTTGTGGAAGTGCAGGACCAGGAGCGCTCTTCAGCTTGTCATAGCAGCACAGTGTGAGAGGGAGCCCAGTGAGTCAGAGGGCTCAGTGGTACCCCAGTTCCTGGTTGCACCCTGGGAAAGCCCATCACACCTGCAAGCACTCAGAACTTTGTAGCCATTTTGCAAACAGCTAGGCTGAATGTTGCTGGCACAGGGCTCTTCTGAACCTCAGGGCAGAGCCAGCTCTGCTAGCTCATTGTGACCTCTGCAGTAGCCCTGGAAGAGCTGGGCTGTGGTTATGCCCAAAAAGGGAGAGTGGGGAGGCAGCAGGTCAGGGTGGCTCTCCCCTGAATGCCCACCATGCCAGAGAGAGGTTCAGGAGCAGGGGGAACTAAAAGTGGCTCTGTACTTTATTCTCCAGTGTGGGTGTGAAGTCCAAGTCACAATCTAGCTGTATAGAAACGATAATTTTGGTTAGAATAATGGACCCTGATATAAGACTGGGTGGTGCAACCACAATACAGATAATTAATAACAAGAAATATTATTCTTTCTATTGTATTCTATTCTATTTCTATTCTTTCTATGGTGGGCACTATTGCTACTAGTGCCCACCATATAGCAGTGTAAAGCATTCTGAAATCCTAGAATGGGATTGTTTGAATACTAAAATGGTGGTGTCCTAGAAATACCTGCTAGGAGCTAGCTGGCCAACACACAGTTGAAATTTGGGACAGTAAGTATCAGATTCATGCATTGAACTGTCTATGGTCAATTTATACGAAAAAGTTGGGGAGAGGGGGAGAAATGCCATTGGGCATATCTGAATAATCAGTAAACTTGAGGGAATTGCAGTCTGCTCATGGATATTCCACATGCAGAAAGAGCTAAATTTATGCAGTAACATATTCCCTACAAATTACTTGCTCAGGGCTAGACTATGTGCCTTTACATATACCTGTGTAAGGGACAGCACATAGCTGCATTGCCCTACAATCAACACAAGGAAGAAGTGCCTCTGGGATGCACAGTTTCCTCCCTCATTTGGCCCTTGACACTGACCTATACATGAACAGTTAGATCATCTTTCCAACACCGGCTCAACTGGTCCACCGATTCCTCATCCCTCTCTGCCCACCTACCGCAGGGAGAAATATAAGCAACCACCCCTCCTGCCTCCCCCCTCCCAGGAAGAACACCTCAGAAGAATCCAAAACGGAAGTCTGTTTGGGCCTAATTTTATGCCCAAGCTGAGTATGGGTGACCCAGACAGGGCTGGCGACAGAAATTTGGGGGCCCCCTACTCTGATAGTTTGGGGGGCCCCCAGCCCAGCCGCCCCCCCCCATTCCAGCCGACTGGATGCCCCCCCAGCCCAGCTGACAGTGGCTGGACCCCCCCCCAGCCCAGCCGGCCCCCCCCCCAGCCCAGCCGACAGCGGCTGGGACCCCCCCAGCCCAGCCGGAGCTCCCCCCCCCCGCCAGCTGACAGCTGGCGGCAGCGGGAGTGAGAGCAGCGTGAGCCGCCCTTTCCCCCCTCCTCCTCCCCCGGACAGCGCTGCTGCCGCCGGCCAGGCTCACAGCTCCTGCCGGGGCCAGGCTCGCTTGTCGGGGGAGAGCCGCGCCGCCTCCCCGCCCCTTCCCCGCTCTCCAGGTCCGGCGACAAGGGGGGACGACAACGGGTACAGCTGTGTACCGGGGCCCCCCTAAAGTTGGGGGGGCCGGTACAGCTGTACCCGTAGTACCCCCCCTGTCGCCGGCCCTGGACCCAGACTCAATCAGGGAGTGTTGTTGAGTCATTTTATGAACAGCCCTGACCCAAAGACTTCCCACTGAACCTGTGTCAGTATCACCACCACCGCTTCATCCTTGGGACATGGCCTAGGGTCCTTTTGATCCCCAAGTCCCCTGACTCATCAGCACACTCACTCCACCGCACACAGAGAGTGTAGTGAGTCAGCAATAGCAAGGCATGCGGCTTCAGCTACCCCACCCTACTGGCAGGAGAGATGATCAGACACAATCCAAGCTCGAGAGGGCTGGGGGACTTTCAGCCTTGACCTGACCTAAACCCAATACTTTTAGTCAGGTCCCAGCAGGTTCAGGTTGGATTGTAAGGCCCTAACCCAAAAGAATCTCCACAAGCAGAACCTCAAGGGGTTTCCTCAATCCTTTCAGGTCATTGTTTGCATGGGAATAGATGGTTTTCCCCATACTGACTTGGGGTTAGATTTTCAGAAGATGGATACTTTAAAAGGCTGAGACTCCTCTGTTTGAGGGCACAAATCAAATGACCAGCACCTCTAAGCACCTGATTTACACCTGCAGGTAGTTAATGAGAGGTGCAAGTCTGCAATTTTTCACTTACGATTGAATTGCAGGTGTAAAATTCACTTGCATTTCACTTTTGCAAGCTCAACTTGCCCCACAAAAGTTGCTGGGAATTTTAAAATCTGGTCCTTCATCTGTTTCACACCACAGAGAAGCTGCCTGAATATTGAATTAAGAGTGATCAGGAGATGGAGATTAGGAAAAAGAAAAACTTTCCAGTTTTGTCTTGGTCCAGAAATACCGTGATCTGTTTTACCCTCGCCAAAATATCTTTTATGAATCAATGTAACTTTTTAGTGTGACCCAAACTTTTGTTTAATAGCAGGCCAGTGTCCCTAGGATTGTTACCTTGTGGGCTTGAAAACCAGAAAATAAAAATTGCTTCCAGTTGTCAATCGATTACTGGAATTATAATGCATCTCTTTTAACATTGATGCAGGGGAACAGAAGTGATAGTTGATTCCTAACCTAGCCCCAATAGCAACCCACTCTGAGCTGAAGATTTTTCAGTGTTCTTTGGTGCCATCAAGTGGCAGTAAGTCTGAAGGACAGAAATATTATGGTAACAAAGAGTCCTGTGGCACCTTAAAGACTAACTAAGTATTGAAGCATAAGCTTTCGTGGGCTAATACCCACTTCCTATTATGGAGATCTTATTGTTACAGATAGGGATTTGAGGTCATACAATTATCATATATATGAGGTAAAGGCTTCTCCCTTGGTTTGGGAGCCCATCATAATGCAGCCTCAAAGGCCAAGCAGATAAAATAACATATACCAGTGTTTTAACCAGCTGGCAATGTAAACCTTTTAAAAAGTGGAAGCCACACTTGAATGTTCTATTTTTTATAACTGGTTATTATAGCAGCACTTGCAGATGCAGCTTGGGGGAAGGTCATGTTAGTCGGTTCCTAGAACACACTTGATTTTTGAGAGTCGTAGGACTTGAATCAAATTTAATTTCCAAATCCTCAGCTTGTGGAAGTCAGAAAAGTGTAAAATCAATGGAGCTAAGTTGATTTACACCAGTAGAGGAACTGTCCTTAAATCTTCATTCCATTCTGAAATTTATAGGGCTGAATCCATGAAGAAATTTAGGCAGGGCCATGCTGAACATCCCCACACATCACATGGGGGTGGAATATGTGTGGGATCTGGGGACAGGGCAGGGGTCAAGCACCCCTGGGGAAATGAGAAAGTCTGCGCCTGTGGTTAGGAGTCTAAATCCTTTTGTGACTCTCTCCCTTAGTCTAACTAGACTTGTTTGTATACATTTATAAATAAATTTGTAGATTCTCAGAGTTTATGGCCAGAAGGGACCACTACATCATCTAGCCTAACCTCCTCTATATCACAGACCATTAAATAACCCCTGCTTACTCCTTGACTGAGACCAATAACTTGTGTTTGACTAAAGCATAACTTGTGTTTGAGTAACGTATATCTTCCACAAAGGCATCTAGTCTTAATGTGAAGAAATGGAGAATCCACCACCTCCCATGATAGCTTGTTCCAGGGGATAATCACCCTAGCTGTTAAAAATTTGGACCTAATTCTTATTTGAATTTGTTTTGCTTCAGTTTCCAGAAATTGATTCACCTCATGTTAATGTAAATTGATTCACTGAAGTTAATGTCTTTGACTCTTTCCCCCACCCCTGATTACTCCATTGATTTGAATAGACTTTCTCCAGTGTGAGAGGAGAATCAGGCCTATTATCTTCATAAAAGCTACATTTATGGTGGTATAATGCTCCTTCTTACAGATGTGGCTAACAAATAATCCTGCAGGAAGTCTGAATGGAAAACTTTATTTGTAATGAAGTCACTGACTGCGCCACAGGCAGGCAAATCTCCAGTTTTACATTCCTAAATCACTCTCGGTGCTGTGTATTAATGCTTCAACTGGAATAAATTTCTTCAGAAGCTGAATCATAGCTATAGACTTATCAAAAGTCCACTCCATTCAGTGTCTCACACCATCCAGTCTTTAGTGAATAATTCCTCTAATTTATTGGTCACAAGAAGCTTTCTCTATAGCTTGTCTTCTATCATCACTTGTTTCCCTTGAGCAAACAGTCATTGTTGCCATTGCAAACAAGATCTCACTGTCCATTGACAGTGGCTTGTCTCTGTGTCCCATAGCAGTAGCTGCTGATGGAGTACTGGGTCTCCGTATCTCATGTGATACTGCACAGCTGTGGAGTGAATAGTGGCAGGACGTTTGCTCTGACTTCAACACTAGCTCCTTTCTGGCAGGGGGGAAGATTGGGAGACTGGGGTCTCATTTTGACATGTGAGGATACAGCATGTGCCCCTTGTCTCACCTCCTAGAGGATGTGGATGTGTCGGCCCATTGAATTGGCAGAGTGTGCTGAGAAGAACAGTCCTTCTATCCCTTTGCCCCATGAATCCGGTCCAGTCAGTGACTGGTGAAAGCTAGTCTTTGTGGTAGGATGATGAATGCAGTGAACATCTTCCCCCCCCCCCCCCCCCATTATAGCACGGGCTAATGATTCCTCATCTGCCCATACATGAGGGAATGGATAGTGAGGGCCATGTTGTCTGGCCCCTGCATGGATGCAGTGTGAGCTTTCGGGAGAGAGGGAGACAGGAGTCTTCCCTGCTTGTGCAGAGTCGTGTAATCTGAGTCTGCACTCCAGGCAGCTTGGGATTGTTCCCTTTTATGACCCTGGAGGTGCCAGGCGGATGCAGAGCCATGCTCTTGTTCCTCCCCTCAGCAGGTTGAAATGGCCAGCTGCATGGAGAGGATCATGGTGCACCCTGGGGAGCTATGGAAGGACTTGGACCTCTTGCTGCACAATTCCTCCTGGAACACCCTGTGTGGCAGTACAACTCTGCCACTGCCCCAATACTGGCCAGGGCTGGCATGGCACAATGTCCCATTTCTCTTCCCCCCCCCCTCCCCCCTGCCCAATAGGCAGAATATCCTGCAGGATGGTTACTTGCCCTATAGGAAATCTAGTAGGAAAACTGAGTGAAATTATAGGTGTGCAACTCCACTGAAGTCAATGGAGTTTCACAGGTGAAGTTGAGAGCAGAATTTAACAGACCGGGTAAAATATTTCAGTCACCCAAGTAATTTAGGCTCCTAACTCCCATTGACTTTCGACAATCCTTACATCCTTAAGGCCCAGATCCTCAAATGTAATTAGGCATCTAAATCCTTTTAGAAAATAGAATTCAGGGTTCCATGTCACTAGGGTGCTTTTGGGAATGTTACCTACGATAATTAGGGGAGCTCTTTGCATAGGCCAAAACCAACCTAAAACTACTCCAGGGCATGTATACAATAAAAGTGGAAAATATGTTCCAATGTGGGGGGAAAGACATTTTGTAGCCAAGGGTCTATTTGTAATGCAGATGGGTATTTCTGAGAGTCCAGGAGCCCTGGCTGTCCATTGAATGGAATGAGGGCTATAGGATTTAGCCAACTGACCTTATCCCAGGCACTTTTGGCTCCGTAAGGATTGAGTAAAGTGAATAACAAAATTTTGGAGGAGGAGGGACTGAGTTAAGCTCAGGGGTGGTGGAGAGAAAGAAAGGAGACTGAGGCTTTTTTGCTAGCCACATAAATAAATGAGACAAGCGAAGTCACTATCCCTCTAACCCTGTGGATGGAACCAGTGGAGTGGCTTCTTATGGGGCCAAAGTCTTTGCTGGTATAAATGGGTTAATTTTACTTCAGTGGAGGTAACTTGACACGTAAGCTGCACCACTTTCTTTTAAAGCATTTACAAATTAAAGTTATCTACCAACTCTTCTGTTTTCTGCTGGCAGCATTTGAGAACCTCCTCCCTCTGAGTTTTCTACCACAATCTGTATTGCCAGGTGATGCATCTTAATCTTGAGCTGAAAGGGTTACAACAGAGCCAGGCCTGGGAGGAATATCTCCAGTTTAACTACAACTGCCCATGCTGTATGTTAGACCTACAGGGACAAACCATACTTCTTAGGATGCTCGGTGAGGAAGGAGCAGGAGCACTAGCCATGTGGTAATGCTGGGGACATCATGCTTGTGTGAGGCACCTTTTGAAAAGCACAGCAAGTACTTCTCTGGTGCAGCCACTGCATAGAGGATGGAGATGTGGTTCCACCCAGCAGTGCCCTTTCCACAACCTCTTGCCAGACACCAGAGACCTCTAGCCAGTTAACTTTCCTCTTCGCACTGGAATACTCAGAGCCAATTCATAACTTCTTCTGTTTGGATGTTCTGTGGGGAAGAAGAAATATGTCCATCCCCCACTTCTGTTCTGCTCACATAGGTGTAGTTGTGGCCAAGCTATTCTGAAAGGCACAGTAAGTTGCTTAAACAAGCTACACAACTATGTAGCCGATACCATTGGGGATTTTTGGTTCCTTTTCTTAGTGACCATAGATATAGGGTGCCCCATCAGAGCCTTATATAGATATGGGCATGATCCAAAAAGCCCATCTGAGGGATCCATTTGAGAGTAGTTATTGTTTTTCATGGCTGGGTGCCAAGCACAAACCACTGTAATTAAAAGAAAATTGCATCTTTGTGGGTTTTCACTTCCTTGGCCAGGCAGGTGCCCCTGCTGGGTGGTAAAAGGCAACCGCAGCTGCTACAGCTGTTACTCTGGCACCAAAACAAGAACTCAGTTAAAACTCAGTAAAACTGGTCGTCTTTTCAGCTGGTAAACCCCATGTAGAAGCCTGCTGTCGTTTAATTCTAGGGCATTTGTTGAAATTAGCATGTGGTGGGTGGCTGTGTGTTGTGCTTTAAAACGTGATATAGGAAATCAGCCAAGCCCAATTTTCTGCAGCCATTTGCCCCCACATCAGTGCCTTTCAGTGCAAGGGGAGGAGGGGGAATGATGCAAGGAGCACCCTTTTAGGAAACATTGAACCCACTAACAAGCTGGCATTTGGTGTAATTAGAAACCAGCTTGCTGAGCTAAACGAACCAGTTGAGTCACCGTTTGTCAGCAAAGTGACAAAGCACTGTCTACAGTGCCATTTTTGGGTCAATATTTTCCACAAAAGCCTTCCCTCCCCCCCCCCCTTCTTCCCACCTCTGATTCCTTGGTTCACAGATTAGAACAGCCTTCGAGTCTCAAAAGCCCAATATCTACTGAGCTGTTTGATTTGCCAGACTTCTAAATCCACAGCAAAACCTAGGGGTCTCCTTCAAATTTGTCATTTGCTGGTGGGGGCCAATATACTCAACTCTGTAAAAGGAGGAAGCCTCTCAAGAACTGTAATGTTGTATGTATCTGAGATAAGAGAGAACTGTCTTGTTGACAGTGCTGGAACAGAGCCAGTTTTAAAACATAATTTCCCTTTTGAAGTAAGGAGTTTTGCCCTCCAGCCTTCTATGGACATTGAATCAACAGTTGGCATGAAAAGGTTTTCACTTGACTCGTGATACTCCTCTGGCTCTACCTGGTGCATTTACTCCGTTTACATATACATTTAGACACAGTAGCAGAAGTTTGCTCTCCCCTATCTCCTCCGTGAGAGTCCGATGTTTCCTTATTTAGGTCCTTAAGTTTGAAACTAAATAAATTCTTCTGTTTTGTGTGTTAAAGCTGAGCATCCTCATTTCCCATGGGCTTTGGGAGGAGCAAAAGAAGGCCGTCAACACCTTGGAAGTTATGGGCCTTAGCTTGGCTTTGAAAGATATTGAGACCGTAATACAATGTACCTCGGTGTCCACCTCTACACTGTTCTAGTAATCTTGGCCAAAGGTATGCCTTGTGAGATTTTTTCAGAATACTTCTAATTTGCTGGTCAATATCCTCCTGAGGAGGTGTGGCAACATTGTTTGAAGTTAAAATGTCCCTGGATAATATGTTCCAAACCACAGCAGAAGTTGTCAAACAGGTCTGCATTTAAGTAGTAAACAGTCATAAAGCCCACAGGGTAGGCAAAGAATCCTAAAACAGGTGAGGAAAAGCAGCAGGGAACATCCTTCACCATAGACTTGTCTCCAGAATCTCAGCTGGAAATGTTTTTCCAAGAGGGGGATTAATATAAAAAGGAGGTACAATCACCCCAAGAAACCTGTGAATTTTATTTTCTCAATGTCTTGCAGCAGAGCTGCTTGCAGGACAGCACACGGCAGACCCTATTTCAGCTCTGGAAATACTGCAGGAGATGGCACAAGACGTTTGAGAGGCTCACAGCAAGAGTGCACAACTGAGCAGGCTTCTGGGGTTATGGCATATGCACAGCGGTTTTAAGGCACGAAGACCACTGAGTTTGCTGTTGGTATGAGGGAGGGAACACAGTGCATCATGGGATGCTGATGTACTGCTCCCATTCTCCCCTGAAACAATGTCTTGGTCCCATGAGGCACTGCACAAACTTCCCAATACACACTGCAGCAAGTTGCACTTCAGGATAGCTCCCCATGATGCACTGCTTTGTGCATCAATGAAGACACTGCTAGTGAGGATGCACTCCATCAAGACCATGTGCGTGGCCACACCAGGCTCAATCGACTTAATTTGGAGGCTCGAGGTTGAATTAGATAACGTTGACTTAATTTTGTAGTGTGGACAAGCCCATCGAGTAGAATTTGGCCTACTCTCAGCTTCCCTTTTATTTGGGGAGGACGGGAATTGTATGAGTTGCAGCTGGGTAAGCTGATCAAACCGGTTAAAGGAACTGAAGAACTATGCATAAACTACATATTTACAGTATTAAAGATTATTTTATTAAGAACATTCTGTCAACAGCATTCAAGGATCCTGTTTTGAAGAACCAAGAAAGCAGCTTTTTTAATGTTAAGCTGCATACAAACACGTTGGTTGGAATTTTCCTTTTTTGAATTCTTTGCTTTGGCGCAAGGATTGCATTTTTCTGATATGTTCTAGCCAATTGTAATCCCTGTGGTTGTCTTAGGTTATTTCCTTGAGAGAAAGGCTACTCCATATTTTCCCTACAGAATTTAGAATGAAAACATCACTTTACTGATATGTTTCAGGGGAAGGAACTAATGACAGGTCAGGATTCCTTTTTCAAGAAGGAAAAACAAGCCTTTTTCCAGAGTATGAAAAGGCAAGTCGATGATAGTGTGTTTGGTGTCTGGGGATATTTGCTGAAGCTAAGATGCTACACTTTTCCATGACTGCAAGAATATGATGCCCCTTGGCTCCCCCATAAATAGTCTGTAGAGAAGAGCCTGATTTGAATTAAATCAATGCAAAATTCTCAGCAAAAATCACTGTTCTTGGCATTTTAAAGTTTTATTGCAATTTAAGCAATTAGTCATTCAAATGTGAAGCTCCATATTTTACTCACTACAAATTTCACTACTTGTGGGTAAGGGGTGCTACGGCAGCTGTCCCGTTCCCAACACTAGTCAAAGTTGAACTCTTTTCACACTCCCTCCCCACCCAGGCAGCCCACAGTGGCCAAATATGGTTCTAACTCATCAGCTAAGAATTCGGGGTTGGGGGATAGGCAAGGAGCGGTCTCAGCTGGCATAATGCAACAAGCCTAGGGAGCATCAACTGTTCCCCTATGTCTCCAAGTGGCATAGGGTCATGCCAGAGTTCTGTGTTAGGAAACCTGTCCCTGTGTCATCTGTGCACCTCTGGTAAGGGTCAAGAAGGGGTGGGGAATGCATCTGCATTCACCTAATTCTCAACTGGCATGTTGTCCCCTAGAGACCACAAACAGCTCTCTAATTTAGAGAGGCCCCTAGCCTGGGGCTGAAACCAGCCCCATGGCAGACCTGCACTGATAATCTGGTAGTTGCCAAAGGACTCCTCTGCTTTCCTCTCCTTGCATCCTGTGCCAAGAGAATCTTGGACTGGAATATGTAACTAGGGTTATCTTATTGTACTTTCTGTCTGGGAATGGAAGCTCCCTCCTTACAGAACAGCAGGGTGGACCTGTCACTGCCCTTCTGCTTTTCTTACTTGCATGGTTTTTGCAACATGGACAACTTTGGAAAGAGAATATTTTTCTGAATTAGTCTTGCCTGTTTTTTTTTTTTTGTTTGTTTTTTTTGGAAGTTCTAAAAGCCCCCATCCCTATTACCTCATGTCAAAGCAAGAAATACCTCACAGCAAATTCTTTATGGGCATTTGTGTTTAATATGCTTTCCTGCAGTTTCTCTTGTGATGGGAATGACACTTTTCTGACCCAATGAGTTTGGACTCTAAGAATGGGTGGTAGCAAGCCCACTTATAATATTAATGACCCTTCTGAGGTCAATGAAATCTTCAGTTGCTCTGATCGCAGTAACCTGGTCAGCGTGTCTTTACATCCAACATGTGTGTTCTTTATTATCTCTGTACCGGTTGACAGTTGAACCTCAAGTCTTGGAGATTTGGTTGAAACATTTGGATGAACCTCATGTGCTCTCTAGAGGAAAACATTGTATGCCCCAAAGCACCAGTCTTTATAACCAGTCTTCTCATGTGAGCCCCAGTTCTTTCCCGTGCAGTGGTTGCCAATTATGGTTGTGTAATGGGCAGTACAAGAGTGAAAGCACGTCCCCATGCTCCCTGTGTCTGGATTTCAACTCCAGTCTCAAGCTGGCATAAGTTAGCTTCTTAGCCCAGTGCTTACCACCGACAGCCCAAGCAGCAGATGTTTTCTTATCTCAGCCATTGGTATATGTAGAGTTTGCCTGACTCCTTGGTTTATTTCTGACTACAAGAGATGTTATCAAGAACACAAAGTATCTCTGAAAACCCTTAAATGTAAACTCTTGTTCTATACCCTTGGCTGTAAATCATCTTCTAGTCCAACCGGTGCCTGCAAAGGCAAGTGAAACCCTGTAATTTTTGCTTCTGAAATCTTGTAAAAATAATTTCTGGAAACTGTAATGTAGTGACTGCGCAAGTGGCAAAGTCTGATGCTGATTTTTCTCTGTTGGCCCTCCATTCCAAGAGTGCAAACCCCGATATCCTGTACTTTACATTGTGCCCAGCTCTAACTATAAACAACCTTGAATGATACAAAATTGAACTTTTAATGTGCCATATTAAACTGGCTAACTGATGGATCTTGCACTGTAATTGTAGACAGGGTGTCGTCGTTGAGTTGGTGGTTCTGATGGGCTCCACAAGGGTTTGATTCTTGGCCCTATGCTATTTAAAATGTATCCATGATCGGGATGAAAACACAAGCCTCATGGATAAAGTTTGCAGATGACAAAGGATGGGGATGTGAAATAATGATGGGCAGGTGTGGCTGGATGTACTCTCCTCCTGAGTGCCTCCTGTCAGCTGGATGTGGTGTTGTGATCTATTTTTTTTTTCCTTCCTTCCTTTTTCCCTTCTCCTGGTGCCCCTGTAGTTCGCTGACCTTGCTAGGTAGGTCTTCTATGACTCAGCTGGAGGACTGAGCCACAGTCCACTGTTTCCTCCCCCCCCCCCCCCCCCAAAAAGAGGAACCCCTTGTGGGATAGCAGAAGTTCAATAAAACTAGCTTTTCGCAGCAGGGTCTCCAGACCCACCTCTGGGTGTTTTAAATCCCACCCCACCCTTCCTCAGGCTCCTAAACAAGCCTTGTTCCCTTTCCGGGGATTAGGCCACTTTCCTGGGGCCAGTGAGGGAGCCCGGGCCCACTGACAAACAGCAACATACCACTTCCTTCAGTTGTCTGCTGCTATTCCCTGGGCCTCTTCCCACATAGCCCCCTTTTCTTCACCCTTATCTCACCCTCTTCACTGAATGCAAGTACTTCAGAACTTGTCTTCTGGACTCTCTCAAGCTCCTATGATCAACAAGAAACACCCTTCCCTGCGGCTCTGGTTCCACCTAGGAACTGCAGGGCATGAGCAGATCAGCTCCTTTCAACTAAGTCTGCTTGGCTCAGATTGGCTGCTTCTATGCAGTCTTTCTAGGCAGGTCTGAAGGACCCTCCTTCACTGCTCCTTTCCTGGGGTGGGATGTGGTAGAACCACAGGGCCTTCAGCAGAGTGGTACATACTCCTTCACAACAGGTCAAGTATATAGAATCATGGAATATCAGGGTTGGAAGGGGCCTCAGGCGGTCATCTAATCCAACCCCCTGCTCAAAGCAGGAGCAATCACCAACTAAATCATCCAACAGATTTCCCGCCCCCCCCCCCCCTCTAATTGGCCCCCTCAATGATTGAACTCACAACCCTGGGTTTAGCAGGCCAATGCTCAAAGCAATCTGGATTGCTTGGTAAACTTGGCACAGCCAAACAACTTAATACGGCCAAAGGTGAAGTGATACATCCAGGAACAAAGACATAGGCCATACTTCCAGGATGGTAGATTCTTTTCTGGGCAGCTGTGATTCTGAGAAAGATTTGAGGGTTATAGTGGATATCGGCTGAATATGTGCTTCCAGTGCAACACTGTTGCCAAACAGGCAAATGCAATCCTTGGGCATGCATAATTGGGAACCTGGAGGTCGAAGAAGACTAGTTTACCTCTCTGATCTTTATCTTCAAAAAAGCTGTTGATAAGTTGGCAAGGGTGCAGAGAAGAGCCACAAGAATGACTTAAGGAATTGGAAAACATGCCTTCTAGACTCAAGGAACTCAATCTACAGTCGGACTCCGCAATATTGTGACGATCAGGATCAAACAATACCTGATCGCGGTATTGTGGGGTCACGCGGCATCAAAGTTCTGCATGCTGCTGCCATTGGGAGTCATGTGCACCTCACGTTCTAAGTGGATTCGCGCTATAGTGGGGTGTGGTATCGTGGGGTTCCACTGTATTTAGCTTAACAAAGAGGAAGTTAAGGGGTAACTTGATCACTGTTCATAAATACCTACATGAGACAAATCTTTAGCAACAGAGAGCTTTTCAGTTTAGCTCCGGCAGAAGCAGTGTGGCTGGGGCCAGACTCCCCCAGCCATCCCTTCAACACAACCTGGCCATTTAAAGGGCCCAGGGCTCCCAACTGCCAGAGCTACCTCAGGGCTCCAGCAGTGATTTAAAGTGCTTGGAGCTCCAGCTGCAGTAGTGGTGGCCTGGAGACCCAGGCCCTTTAAATCCCCACCAGAGACTCATGGTAGCAGTAGCGGTGGCAGTAACCAGGAGCCTCAGGGCTCTGGTGGCGAATTAAAGGGCCAGGGGCTCCGGCCACTGCCGGGAGCCCAGGTCCCTCTTAAATTGCTGCCCTCTGTCTGTATGGTCGTCTGTGTACTGGCTCTTACTGGCCGTACCATATCGGACCAGCTTCACCTGTTCCACTTCCCTTGCTCTGCCCCCCCACACTCTCAGAGGAAGCAGGTGGGCACTAGGACCTAAGAGGCGGCATCCAGCTGCTGAGGCAGGAATCGGAGCACAGCAGCTCTGTCCCCTTCCCTGAGCCAGCGTTCCAGAGGAGAGGACTTGGGGGCGGAGGGGGTGATGCAGCATGGGAATGACGGAGCCCTCTTCTCCCACCCAGAGCAAGCAGAGCTGGAGAGCGGTGTTGTTGTGCAGGGTTGCCCATTTTTCCAGGTGCCCCCAATTGGCTGGGGCCCCTGGGCAGAGGCCCTATTGGCCCAGTAGCTAATCTGCCCCTGATTGGCTGTGTACTGGAAAGAACTTAGTGCTATTTAAAGTGGTAAACGGCATGTGACTCTGTTTTTCAGAGCAGCTGCAGTTCCCATTAAAAATCAAGCCAGTAATGCACTAGCGTCAACGGCCCAGTTCAGGTACAGGAATATCCTCACATTTCACTCAACGTTTCATTTCATCCAGACAAATTTGTAATCGAAAAAACAAATTCTTAGCTTCTAAGGCTCCCAGAGACCATTCTGAGCATCTAGTGTTGATCTCCCTCCCTGCATAATACAGGCTATCAAGGGTATGTCTACACTGTAGCTGGAGGTGACCTCCCAGCGCATGTAGACACTCTCCTTAGTAGGGTGTGTTAATAGCAGTGTGGATGTTGCTGCTCAGGCTGTCAAGCCCACCTGACCCCTGAGTCAGAGCTTGCGTGGTTAGTCTGAGTCTCTGCCAGGACCACAACATCACCACTGCTATCTTTAGAGTGCTACCTCCACCCCTGCTGGTGTGAGTTGGTGGGCTGAGAGGCTCACTGCCAGCTGCAGTGTAGACATATCCTTGACCTTGCCAAGTGCTTTCTGCATCAAGCCAGCATGTTCTAGCACAACCAGACATGATGTCCGGATTTAAAAATGTCAAGTGACCACTGCATTCCTAGGTAAATTGTTCCTATGCTTCATTGTTCCCTGTTTTCAAAAATGGGCACCCATTATTTTTCACTTTTCCACATCTCTGCACGTTAGGAGCTTGATTTGCCTCTTGTTTGCCATGGCTGGTTTTACAGCAGTGGAAGAGGAGTACCTGGGCAGAGGAAGCATAATGCTGAGTCACCTTTTCAATCTAACATGAGTGATCGGACCAAGAGTTGGTTCATCCTTCATCCACCGACCACATAGGGTTGCGGGAACAACAGCACTGTAAGTGAGTTGGTGAGTCACCCCAGAACCTTGGCTGGGACAGTAGAAGACAGAGAAACTGCTTCTATTGTTTGAGCTCCAGGCCTGTCCAGTAAAGTGAAAGCTTTTGATAAATACTGATTAATGGATTCTGTTCTGCTTAGGTTCTCAGACCACACCCAATGCCTTAGTATCTGGGAAAGTTTCATTTAAAACCTCATTTTAGATTGTTAGCAGAACAAGCTGGAATATTGTTTTTGTTTAAATATATATATTTGATTTGCCTGACTTCTTTTTTTCCCAAATGAAACATAAAGGCCCAGCAGAGCTGCACTGTAAGCAAATGTTGCTAAAAGAATTAGCAAGTACACTGACATCAGCACACACATACCATTTCTATCAGTCATACAAATAAAGCAGGTGTCATAATCATTTACATGGGATTTTAAAACTAAGACTTTCAAAGAAAAACAATGAGCAACTGGATAAAGAGATTTTACAAGCAAAAATTCTGCTTCATCCAGATGCGAGGTAGCAGCTCCAACCACGTGAAAACTGACCTATACTATAGCCCTGGGGTTCTTCATTCCAAAAAGTGTCTTCTCTTTAAAGAAATTGATTTCTTTTACAGACCTTGACCTCTCACTATTTTTCATCCCTCATCAACCGGTGGGGCTTACTGACCTTGTTGCAAGAAGTCACATGCACAAGACATGCCCTCCAACCAAATGAAAAATTTTCCACTTAGGGTTCATTGGGCCAATGCTTGTTACAACAAATTCTTCCCTGTTCTGACACCAGATGACATTGAGCCCAACTGAGGTAATTGGCAAAACCGTTTTCTAACTGACTTTGTACTTGAAAGATGACCTCCATTTCCCCCACTCAGCTGCTGTTTATGGGGCAATAAATAGCATGAAGGAATGGGGAAAGTTTTGTCTCTTAGAAATATTGTAGTGGGATAAAACCTCAGGCTTGTCATATTCCTAAATTTGGAAAGATAATTGAGTGGTCACTTGCAGACTTTGCTAGGAAAAACTGAGCAGTAGGCAAAGGCAAGATTGGCTGGTAACAGCAGGTGACCCTCCAGAGGCTTGGAGGTTGTGTAAGTATCCAAAACCGTGGATACTTAAACCTGATCTGAAGTATCTGAGCCTCTTGTACCTACAAGACAGGGTTGGAGACAGTTATTTTAGGAACAGTCTGTCATGAGATTCCTGGTATTTCCTACTTCCAGTTGGGCCTTTAGTGTGGTCCGTTATTTCAGCATGTCTTTTCTGTGTCCAGGCAAAGCCAGAACTTTCAGAGACATGAAAAAACCAGCTTACTGACCAATCGTGTTCACTTTCCATGGGAGAATAGTTCCCATTGAAAGCAACAGGGCTACTTGTGTAAGTGCGTAACTTGCAAAGGCATTAATTCAAGGGCAGTGTCCTACTCTGCTGTCTATAGTGCTGAGAAAAGAACTGCCAGCATTTAAAAAGCAATAACTAGTAATAATCATTGATCATGAGAATTAACATATTTGTGGGGCTGAGAGATTTCTTTGGGTCCCATTCTAATTTCGGGTGAAAGTTCTGTTTGTTTAGAATGTCAATTGTTCCATAGTATGTTCATGGGCTGAGTTCTATAAAGTGCCCTGTGTTTAATGCCCTCAGCTCCACAGGGGCCTAATCCTGATCCATGCACTGAGCTGATTTCACTGACAAGTGAGATCCCATTTAGCACTTAGAGGCGCTAAGCACGTCACACGTTCAGTCTTCTGTTCTTTGAGTGGGGGATGTCTAGACCCAACTGCAATACATATAATTAAAAGAAAATCTGATTCAGGGTGGAGGAAGAGAGTCAGAAAACACCTTTTAGGGGTATGCACCCTTGCATTTCTGCCCCCCCCCCCCCCGGCATTACACAAAACTCATTTAAATCTCATGGTGAGTTAAAGGTCCTGCCCCAGGGTGGTGGAACTGAGCAGGAATGACTTAAAGGTGCAATATTTTATTCAGTGTGCAGTGCAAAAGGAAGGGGAAATAATCTATGCAAGCAATAGGAAAGCCCCTAGGTATAGAGCCAGCACCCAAACGATGGCACACTTGGCACACAACGTAATAGCTGTTATCTGGAAGGAAAAAGGAGACTGTCCACCCAGGGGAACGTAATCCTCACGGAGGGAAGAGGAGATTGAGGGTTTTCGCCTTTCCGTGGGACTGATGCCGTAGTCATTTTAGTCTATAGGTACATCTACACAGCAGGTGTGATTCCCAGCATGGGCAGCTCTTCACACTGGTGGCATGAGTTCAGTGATTCTCAACCCTCTGGGTATGGACGAGGGTGGCTAGCCTGAGCCACCTGACATGCCCTTGTGGCCATACTGCTATTTTTAGTGCACTAGCTGGAGCAGAGCTGGGACTGTCTGTTGGAGCTGGGACTCTCACCACCCAGCTGTGTTGTATCTGAAGCTACAATCCCTATTGATTTCAATGGGGGGAAAGATTGGGTCCTAGAAGTACTGCTGTTGAAGCCAATGGCCAGATCTTAGAGAGAGACGGATACTCTACAGAATATGAAAACTGTGGAATGGGATGATTTCACGGTAGAGTATGTATGTATATATCACTGACTTTCATGCCCTGCTTTCGATGGAGGGAAAACATTTTAATCTAAGATTTACAGCTCCACCGTTCATAAAACAACTCCTGACTTTATACAGAAAAAGTTTTCTTTGTAGTCTGGATGTCTGGGGTGTTAGCTTTATCATAAACCTGCCACATTTATAAAATCTGAAGCCGCCCAATCCCTGTGGAAAATATATGTGAATAGGTCTCCAATGTGAGCATCGAAACTTCATGGGTGAAACACGACAGCTGTCTAGTACATGTGTATATGTAGAATAGGACCAACATCTAGGCATCTTCTGTCATGTGTGTCACTGTGAAACAACAGTACTGTCACCCCCCAAGGATTCAAAAATCTGAAGTCAGGCCCCAAACATCATGAGATTCTTTAAAATCATACATTTTTATAAAAAATCTTGGCTTTTCATTTACCTTCTTTTACTTGAGCCTTTTAAGATTTTCCCATTTTCAAGCTTTTCCCTGTAACAGAGGGCCAGAATCCTTTTTGTTTAATGAAAGCTGAGATTCTCACAATCACATGACTCCTGGAGATGGGGCTTTAAGAATAACTAAACAAGTGGCAAACTGAGCCAGTTAACAGCTAAAGAAATAAATGAGTTTCAAATCTTGTAGCCTAAAACCAAGTGAACAGGAGTGTTGCCCTTTCTGGAATGTGCTAAATGCTTTTTGAAAGGTATGTTGTGCCTTTACCTCCCATTTTCACTTTAATGATCTACAGCTTATCTTGGGCCATGCAGATGAAGGACCATATTGTAATTTGTTGACAGAATACATTAACTGTCTTCCATATTCCATTATAACAATGATTACATTGGTTAAGAATATTCTGACACCACCCAGCCCATCATGTGAGCCCTATTTCTTGAAAATCAAATGTTGCTTCAATAGATATAATATTTAACAAACAAACAATGAACACCAGGTCTTGACTAGCTTATGTTTAAAACAAGGATTAGTGGCTTCACACTGTAGTGCAAGATTAGAAACAATACAACTTTGACCTTGCAAAGGGCTTTCTTAGATTTTTTGAATCCAAATACTTGTCAAAGCAGCTGTGTATTTCTGTTCTAGGTAAAATATCCTCAGCTGTCCTCTGTTGAGCTAGATGTGGTGATAGGACAATCACAGGAGATAGAATCCTCTTTCATTTTAAATCCAATTATTTCACAAACGGGGCGCACATCAACACAGAAATATGAAATGCCTGGTGCCATCATGGGTAGGATCATTCCAAAATGTCAGCGAGTGCCTATAGTTCTAGATTCAGCTGGGCATATCTCTCCTAATCAATCCCCTACTGTTGCAGAGATGTCAGGCAATGGTGGTACCTTCTCTCCTGTTCTG
Organism: Sternotherus odoratus; assembly: GCA_032164245.1. Taxonomy (NCBI): domain Eukaryota; kingdom Metazoa; phylum Chordata; order Testudines; family Kinosternidae; genus Sternotherus; species Sternotherus odoratus. The sequence goes on along the minus strand of JAVMKO010000004.1, from coordinate 101,202,683 downwards.
TGCTTGTGGTATACAACAATGCTTTAGTTTAACCCAAGTTTTTTAACTCAACTAAAGGGCAACTGGGTGAAATGTAATGGCCTGTGATAAAGAAGAGGTCAGATTAGATGACCCAATGGTCATTTTTGGCCTTAACCTCTATTAAAGTTTATATGCAGGTGTGGCTCCATTGGGAGGCAGGAAGTGAGTGAGTGATATACACAAACATCCATATTCTCCCTCTGAGCGGTAGGCCCACATTGTGACAGGAATGATTTTACATAGGAAATTTCCTGTTATGAGCTCGTATGAGCTCAGAGGGTACATAAGTACACAGTCATTATCCTCTCTTGGTGACTGCTCATGAAGGAAGGGAGAATTTACCTTCTGGTTAATTGTGTGGTTGCCCCAACCCAGTACTGGCACAGTACAGTAGTTCTTTCCCAGCAAGTAGTCATCTTTGTACTCATGTAATACAGCGTGTGTTTTTGTATACATGCTAGGTACAGAGAGGAAATGTCCCCGGCTCTTATAACAAAGGGGGCAGCCATTTGTGGATCAGTGCTAGAAAAACATTCTGCACATGCAGCAGCTCACAATCCCTGCTGCCTCTGCTTTTCTAACCTTTCCCAGCCAAATTCAAGGATGAGATTCAAAGTACCCATCATGTCACCAGTTATTTGGCAGCTGCAAACATCAGGGGTCCAGTCATGTGAGTGCCCTCAATTCCCACTAAATTAAAATTCACTTCCACAGTTGCTCAGGGTTCAGGCCTGGGCCCAAGGTAAGCAGAAGTTTCCAACCAAGATCACTATTTCATTCATTCAAATGTTTACACCATCCCTGATAAATCCAGATCTTTCTTCTGCAGCAGCAGTAATCAATGTTTCTTTTGCGCTGGACTCAGCTTGTGTTTATTATTCAGTTCTTGGTATAGAATCATAGAACTGGAAGGGACCTCGAGAGGTCATCTAGTCCAGTCAGTCACCTGCGCTTGTGGCAGGGCTAATTATTATCTCTTTATTAGAGAGCTGCAAAACCACAGGGGATGCCAGGGAAGGACAATGGTAACTGGGACTGAAGTGATGGAAGATACGACACTAGACTAGAAAGATGTCCTATGTTCCTTATATGCTCAATAACTGATAGATGCATGTTCCTCCACCTCTGTAGCAAGCTCTAAAAAAATAGACTGTGCCTTTAGGCACAATAGGTGGTGTGTACATTGCACCAGCCCAGGAGCAACCCCCAGGAGGCACTGGGACTGAGAAACATTGACTGAGGCACAATTCTCTGTCTGCTACTCCCTGGCTCTGGGGGGGGGGGGGGTAGTAACTTGCCACTGGTCCACATGAACAACAAACTAGAACACCTCTGGATCATCTGGAGTACTGGGAGTGATGTGAAGGCTCCACCCATTTTCCATCCTGGCTGGCCCACCTGCTCCTGTGGGCAGATAGAACATGCAAGAGAAATTCTTATTCCTCCTTACCCAGGTGCACAGGCATGAAATCCAAGTCGTGTATTTGACACAGCAGTCAGGCTAGAGTATAAAGAGAGAGTGTGTGTATGTGTGCGTGTGTGTGTTTACATGATGATGCATCAAGTACCTGAGCCTGTGTATAATTCCACATCCCAAACCTGGATATTTGACCTGGGTACTAGGAACTCTATTAGGCTGACCAGACATCAAGTGTGAAAACTTGGGATGGGGTGTGGGAGGTAATAGGAGCCTACATAAGGAAAAGATGCAAAAATCAGGACTGTCCCTATAAAATCAGGACCTCTGGTCACCCTAATTCCTATATTTAAACCGTGTATAAAAGAGGAAAGATGAAATGTATATTTTGGCTAGGAAACCAGTATGGGGAAGTGGGTCATTGATAACAATCTACAAATATATGAAAACCAAGGCGAATGAGGAGGAAGGAAAATAAATGTTCAGGGTAGAACATGGGGCTATAAGTAGGATTCATGAAATTAAATGAGGAAAGAGAAAATGTAGCCAAACATCAGGAGAAATTCCTTGGTAGTGAATTATAATAGGCTATGGTAGGGCACTGGACTAGATGACCTCTTAAGATCCCTTCAAGTTCTATGGTTATGTGGAGGGAGGGACCCAAATTAATTGGTGGGAGCTCAAATGCTTGGGACATTTAATACTAGATTGGACAAAACACTGCAAAAATGTGCTGCAGGGACACTCCTCCAGTGGCAGTGAGGGTTGAAGACCTAACAGGTCTCTGTTTGATGCTGTCTAGGTGCAATTTTTTTTTCTCAGCCTCGCTCAGCTATGCATGGTTCAGTCCTGCAGAGGGCAGTTCTGCACAGGACATATGCCTTTGCTGGGCCTGTCGCCTGCGCATAGAAACTGATACTCTTTTCTTTTCACAGTTGCTGATTTGCGAGCAAAGATGAGAACAATTTAATGTCACACGCTTGGTATTTCTGTCATCTTGGTCCCTCGCTCCCTCTTTAGCCTTAATTTGGCCTCCTCCTTGAAACTGAAAGCAGGGGCTAAACAATGGCGGCTTTTATGGCGGCTGGCGGTGGCAGATTGGAATGAGGCACTGGAACAACTGCTGCAGAGGCCTGGGTTGTGGCCTACCATTGTCTGCACAATAATGTAGCCCTAATATGGCTGCTCATTAACCAGTTTACTGCTGTGCCTCATTATTTTCTGAAGTGGCTGCTTTAATCATGCCTGGTTGTGCTGAAAAAAAAAATAGAGCATTGTCTGGTGGGGGCGAGGACACTTGGTATTGGAATGGAAGTCGTAAATAGATTTCCTAAAGGAGAAATCTCTCCATCTTAGATCCAATTTTGGCTCCATGGATCCAAGTCAAAGCCTTTACACTCCCCGCTTGCAACTAGCATTCACCAAGTTTAACTACAACATTTCAGGCTCCAGTGTGTGTATGCATATCCTGTGGGCCTGCATTTGGAAGCTCTTTGTTGGTAACTGCTAGCCAAACTTTTCAAATATGGATGCCTGAAGTTAGGTTCTTCAAATAATATGTAGGGACACGGATATTAATTGCACTCTAGTGGTTCCTCGAAGCCTCAATCAGCACTAAAGCTCCTTTGTTTCAAGTGCTGGACAGCCATGGGAATAGTATAGCCCCTGCCACAGAGAGTTGCTCATCTGGTAAAATGACAGGACACCATGGGTGGCAGTGGGGTACAATGGGTGGAGGGCCATGGTAACAGTAACTTCCTTGATTCAGCAAGGTGCATTAACACTCTAACTTGGGGCACGTGAGTCATCCCACTCAAGTCAATGGCATTATTCACATACTTAAAGGCCAGGTCTACACTGTGGGGGGGGGGGGGGGCTGTCAATAGCATAGCTGAAGTCGACGTATCTTAGGTTGACTTACCTGGGCATCCTCACGGCAGCGAGTCAACCACTGCCGCTCACATCGACTCCACTTCCACCTCTCGCGGTAGTGGAGTTCCAGAGTCAATGGGGAGAGCGCTTGGAGATCGATTTATCGTGTCTACACTAGACGCAATAAATCGATCCCTGATAGATCAATCACTACCTGCCGCTCTGGTGGGTAGTATAGATGTACCCAAAGTGAGGCATGTGCTTAAGTGCTTTGCTGAAGCAGGGTCCAAATGGTCACATTATGCTTAACAAACCACCCTCCCAGCTTTTCACCTGTCTACTCTAAATAAAAAATGGCCTGATTCACAAGAGTGGGCAGCACTTTCAGCTCTCGTTGACTTCCCTGGGATTTGTGGGTGCTGGGGCCCAGCGCTACTGAAAATTAGGCCATTTATATTTAGGGGGCACCCAGCCGTGAGAATATTGGCCTCTGTTTCACTGTCGTCTTTACCTTCCAGTGTACAGTAGGAGCAGCCTTAGTTTAGCAGACAAGCTTTTTCTCAAGCCAGGCACAGGGGAAATTAATTAAATCTAACAGAAGCCACCCTTGTTCTGAAGCTCCTACACGTTTTAAAGCTGCGGGGTGAAGTAATTAAATGTTATAGATGCTGCGGCTTATTAAATGAAAATGTATGGTTTTGAATACAGTCGGGATCAGCATTAATAAGGCAACGGGGGGGGGGGGGGGGCTGGTCTGAGGGAGCCATGGGAACCAGCAGCCCCTAAAATTATGATCCCAGGTCTGACTTTGATGCATTCTAGAGCAGAGGACAAGTCCCTTTATTTCTCTGCCTTACTTTCCCCCTCTCTAATTTGGGGATAATAATTACTTGCAGACCTCACAGGGATGTTGTGAGGAGTTGTGAATATGTGAAGAGTGCTTTGAAGATGAAAAGTCACATCAGTAATAATATTATCCCTCAATAATGAAATGACTGTGTGTGTGCGTCACACGTGCAATGACAAACAGTGCGTTATAGTGTGGTTGTCCCTCGTGATAGACGCATAAACATCATGTGAGGTTGCCACAAATACCTCTTTTCAGTGGGGATCTAATCTGTCACCCCTACTGTTTAATGTTATTTGTCATGCATATGTCATGTCATGTCATAAACATACCACACTGAGAGCCTAGAGAAAAAACCTACATTCTTATCAGAATCCCCTGCTGGTATTGCAACCCTTGTTTCCCAGATCTGATTTTGTTATTTATTATCTGGTGAAATTCACTTCTGTTCCAGAGGACCACTAAAAGGCCCATTGGTCTGAAGAGGATCAGAGGCTTCAGGCTGGCCCTCTGCAGGGGTGTGTGTTTAAATCTATCTACGCTTTTTCCAATCAAGATTTTTTCAGATATTCTCCCCCCCCCCCCCCCCCAAAAAAAAAGTCAGGTTACAAATAGTTGAAGATGTGATTCTGATAGAGAAATGTCAATTGTGTTAGAGAAGGTTCAGACATTTGAGTGATCAAAATAACTGAAGAAGACTCGGAGGGGGGAGAAATTAGAAAAAGCGGTAATGGGACACAGATCATATACCTCTAAGTCAGCAGTGAGAATACAAACCAAGGAAGGCTTTTTTGTTTGTTTGTTTTTTTAACCTCCAAGATGTACTTTTTATTGATTTGTTTTACACAAAGGCAGGTTGCGTCCTGTGGGTGGGCTCTCATCTGGTCCCGATGGTGACCTGCCAGACGCGGACCAGTTATCTGTGTACCCAGCAAACAGGTCGGGAGGTGGGGAAAGCTCCCACCCTCTGACGGCTGCTTGGTGGCTTTTGTGAAATGAGTGGAGGGGTCTCAACCCCGCTCCTAGCAGGCAGGTGTCCACACCACAATAACCCCCTCACAGATATCACTGGGTTTGGCAGCCTTCGCAGAGACCAATGACTGAACAGGCGATAGAAATGGAAAGGTTGTGGAAACTGAACTTTACTCTCCACTCCTGAGTCACAGTTCCTCCTAGAGCTCCTCTTGGGCATGCAGCTCCATGCTGCAGCCTTGGTGGGCTGGGCAAAGTCTGACCATTTATGTATGACGGGCCTCTTAGTCTTTTGTGCCATCCTACCTGGTTCATACATTGGAGACAAGCCTTGTTTTTAAACAAGGGAGCCACTGGCTTTTTGGCATGAAGGTCTTAGAGCCTCCAACCGGGGCTTCATCTTGTATGATCCGACGAAGTGGGTATTAGCCCACGAAAGCTTATGCTTCTATACTTTATAGTTAGTCTTTAAGGTGCCACAGGACTCTTTGTTACCTCTGCTATTCCAGACTAACACGGCTACCTCTCTGATTCTTGTTCATGTGAATAAGTTTACTGCAGAAAGTGTCCCTTGCTGTGGACTGAAAGGGAGAAGTGGCTTCCCCCAATTCTAGGGTGACCAGATGTCCCTATTTTATAGGGACGGTCCGATATTTGGTGCTTTTTTCTTACATAGGATCCTATTTCCCCCCACCCACTGCCTGATTTTTCAAACTTGCTGTCTGGTCACCCTACCCAACTCTGATAATGGGTAAAATCCTGCCTTAGCCAAGTCAATGGCAAAACTCCAGCTGACCTCACTGGGGCCAGGCGTTCACCCCTGTGTCACTCTTCCCCTCAAATAAACAGCACAGTGTATAAAACCAATTTTTTGCCTGAGCATAGTTGTGTAGGATCAGGATCAAGTTTACATACTCGGTACAGCATAAAGGGAAGGGTAAAGTCTTTTTGGATAGCTATACCTGAGTATACCGGTGTCTTCTGGGCCGGATTCTCAGTTTATGTAAATCAGCATAGCTGCATGGACGTTAATAGAGCTACACTGACTTATGTCTGCCAAGGGTCTGACCGCAGGGTTTTACTGTCTGATAGGATTCCAGTGCTGCAGCCGTAACTGGCTGGGACATCACATGTGATTTGTACATAAAACAACTTTTCCAACTACAGCCTTTCCAGGAAAATAGCCACGGTTGGCACAAATAATCCTGCTTCTCTCATTTGCATAAACTCTAGGAAGCTGGACAGCCGAGGAAATAAGCAATAACAGCAATGTAAATGGGCTCTAAAGTGAAGCAAGAGTATAAATTACAATGCAGCGATTCAGTCGATCAGGCTCAGTTTACACTGGTGGTAAACATAAAAGAAGAGCCGTTATGTTTTTAGAAAAGCTTGACCTTCGGTGTTACTGAAGACATAGGGGGCTCTATGCCAGGGGAAATAGACTTTCTGTACAGTATTATTATTAAAGGGGTTTTGCTAGGGCTCATATACACTCCTACTTTGCATTTACTTCTGGAGCTAGAGACGACGAGGACATGTAACAAATGAATACATGGGACCCAGCAGCCCCAGCTGGCCCACTTCCCAATATATTTTGCCTGACAAACAGCTTACCCCTGACTATCATGTATTTTGCATTCCTCCAAAGTTACCATAAATCATGGAAAAACCCAAGTTGTGCTAGCAGAGTGGGAGCCTCTATGAACGGCTCCTTTGATAAGAATGTTTTTGCATGCCTGGAGGGATTTAGCATTTTGGACCTCCTTGGCCGTGGGTGGCTTGTGGGTCTGCTTTCATCGCTGTGTATCAAACTGTGGAGATTTATACTGGGGGTGTTTGCAATGAGAAGGTGTCTAGTGCTTGTGTTCCTGTGGTGTATCTGCAAACCCTGTGCTCCTTCCCCAGCAGTTGTAGTGTGGCCCAGTCTAACTATCTATTTTCAACAGTCTTGAGAGAGAATTGAGGAGAGAAAGGAAGGAAAGGAGATGTTTAGAGTTTCAGTGTGAAAATGTTTAGACAAGTAGCAAAGGAGCCAAGCAATTACATTTCTTATAAGTCCATAAACTGAATATAGCACGGATGTCTACACTGCAATAAAACACCTGCATCTGACCTGTGTCCACTGACTCCACCTAGCAATGACAATGTTCCAACTCAGGCCTGAGTTTTGGGACCCTCCCCCTCACAGGGTCCCAGAGCCCGGCTCCATCCTGAGGCCAGATGTCTACGCTGCAACTTTCTAGACCTGCAGCCCAAACCCTGGGAGGCTGAGTCAGCTGACACGGGCCAGACGCAGGTAACCTCGGTTCTGTGAACGCACTCCGCCGACTTAGTGAGTTTAGTGGGGACACACACAATCGAATGTATACAGTCTGCTCAGAAAAAAATCAACTTCTATCCATTCAATATAATTTCATACTGTACCCTTATTTAATGTGTTGAATTTTTGCAAAGAAAGTACTATAGAGTTGGGGTATGAGATGAAATTAATTGAAAGATTGTCACCTTACCTCTGTTTCAACCAAATTTTGTGTTTGTGAAGGTCTGGGTATGACAAGCCTTGGAGAATATTACTTTACCCCAAGTCAGAAATGAAAACAATCTTTCTAAACCGAACCATCTAAACAACTTTTCCTGTGGTGAATTTCAGGCCCCAATTATAATGGCTTTAATAGTAGAACCTAACTCTTATATGGTGCTCTTCTGCTATAGACCTGTAAGCATTTTACAAAGAAGATACGTATCAGTGGAACTGAGACACAAAGTGGCTTGCCCAAAGTTGCCAAGCAAGCTTGCGGCACAGCCAGAACTAGAACCAGACATTTTGGGTCCTAGCCCAGTGTCCTGTCCCTTACAACACTCTGACTCCCATTTTGAAGTAGCTAGGACGATGATTAGTTTGTTGAACTAAGGGCATCATTTGCAATGTGATAAATGAGGGCCATAAACAGAAATGTAGAGGAATATTCCTACACAGAACTTTCTTCTGCTTGGTGAAGAATGTACCATCACCTGCCATAAGTGCAGGAAGAGGGGATATGCACAGCTTGTTGCTGTAGCCTACAGAAACAATACTATTTCCTTTTTTATAGTTACTCTACTAGAGGGCAAAGGCCTCAATTCTAGTTAACTGACCTCCAGATCGGTCATGGTTTCCTCAATAAAAAGAACATGTGATAGGAATAACAGAAATGGTATTTATTAGTGGTTATCAGACAAAACACAGAAGCTGTTATATATGCCAAGTAAAATGTTGGTGTGCTAAATCCTTCAGTCCTTGCCTTGCCTATTATCAGGAATCCCCCATCCCAGGGGAATAAAGCTTAACAGAGCAACAACAAAAAAGTCATTTTGAAAAAAACAGAGTACAAGGGTGGTCCTTGAGGTATCTATTTCACTGGATGTAAGCCTGGAAGATGCACTGAGGAACTCAAGTCTTGTATTTATTTATTCTTTTCATTGTATTAAAGAGCTGGTATGGCACCTCTGTCGAAAAGCAGGCAAGAGCGTAATGTTCAAGAGGCTACCAAATAATTTAATCACCTGTTCGGTGCTATTGTGTTGGTATTTAACACCTCACTGCAGGTGACTTGATTTTTCTCTGTGCCATTGAAATGTCTCATATTTAGCAGAAAACCTACACCAGCCATAAATCCCCCACCTTCAACTGTCCGCAACAGAGCGAGTATGACAAATCGGAGCACAGGACACTGGAAATGCAATTTGAATGGTAGCATCAAATTTGCTGCAAAGAGCAACTGTCAGAATGCCATCGTGGAAATACATCAGTACTTTTTTACACCAGGGCTCCTCAACAGAAAGAGACTAGTGGCTTCAATAGCATTGAGAATGTCCTTGGGGCAGAATAAAGGCCCAGAATTATTACATTCTACTGACGTCCCCTTCATTCCAAAGATAGCTAAGAAAGTTTTGAAGTTGATGTATCGGTGTAAATGAAAATACATCGTTCAGGTCTATTTTTACCATGAATTCTCTTACATTAATTTTTCTAACTGTGTATTTTATATTGTATACGTGTGGGGGCATATATAGTCTGCCCAACCCACACCCTCTTAAGTCTCAGCAGCATTGTATTTTTTTCACTGTTTGCCTATTATTTCTAAGGGCTTGTCCTCACTGGGGGGAGGATCGATGGCATATAGGCAACTTCAGCTACGTGAATCACGTGAATCACGTAGCTGAAGTTTGTGTATCTGCCGCTGACTTACCTGCCATCCCCACGGCGGCGGCAGTCGGCGGCGCGCTCCCCCATCTACTCTAGCTTTCGCCTCCCGGCAAGCTGGAGTTTCGGAGTCGACTGGGGAGCCGCAGGCGATCGAATTATCGCGTCTTAACAAGACGCGATAAATCGATCACCAGAAGATCGATCCCGCACCACGGGAGTGAAGACGAGCCCTAAGTCAGGTAAGAAATGGAACCCATCAGATCTGAAACCAGCAGTACAGAAGCTCTTCTCCCCTGCCCACCCTCCCTCAGTTCTATTTTTGTGTGTGTGGGAGCAGAATAAATTAAATACTCTTGATTGGCTCAAATTAGTGCCTGTCTCTCTGCTCTGAAGCCGTACTAGGCCGCACTGCCAACTTCTTGGAAGCCCATTTTCTTGTATTTGTTCATTTTACAAGTTAATCTTCATTCTTTAGCGTAAAGCTGCCCAGTTAACCCTACAGTCCCTACTGGGCTTGTGAAGATCCAGGGATGTCTACAGAATTCTGACTGCCCTTCATGTCCTGCTGTGGCTCGTATCAGCCTAGTTTTCACAGCCCTCAGTGGCTCTTCTGATGCCTGACAAAGCTCCAGCCTTCAGGCAGAGATGGAGCCTATGAGAGCTGCAAGGGTGGATGAAGAGTCTAGTTCATCATATGTTTTACCAAGCACACACACAAACACTAAAAATCGCAAGTGAGATGATAGTTGCAGCAAGGTTGGAGGGGACGTACAGTAGCAGAGGAAACCATTTGCATTAGCTTGAAGGGTCATCTGGGGTTCAGTGTGGTAAAGATTCAGGTCCAGCTCCTAGCCTATCCAGCACACAGGGGGGAGAAGATGGGTATAAAGAGTTTCTTTGATTCCATGCTCTGGCTCACTCCACTATGGACAGCTGCATGCAGGGGAGAATGGACTTTGTGAAGCTGCTACATCCATCCTCCTGCCCCGTGCTTGTAGGCAGAAAGAAACAATCAATGGGGCCCCTAAAGAAGGCAGGTAACAGCAAATTATGAGAAGAGACCATGCTGATAGAAGGGGTGAGATAAAACAGTAAACTAAAGGGATGGGTATTCTTCTTTTTAGAAAGATTTTTCCACTGAGGGCAGAAAAGTTGTAATATTTCATGTATTTCTTCATTGCTCCGGTTTTTCCTTTTGTTGAAAGGACCAACAGTCCTGGTGAAAAGACCAAGAGGAAGTCTGACAAAAACTATCGTCCTGATTCATGCATGGAGCTCCTGTTGACTTGAATTGACAGCAGCTGAGCATGGAGTTACTAAGAACAAAAAAAGATTCATCTGAGCCCACGAAAGTTCATGATCCCTAAGATCTGTTAATCTATAAGGTGCTACAAGACACTCTGTCGTAAGAACAAAAAGTGGCCCATAAAGTGTAGTTGGGAGGATGTTGTCATTTTATGCATCCATAAAGTGCTATACACATGCCATGTGACTAAATAATAACTCCAGCAACTGAAAGGATTAGGGCTCTATCTATGTACTTACATGGCTTCCATCAGTGTTGTACTAGGTACCAACTTCCTAAGCCCCAAATATACAGGTTTGTTCTGGGTAGTCTATGTAGTGCTTGCTGCCCTGACCCCTCTGCTCTTGCCCACAGCTCTGAAGTAAGTAGCTGAGAGGCTATTCCATAGCCAGATTCCATAGCTGTGGCATTGCAGGCCTGGTTCCTGGGGTGGTAGAGACTGTTCAGTTGATGCATTTGATCTTTGGAGAGGAAGGAGTCAATGCTGGATGCATGGCACCCCGTGCCAGCTGGCTTGGGAGGAGCAACATTGGCTTTGATTGTGCAAGCAGGTGCCCGCTTCCCCTCCTCATCAGATGGAGAGAGCTAGGGAACAGCTGTAAGCAGAGCAAGGTTAAAAAATAGAGGGAAATGAGGATTAAAAAAATAACTGGCTTGTCTGGCACTGGGAACTTGACATGTTTTTCATCTAAATTAAAGAGAAAGTTGCACTGTTGTTGTTCTGTAGTGAAACAATTGGCTAATACAAGAGCTGCACATTTTCGAGAAGTGAGAACAAGCCATATGTCTTCCATAAAAACATACTGATACAGTTGAGCCTGCAATTTAAGCTCTGTGGTAAATCATTTTTCTCACATGCCATAGTTAAAGCAAGCAATATTTTTATTTGCCAAAATGTATTTACAGCATTGTATTATCATTCATATCCGTCAGTTTGCATTTGTTATCATTGACACATGGTAAAGTAGTTTTAATTATCTCTGAGTGCAAGAACTGAGAATTTTTTCTATTCAGTACAGTATTTCACTTCCAGTATCTAAGCTACCATAATACAAATGTTACTGAAGGTTTCTTTTTTTCTCTTTAGTTCATAATAAAGGCAGCTCACTTGAGCAAATAGTGCCTTTGAAATGCTAATCCTTCTCAGATGTGTTTTTTGTTAGATCAGCTGCACTTTTAAAATACTTTTTCTTTTCCCTTTAGCTTGAATGCAGAATAACACTTATTAGCCATATGGACACAAAGTAGCTCATCCGTTGAAGACAACTGAATTAAAGCTTCATGTGGAAAGATGAATTGACTATGATGCAGGATGTAAAAACCGCAATTATATGAAGTGACTATTTTTATTCTTTCACTTCTTATGCAACACAATCTTTGGGGGGAAAAAATGTAAAAATAGTATCTGCAAACATTAACAGTCATGTTTCTCCACGCTCATTAAAGTCCACAGGAAGAATATGTAAAGGAAAGTGGATCAAAAATACAGGGGAAAACATAAACCTGTGTTTATTTCTGTTTGTACAGCCCCTAGCACAGTGGGGTCCTGGGCCGTGACTGGGGCTTGCGGGTGCTATGGTAATGCAAATAGTAAAACCCGTGGCACAGAGAGTACATTTAAAAGAATTCTACTTGTGTGCATTTCCCTTCCAATTAGCTTGTTTCAGGATTCAACACGTTTTGGTCCTATTTAGCATTGAGGGCCAGAATTTCAGGAGCTGAGCTCCCATTTGAACCTTAAGTACAGATATATCTTTCATGAAGAATTAGCCCAGGGCCTGAGGACATGGGTTAGCCTACCTCTGTAAAGCCATACCAAGTCACTGGGTCTTCACTGGTGCTGCACTTACTAGTGTGTGACACCAGGACTTCATGCTTCTTTGTGCTGAGGTAAATTGAGACATTTCATGATTATTTCCCAGTGAATTGTGGGAGAATTTGTCTGTCTTTCTGAACACACAGAGGAATTGTGGGAAGGCTTTGGAGAACTGTCAACATTCAAGTGATAATCTGCATCCTCATTGCAAAGTGGGCAGTTTACCAGCCTGAATAAAAGCAAAACCTGGGCTCTAATGCATACATCCTGCTGTACAGCTGGCCTGGCTAGGAAGTACCATACGCTCAAGTGAGAGGTTTTTGTGTGTGGATGGGTGGGGAATTAGCGGCAACATCCAGGTCAGAGCACAGGCTAACTCTATAGTGAAGTCCTACTCTAGGTGGCCAGACTTTCAGAATTGCTGAGAGAAACAGATCAAGCACAGGATGGGGTATTAGTTGGTGTCTGCTATAGACCACCATATTGTGCTATGGAACAGGGTGACTGGCGCCTTATGCACCAGTCTAGAATAGGTGTAGGGGAAAAAAGTTGAGTGATCATGGGGACTTCAATTTGAATGGGGGCCTCATGCCTTCAGTACTAAAAAATCCTTGGAATTTATAAACATTATTGATAATTTCCTAATTCAGCAGGTGTTGCAGCCAACATGAGAATTCTATATTCGACCTTGTTTGAAGAGATAAAGAGGAACTGATAACAGCTGAACATTTAGAGTCGTTCAGGTGCAAGTGATCATAACCTGATCTCATTTATAATGTGCAAGCGGAATAACATCCAGAGCAGTGATATATATACTTGGTGCTTCAATGGGGCCAATTTCACAAAGCTGAAAACAATTATGAACCAAATCACCTGGGGGGAAGAATTTTAATCAGAAAAATGTGAATGATAATTGGGAATCATTTAAGAATACTTTACTCGATGTACAAAAAGCCACAATCAGGGAAGAAGGCTGTGCTGGTTAAAAATCAAACTGCTTTAGATGGGAAGTGGAGGCAGCTTTTAAAAAAATATTAGTGCTGTCAAACAATTAGAAAAATTAATCGCACTACTACTAATAGATTACCATTTATTTAAATACTAGCATAAGTGCCCGGCGTTGCTCGGGTCAGTCAGAGGTGGGGAGGGGGCAGACAGTTGACACCCCCTGACCAACCCCAACACTCACCCCTCACCCACCCCGACACCTTCCCACCCCCCCCCCCGACCAACCCCAACACCCCCCGGCTCACTTACCCCCCAACCAAACCCAACAACCCCACCTGACCCCCGCGACCGAACCCGACACCCCCACCTCACCCCCTGAGCAAACCCGACACCCCCGGCTCACCCCCCCGACCGAACAGTGTATTTAATAATCTGTGTGCTACACAGTGCACCGTGAGCCGGAGGGGTGTCGGGTTTGGTCTGGGGGGGGGTGGGAAGTTGTCGGGAGGGGTGAGGGGTGGGTGTTGGAGTTGGTCAGGGGGTTTTGCGGTTGGTGGGGGGGTGAGGTGGGGGTGTCGGGTTCGGTCGGGGGGTAAGTGAGCCGGGGGTGTCGGGTTTGGTCTGGGGGGGTGGGAAGGTGTTGGGGTGGGTGAGGGGTGAGGTGTGGGTGTTGTGGTTGGTCAGGGGGTGTTGCGGTTGGTGGGGGGGTGAGGTGGGGGTGTCAGGTTTGCTTGGGGGTGTGAGGGGGGGGTGTCGGGTTCGGTCGGGGGGTAAGTGAGCCGGGGGATGTCAGGTTTGGTCTGGGGGTGTTGCGATTGGTGGGGGGGTGAGGTGGGGGTGTCGGGTTCGGTCGGGGGGTAAGTGAGGCAGGGGGTGTCGGGTTTGGTCTGGGGGGTAGGAAGGTGTCTGGGTGGGTGAGGGGTGAGGTGTGGGTGTTGGGGTTGGTGAGGGGGTGTTGCGGTTGGTGGGGGGGTGAGGTGGCGGTGTCGGGTTTGGTCGGGGGGTAAGTGAGCCGGGGGGGTGTCGAGTTTGGTCTGGGCACCTTCCCCCCCCAGACCAAACCCAACACCCACACCTCACCCCTCACCCCCCCCCCCGACACCTTCCCACCCACCCCCAGACCAACCCCGACACCCCCCGGCTCACTTACCCCCCGACCGAACCCGACACCCCCACCTGACCCCCCGACCGAACCTGACACCCCCACCTCACTTACCGTCCCACCAAACCCAACTGGGATCCGTCGCGGGGGGGGGGCAGAGCCGAGGGATTCCGGGGACCTTCGCAGGTGGGGGGGGGGCAAAGAGCTGATGGAGTCCGGGGTTCCGTTGGGAGGTGCAGAGAACTGAGGGATCTCCGGGGTTCCGTTGGGAGGGGGGAGGGGCAGAGAACTGAGGGATCTCCGGGGTTCCGTTGGAGGAGGGAGGGGCGTGCTGAGTGAGTGAGGTGTCTGTTGGAGGGGGTATTATGACATCATCGCCACCTAACCGCCCAGCCGATGTGATTGGCCCTGAAAGACTTTCACCCCTGGGGGGCGTCAGAGATGAGATCCGAAAAATTTTCGACCCTTACCAGCATCTAGACCCCAAGACCCCTCACTGTACCAAATTTCAAGTCTCTCACTCAAACGGTGCGGGAGGAGTTCGCTGTCATACATACATACATACATACACCACTTGACTTTTATATATATAGATTTTTGATGTTTTCTACATTTTCAAATATATTGATTTCAGTTACAACACTGACTACAAAGTGTACAGTGCTCACTTTTTTTTGATTGCAAGTATTTGCAGTGTAAAAAAACAAAAGACATCGTATTTCAATTCATCTCATAAAAGTACGGTAGTGCAATCTCTTTATCATGAAAGTTGAACTTGCAAATGTAGCATTATGCAAAAAAACCTGCCTTCAAAAATAAAACAATGTAAAATTTTAGAGCCTGCAAGTCTACTCTGCTACTTCCTGTTCAGTCAGTTGCTGAGACAAACAAGTTTGTTTACATTTGCAGGAGATAGTGCTGCATGCTGCTTGTTTATGTCACCTGAAAGTGCAAACAGGTGTTCTCATGGCACGGTTGTAGCTGGTGTTGCAAGATGTTTACATGCCAGATATGCTAAAGATTCATATGTCCCATAATGCTTCAATCACCATTCCCAGGGACATGTGTCCATGCTGATGATGAGTTCTGCTCAGCAGAAGGTTGATTTTCTTTTTTGGTGGTTCTGGTTCTGTAGTTTCTGCATTGGACTGTTGCTCTTCTAAGACTTCTGAAAGCATGGTCCACACCTCATCTCTCTCAGATTCTGGAAGGCACTTCAGCTTCCTAAACCTTGGGTCGAGTGCCGTAGCTATCTTTAGAAATCTCATTCTGGTATCTTCTTTACGGTTTATCAAATCTGCAGTGAAGGTGTTCTTAAAATGAACATCTGCTGGGTCATCATCTGAGACTGCTAGAACATGAAATATATGGCAGAATGAAGGTAAAACAGAGCAGGAGGCATACAATTCTCCCCCAAGGAGTTCAGTCACAAATTTAATTAACACATTATTTTTTTAACAAGTGTCACCAAAATGGAATCATCTTGTGGAATGGTGGCTGAAGGGGCATACGAATGGTTAGTATATCTGACATGTAAATACCTGGCAATGCTGGCTACAAAAGTGCCATGCAAATGCTACTCTCACTTTCTGGTGACACTGTAAATAAAAATCTGGCAGCATTATCTCCTGAAAATGTAAACAAACTTGTTTGTCTTAGCAATTCGCTGAACAAGAAGTAGGACTAGGTGGATTTGTAGGTGCTGAAGTCTTAGATTGTTTTGTTTTGAGGGGAGTTATGTAAGAAAAAATTTAGAATTGTACATTGCACTTTCACAACAAAGGGATTGCACGACAGTACTTGTGTAAGGTGAATTGAAATACTATTTTGTTAATCATTTTTAGAGTGCAAATATTTATAATAAAAAATAATATACACTGATATCAATTACAACACAGAATACAATATATATGGAAATGCATCCAAAATATTTAAGCAGAATACCAATTGAAATGTATTAACAGTGCGATTCAAACTGTGATTCATTTTTTAAATTGCGAATATTTTTATTGAGTTCATTTCCTGAGTTAACTGCAATTAATTGACAACCCTAAAATATGTAAAAAAAGGGAAGAAAGGGGAAGTTGGTAGTAATGAATATAAATCAGAAGTTAGGAGTTGTAAAAAATTGATGAGGGAAGACAAAGGACACAAGGAGAAGACTATGGCCACCAGAGTTAAGTACAATAAGGAGCTTTTTAAAAGTATATTAGGAACAAAAAAAATCCTGGCAGTGGCATTGGTCCATTAGTAGATGGGAATATTAGAATTATCAATGAAAGGCAGAAGTGTTCAATAAATATTTATTTTCTGTATTTTGGGGAAAAACAAATGATATTCTCTCATAATATGGTGATAACAACTCTTTCCATTCCACTGGTATCCCAGGATGATGTTAAACAACAGCTACACAAGTTAGAGATGTTTTAAATCAGCACATCTGGATAACTTGCACCCAAGAGTTTTAAAAGAGCTGGCTGAAGAGCTTGCTGAACTGTTAATGTTGATAATGTTGTTAATGAACTAAATGAAGATAATGTAATTAATGCAAATTAACATTGGTTTATGGAAAATAGATCCTGTCAAATTCACGTGGTTGACAATGGATAGTCTGCTTAGGCTTAATCTGCTTAGGTGTTTGACTTGGTACTGCACAAATGACTAAAAATTAAAAATTGATTTAAAATTGGCTAACTGATAGAGCTGAAAATATAACTGTAAATGGGGAATTATCATCAAGCTGGTCTGTTTTCAGTGGGCATGCACAGGATTAGTTAAGATCATAAGAACGGCCATACTGGGTCAGACCAAAGGTCTATCTAGCCCAGAATCCTGTCCTCTGACAGCGGCCTATGGCAGGTGCCCCAAAGGGAATGTAAAGAATAGGCAATCATTAAGTGATCCATTCCCAGCTTCTGGCAAAGTTAGACTAGGGACACCATCGCTGCCCAGCCTGGCTAACAGTCATTGATAGACCTATCTTCTATGAATCTATCTAGCTTCCTTTTGAATCCCGTTAAAGTATTGGTCTTCACAGCACCCTCTGGCAAGGAGTTCCACAGGTTGACATTGCCTTGCATGAAAAAATACTTTCTTGTGTTTGTTTTGAACTTGTTACCTATTAATTTCATTTGGTGGTCCCTTGTTCTTGTATTATGATAAGGAGTAAATAACACTTCCTTATTTGTTTTCTCTATACCGCTCATGATTTTATAGACACCATCATATCCCCCCTAAATAGCCTCTTTTCCTGGAAACTCTGAAGGACAAGCCATAAATCTGTTTTGTGTCTGTAAAATAGAGATTTATATCGATGACGATAATACTTTCGTCTATAAGGTCTCTAGAGCAAGGGCTGCCCCTTGGCATGTGTGTTTGTGCAGTGCCTAGCACAATGGGTTTCTGATTTTTGTTGCAATGTTTAGGTGTTACTGTGATACTAATAATCAGACCGAGACACATTGCAGAGGATTTATGAAGAAAATCGGAATTTTCCCCGCTTGTGCTGAACCTCCCCTGTGCTTAGATGATTTTGGTCAATGCCAACAATCTGCTGTTTTTCACCAGCACTAAATTCAGTTTAAAGAGGAGCAATTTTTTAAGTCTACAGGGAAACGGTGAAGATGGTTTTTACCCTTACAGCTCAGGAGATTTATTTATTTAATCAAAGATACCCACCCAGTTCTAAATCCAAGCCTTCAGGTCTGAGATCTTATAAACGCAGTGCCCCTCTGTTCATTCCAATGGGATATCAGAAGATCTCCCTCATGTATACGTAATGCATTTAGAGATGTACTGGGCATTCTTTCAAGGGAGCATAAAGTCACCATTGTTAGCACATGCCTACTGGTAACAGCACATGCTTCTGGAGCATTACAGGGGAAAAGAAGATGAAGTCATGCTGATCACTGTGACAGCCTCTGTCTGCAGGACAAGGATTTAATTCAGAATTAAACCCCATTAGCACTGAAAAAGCCATTACTCACATGCAAACTCTTTTTTTTTTTCCCCCCCCCCAGAATCATTTCATTGCTCGGTGCCATAAGTCACCGCATTTATCCACAAACATTTTATGACTGATGCTTTTATTTTGCCTTTGAATGTTTCTTTAATGAAATCTGTGTGCTTGAAAATATCCGGTAACATCGCTACCATTTTGCTTTCAGATTAACAAAACGGCTATTCTGTCACAACTTGCGCGCAAGTTGACATTCAGTTTTGACCTTTTTTAAACAAAAAAACAGATATCAATGGCTTTCCAAGCAGTATAGAATTTTTTCCCCCAAATATAAATAAATGCATCTAGAATAAAAACTTGGGTGTAGCTCTTTGTCACTTATTTTAAGACATAGATCACTTTGTGTTTGGCATTAGCTAAAGAAGACTTCAGTCAGGCCTTGTTTAAAAAGGCCAACTCTGTTAGTGCACAAAACAACTTCTTTCTGTGCTTAGGGTATCTGCTTTGCTCTCTTTAAAAGGCTGTGGTGAAGGCAGTGGGCTTGTCTACATGGCGAGTTAGTGTGCAGCAAGCCAGGGTGTGAATCGATAACACGCTAGCTCGCTGCATGCTTCCTTCCCCCATGAAAAGTTCCATAATGTGTTCTGACATAACCCCATCCAGTCCAGAGCACAAACTGGGACTATCTCTGGGCTATTCTACATTCTGCTGGCTATCCGTGGGCCCTCGAAGCCTTCCAGCAGCCATAGATCGACTGGGCATAAATACACCCCTTTCTCCAAGGCTACGCCATGTTTGAGACCAGGAGTGGTGGGTGATACAGGAGCTGCCGCGGTGGCTCTTCAACCAGCTGAGGATTCCCCCCATATTCGATCCAGGGAGCTGGATTGCCACGTTGCCACTGTGGTTGCCACTGCAGCAGTATCAAGCAACCAGAGCAGGCACAAAGCCCATAGGCCAGCTGGATTCAATATATAGCACAGCAAATATTATGAAGAGCTATACAGACCCTTTGGTACCCAAACGAGGGGAGGGTGCTTGTGAGGCTACGTTCCCTCATCCTGCCCACCTCGTTTCCCTAGCTTAGCAAGGTGACTTCTGCCTGGATAGGAGAAGCTTGAGGGAAAGCTCAAGGAGAAGACTGCTGCCTTCAAATAGCCGGGCCTCCTATGACAGCCAAGGAGTACAGTGCAAGGGGCTGCTGCTTTGAGATTCATTCTCCACTTGCAGGGCCGGTTCTTTCTGAAGTGCATACGTCTTTTATTTTATTTCTTTTGAGGCTCTGTGCTATTGAACTGCCGAGAACAGAAGCGTATTTTGTAGCGTGTTAGGTAAGATGGCTGAAAATAAAGCAACTGGCCTTTATAAGAAAAGAGGTTGATTTTCCTCCCCCTCCCCCCACACACACCTTTTTAAGATCTCTCCGATTGACTCTGGAAGGACTCTCTGGACCATGGCTCTGCCACAGCTACCATTTGTAATCTGTGACCTGTCATATTATTAAAATAAACACCACTGAAACGGAACAAGATCCAGTTTGGAAGAGTTGCGCTTCTACCTAGGAATACAAATAAGTGGCCAGATTCTAAAGCATCTTGGATGCTGAGATCCTTTGAAAAATCAGATCCCACCTCTGGGTTTTGAGCTCTTGAAAATCTGGTTCTGAGCTCATTTGAAAAATGTGGTCTAGAATATCTAGATGGGTACTGCCGAAGGATGCCTGGGATTAATGTTCTAGGGATGTTCTTCTTTTCTCAAAAGAAATTCTACCGAAAGCCTCCTTCCTACATTCACTGTATAAAAACATTCACATGTTGCTTTTGAAAAAACAAACACACTTTTGTAAGTCTTTCATTATACGGGGTTGGCCTTTTTGTACGTCGTTGATTTTTTTTAGACTGTCAGCTCATTCCCCCTTGTTTCTTGTTACTCATTCAGCCAGCGAAGGATGTTTGCCCTTTTGCACTGAAGCACTGTGCTTGCTCTGTGAATGTGAGCGCTGCAGAGGGTTTACCCTTGGACATGCACGGTGGTGCCAGATGAAGATAATGGACTCTCTTCAGACTAAAACATGCCTGTAGGAGTGTTCTGAGCATAACTTTCACAAGCAGAACTGCAGTTACTCTTTCATTTGGAACTGCAGGGGGGAAGCTTTGACCTTGACTGGTCGCTCAATGTTTTTAAGCCCACTGATGACTCTTTGGGGGTGTGGGAATCCTCAAGACATTTCAGTGTTGCATTCATCTGCCTGTTTCACTTTGCCAGCTCCTGCCGAACATGCAATAGTAACATCCAGAAAAAGATTTCCCGCTACAGGAATCTATCAGGAAACTTTTCAACCCCCCCAGCAGTCCTAGTTCCAGAACTGCTTGATGGGCACCACATTGATCCTTCTCCAGTCTTCCGGGTCCTCTCCTGTCATCCATTACTTTAACTATTATTGCCAGTTGTTCTGAGATTTCTTCAGCTAGTTCCTTCAGCACCCTGGGGTGAATTGCACCAGGCCCCGCTGACTTGAATTCATCCAAATTAGTCAAAAGATCTCTGATGTGTGCCTTATCTGCGTCCCTTCCCTTTTATCGTCTATGGTAATTTTGCTAGTTGTCTGTGCACATACTGCTTTTTATGAGAAGACTGAAGAACATAGACATGGAGCAGCTCTGTCTTCCTATCATCGTCTGTTACCAGCTCACCATCCCTGATCTTTCTTTTTCGTATGACAATTGTAGAACCCCCCTTCTTGTTTCTAATATTTCTTGCCAGCTATCACTCATTCTTTGCCTTGGCTTTCCTAATTTTTGTCCCCACACACTTGTGCTATTCCAATATATACTTCCTTGGTGACATGCCCCCTCCTTCCATTTCCTGTATGGAACCCTTTTGGTTTTTAGATAGCTAAAAATATCTTTAATGTATTTATTCTCATAACACCCTTGTAAGGTAACGAATGTCATTGCCCCCATTTTACAGATGCAGAATAGAGAGGTTAAGTGACTTGCCCAAGGTCACGCAGACATTCTGTGGCAGAGCATTCTTTGAACCCAGGTATCTCAAATGCCAGGATGCTTTCTTTTAATGCAGTTTGCGTGATGCCTGGTTGAAGATAAAAAAGGTCTTTGATAGTGAGAAAGGAGATAGCAAAGTATCCCCCTTTCACACCATCCATAGCTCAGCCTTTCCTGCTAGTGAGTTCACCCCCACCTCCCCAATATACTTAATGTCTCTGGACATTGAGGAGATAAATCTTCAGCAGGTGTAAATCTGCACTGAACCTAATCGAGCTCTGCCAACCTACATCAGTTGAGCATCAGCCCCAAAGACACAATTGAATCTTTCATGGCAATCTTTGAACTTGTGTCCTGGTCAAATTTTCCCATCCCTTGCCCTCGCCATCCATCTCGCGCTGCTGTTCTTTCATACCGGGGTTAGTTACATTTCAGTTGTCCCACAGTTACATATATAGCTGCCAGTCTTTTGGGGAGACTTTGTGGATGACTGACTGCAGCTTACGTAGTCTCCTGCCTCCCACAATTACCATGCCTCCTGGCATGGGGCTGGGTATTTTCCAGCTGCAAAATGTTAGACAGCAAGGCAAAGTCTGTGGGTCAGACTCTCCTGTCTAAGTCCATCTTAAATGGCACAAAGTGGCCAGTGGAGTAGACCCCATGTGCTGGGGAATTCTCCACTGGAAGAAAGTTGGTGGCTAGTATAGAGGCTTTTGCCGCACTAACCATCACACCCACTTCTGCCAGAGGAAGGGAATGGCATGTCAGAGGAGGGAATGAAGGTAGAGTTATGCCAAAAGCTTCCCTGGTGTAAAGTCACTATGGGAATTCACGCCACTGGTGTAAACTAGAGCTGTTTCTCCATAGCTCCAACTTACATCGTGGGGTCAGAGAGCTGCTACTGGCTCCTTGTACCCTACCGCATCCCTCACGGCTTCCAAGCTAAGCTCAGATGCAAATGAGAACCGAGATCTCACGGACTGTTTGTACCAATTATTAATTAGCACATAGAAACCTGAGCTGCTAGAGGCGACTCGATGGTTTCACTCCCGCTTGCATGCACTGATGTGGTTTTTTTAAACAAAGTTCAGCACCTTAACTTACATCTGAGTTGAGACACTCCACACTGGTGCTTGAATATGTTTTCAACCACTTGTAGCATCAGGTACCCGGCAAATGGACTGCAAATGACCCACACACTAATTTACCACACACCAGCGTGATCCTTTTCATAAAGGAGATGATTTGTGCCCACCAAACAGAAGGCAAAGTATACCTATTTTCTTAATCAAATCTTCTCCTTTTCTTGTGCCTCGCTTAAACCCTTCTTATCTGCTATCAAGTAATTTAAGCATTTTTAACATTCTAAAGGCAGATTAATCCTTGAACGAAAGAAAAGTAAATGGGCTTAGAATGACATTTTAACAATGTCTATGGAATGTTAAGTCAATGAAAAATTCTCGCAGCAGTTTCAAGCATTTTTTTTTTTTGGCTGAAATGTCCCAGTAGTATTAATCCGTAGTAAAATATAAGTATTATATTGAGCTTCCCACTGCTTGTCAATGACTTAAAATATTTTAAATACTACCAGCCTGAGCAGTGGGTTTTTTTTTCAGCAAATGGAGATCCCACGCATGTGGTTTGAGTGAGCTGGAGCATGTAAAATAATGCTTTGTATCATATGGGCCATATTTTCATGCAGTTATCCCCTGCCAGAAGCCTCCCTCTTATACTTATGTTAGACAGTCAAATAAATTTGATTTGTGTCTGGTTCAGGGCCATCCTTCCGCCCTCCCCCCTCCCTGCCCATACTGTCTGGTTTATTACAAAATGTGGTGTGAATTGGAGTGCTTGTGTAAGGTGTTGGCTAGATGGGCCTGTAGTCCTCTGTTTGACCATAGAATAGGTATAGTTTGAGTAGCTGTAATGCTAGATTATCTGCAAGGCCCCTTGTCTAGTGGGACCAACTTTAGGAGTGTGGTTTGGTCTCCAGGCCCAGTCATTACTTAGCCTCTCTGCTGCAGCAGCCATAAACCAGTGGGCGAGTCTCCTGAGTTTTGCGTAACTGTCTATTTTCTTTAAGCATAAAGGGAGCCCGAAGCTACTCTCTCATTCTGTAATTAGCATAAAATATAAATGATAAAGCAAGCCGTGGTTGTGATCTGGGATGTGCATACCTGGTCATAGAGAACTGGACTGAGTCCCAATACTACCACATAAGCCACAACCTAGGCATCCAAAGGTAACACTTTTGAGCACTTAGTGATAGATTTGACGTGAAAGTTATTTTGGGTTATTACTAAACCACCGAACAATCCATTCTAATGGTATAGCCCCATAGCCGTGTTTATTCTTTAAACATCTGTAATAGCGTAGCTATTGCCTGACAGTTCAGATCACTACTGCCGTTATCAGGAAATTAGACCTATGCAGTAAGGCACCTGAGCACATATTAAAGTGCTTTTCTGTATCATGGCCTTAGAAGAAGCTTCTCTGGGCAGGGGTAATGTCTTTTATGTACTTGTAATGTGCCATTTACATGTCAACAGCAGCTGTTCCGTTGGAGCTCAGCACCCCCTTTAAATCAGACCATTACTTCTGTATGTGGCACTGCCACGGGGCTACCATAACCAGTTCTAGTGTCTATACTTCAGGAAGAATGTTGATACATTGGAGAGGGTTCAGAGACCAGCCATGAGAAAGATTAAAGGATTAGATAATATTCCTTATAGACTCAAAGAGCTCAGTCTGTTAACACTTAAAAAGAAGGTTAAGGGGTTACACGAGGAACAAATATGTGATAATGGGCTCTTCAGTCTGGCAGAGCGAGGTATAATATGATCCAATGGCTAGAAGTTGAAGTTAGATTGGAACTAAGGTGTACATTTTTTAATGGTGAGAGTAATGAACCATTGGAACAATTTACCAGAGGTCGTGTGGATTCTCCACCACCGACCATTTTAAAATCAAGATTGGATGTTTTTTAAAAGATCTGCTCTAGGAATTATGTTGGGGAAGTTCTGTGGTAGGTGCTACAGAGGAGGTCAGACAAGATGATCACAGTAGTCCCTTCTGGCCTTTGAATATACGATCCTAAACATGGATTTAAGTGCCTAGTTTTAGGCATCCAAAATCTGACCATTTTACCTGTAACCTCTTTGTAAATGAAAATAGTGCTAATTTCCCACTCTTTGAGTTGTGCCTTTAAAGCTCTGATAAATAAGGATTCTGAAGTGCAGAGACCAGCTAGTGAAAGAGCTGCGAATAAATCTCAGAAGCTTCTTATTTATTTCATCCTTAATTTTATAAAAATAATAAGAGGTGCATATCTGAATGTTCATGTAAGTATAGCAGACCATCAGGTGAGTGCCAGCCTATGAAATCAATTTTTTCTCTTGTTTTAAAACAGATTGGTATGATACTTTCGATCCAGGGAGATTGGTATGTACAAAGGCATGGCTTTTAACTTCAGTTATATTACCCCTATGAGAGAGGCAGGATAACAGGATACAAAAATCCCTCTGCCTAATGCTGAAATAGGCTGCAGCTAGATATAGTAAGCTATCTTTAGCCAGGCTCTTGTCATTAACTGCTGTTGCCCCTTCTCTTTTTTAAATGAACACTCTTGTCAATGAAAGACATAAGGATGCTTTAAACTCTAAATTCACCTTTAAATGATTAAAATTTCAAAGGGGAGCAGCAAATTGCAGAGAGATCTACTGAAGCTTTCAGTGATTAGCAACTAAATGTGTTTGATCTTCACCTGACAGTATCAGAACAGAAGTTTCAGAGCTTTCATTCCCTTCTGACTGTCTTGGCAATTCGAAGCAGCAAAAACCAGTAATTTCTGTTTGTTTTTACAATATCATCCTGTTTTTAACCTACAGGAAAAGGAGTATGAAAGTAGCAGCCTTGGCAGTAATTTGGAGGACAGAGGTTTGGTTTGGTTTTTGAAGTTTAGAAGTCCAGAAACAAAGACTTGGAGGAATTTCTAAGTACAGTACATGCCAAATGGAAAAGAAAATATCATGACAATGAAAGAGAGAAGCTATTTATTCCTCCCACTAATAAATTCTTCTTCCAGGTGTTTTATTCTTCTTCAGTGATCTAGTCACAGGAGGTTACTTCTGAACCTCCTTAAGTGAACACCTGTTAAGTGTTTAAGGGGTGGAGAGAGGCAATCATAGATCAAGCATCAGAACAGAAGAGTAAAAATGGTTCCACATGACTCAATACCATATAAATGAACATCTGATGAATCAATAGAATACACACAGTCAACCTTATAAATTAATATTAGAGAGAGAGAGAGATTTGGGCAGTGTCTATTCAATGGTCACATTACATATGAAGACGTGGCTATATTATATTATTCTCCAAGAAAGGTAATATTTATTCAGCTAGTTAATCCCTTATTGTATCTCCATTTCAAAAGCTGGAAAGGAAGTGTGTCACCACCAGGGAAAGACATTTTAAAAACCAAGACTATCAGTGCAATATTTCAAAGAGCCATCAGCTAGAATAAATATTGATGCTGTAAGTAAAGAACATGCAACTTAAAATAGAGACAAGTTAGAATCTAACAGATCTGCACTGACCTCAGCAGACTTGGAAAGGGGCCATATCACTAATGACTAAAGATATTTAACTTTCTGATTAATTACTCTTTCATTTTTCCCTAACCTTCACTTTCTTCTTCGTCTCCTTTCCCAGTTAAGGAAAGCGGAAACATTTGTCTAGGAAGAGTAAGAACTAGTACTCAGAATGGTAATACTTGGCACTCGCTTTCAGAACATGATGGCCTGCAGGCTGTGGGCGAAGGTCCTGTGTGCCCTGTTGCACCGAGGTCTCACCTTCTTGCATCCCAACAGAATGACGTGACCAAGTCTCTGTAAGGGGAACTTTAGAGGCTTTTTTTTTCTCCATGAGCCACTCCCCATGGGTTTTGCTATGGGAGTAGGTGATCCGGGGCCATGTTTTCCCAGTTATTCAGACAGAGTTTTCATTTTCTCAATTTAAGCCCATTAGTCCTAATTTTGTCCCTTTGTACCACCAGGAATAATCCCTTTCAGTCCTTGGTGTCTACATGTTTCTGATACTTTTATACGATCATTATGTCCCTCCATGGTCATTGAGATAGCCAGGCTAGATTGGATAAATTGTCAGGAGCAAGTCAGTGGTTGGAATTAATGGAGCCACAATGATTTTCATCAACTAAATATATGGTCCTACGTATCGAGACCCAAATTTTCAAAAGTGCCCTGTAATTTTGGGGGCCTGACGTGGAACATTCCTTAAACTGAGGCACCCAAAATCAGATATTTTGTCATTCAAAATATTGTCTTTAGTTCTTGTAGTCTTCCTTCCAATCAGTGCCTTCTCCCCTTTAATTATTATCCTGGATTATTTCAGTAATGACTCCTTGATGCTAGGATTCAGGAGTTCCTGATCGACAGCCCGATGCAAAATATAGTTGGCCAAGTCCTGTGGTCCTTACTCAGTTTGGGTTATTTTTTAATCGGGCAACTGCCAGTTGAAGTTAAGAGGGTTGCATCTCCTCTGACACCAGTGTTAATTTGCCTACCTTCAGTGGAGTTATTCCACATTTACATTAGTGCAGGGGTTCTCAAGAAGGGGGTTGGGAGGTTATTACATGGGGGAATCATGAGTGGTCAGCCGCCACCCCAAACCCTGCTTTGTATCCAGCATTTATACTGGTGTTAAATATATAAAAAATTGTTTTTTTAATTTATAAGGGGGCATCACATTCAGAGGCTTGCTGTGTGAAAGGGGTCACCAGTACTAAAGCTTGTGAACCACTGCCTTACTGTATGCAACAGAAGGATCAGATGAATTTGCTTTAAAAACCATTATGCAAGGAATTTAGGATTTGGCTTGTTGCTAATAACAGCAGGAGGTCAGAATTTGCCTACAGTAATCTGAAGGATTAAAAGTATTTACATTGACATAAAATTCACTACAATATTAGCAATTTGGGGGGGCCTAAACCAAACCCCATTGAAGTTTAAGGGAGTCTTTCCATTGATTTCAATGGGCTTCAGATCAAGCACTCAGTTGCAAAACTATGGAATTATATACTCCTTTTTTGCTGTTTCCTTAGTAAAATGCAACCAATTTGCTGCAGTGGAACATTTTCATGTTAAAAGGTTGAAAACAGTGTGCCAGGTTTTGCAATCTGTTAATAACTGTGTCAGCAATGTCTGATCAATGTCTATTGGCTGCAGTGATCAGAATATATTCATCAATGTCCACCCCGTAAGCAGAGAGGTTATTTTAATTGTAGTGCTGATTTAAGTAGAGAAGGGAGGGGAAAGAGATTCAAATCTCTTTAATATATTTTGCTGCAAAGCAAAAAGGCATATTGGGATTTGCTAGATATTTTAGTTTAGTAGCTGCTTAAAGCTCAGTTTTATTTTCCCACTTGTTTGAGTTTGAGAACATGGGATTGCCTTCTTTAAAACCAATACAGCTAGTTCCAATGGACCTTAATGGGGAAGAATTATTCTAATGAGTTTTTTATCGAAGGAGCACTTGCATTTGGATGATTTTAGTGATTAATGTTATTGGGTAAAATATTTTGAAGTGCCTACATGATTTTTAGAGCCTCTTCTTCAAAAGTGACTTGGACACTTAGGAGTCTAAAGCCTTGTCTACATACAAAATTTGTTCCGCTTTAAATTATACCAGTTTAGTAGTGGTGATGCAGTTACAACAGTATAAAGGTGCTTTTACTGGGTTAGCTTCAGGAAGGGAATAAGGTATACTGTGTTCATGCTAAGAGTTGTACTGCTATAACTATACCAGTAAAATATTGCATCCCGAATTGACATACTTATATCGGAACAAAAACTGTATAAACTAGTCCTAAATCTCAACTAAAGTCAGTGGGACTTAGGCACCAAAGGGCCTGAGTCCTTTTGAAAGTGCGACTTAGGCCAGATTTTGAAAGCTATTTTGGTCCCTAAATGTGCAGATAAGTGCCTAGTTGGCTTTCCACTTAACTTCCAATATGGAGTTCACAATTTGATACAGTCATATCCCATTCTATCACCTCAATGAAAGCCCCATTTTTCTTTTAAAAAGGACATTGATCGTGATTTTTTTGTGCTCTGTGTCTCACATCTGAGCAGCCACCAGGGTACCAGATAGCGTGGAGGTAGAAAATACTCAGTGGGAAATAATGATGGAATTCAGACAAAGATATCTTGTATTGTGTTTATGAATGGTAGCTTCTTATCTTCCACACACTGCCCCCTTGAAACAAACAAGGAGGTAAATAACTGCATTGAAATAACTGTTACCCCACCAATAACTGCTTTATTCTCATTCCCCCCTTTCTTCCTCAGAGACTGTTGTCAAAAAGGTGAAAATAACCAAGATCAATCTGGGCAATACACATAAGTGACGGGACACACAAGAATGCAACTTACCAGCCTTTGCATGATGGGAAATGACAGTTTCCCCAACATACAGAGAGATATGAAAAGGAGATGGAAGGTGCAGAGGGAGGGGGGGAGGAGGAGAGGCAGAGCAGGAGGTAAAGAAGGACAACTGTGCCCAACCGTTTATTGAGCTTGGCGTGGGGATAAATAGCCCAGCACTGACAATACACATGGAGAGCCAAAGAAAACTAAACAGTGGGAGACTTACCGCCAGGAGCACCAGTGTGTTAATGGAAGTGCACACCTTCTGGATCCAGAGACAGCACAGGCAGCAGAGGGGGGGAAACAACGCACCCATCCTATGCCACTGTGCTAAGTTGCTTTGTGAAGGTATAGTCCTCAACTGTGGTCCTGTGTGGTTCCAGTGGCAGAACTGAACCAGTCATTGGAAGAAACCACTTGCATGAGAAGACGATACGGGTAGCAGGTTCAGTTCTGGCTCTGGCATTCATTCTCCTCTAGAATTCCACTCTTCCTTGTCACTGGCCATCAGTGACCAGCTGATTCCGTAACATCTAAATCCAGCCAGAAATATGGCTGGTAGCACATAGATTTGCCTCAACTACTCTGGGGTGCATGTTAAGGTCAATGCAGATATGGGAGCAGTGATGCTAGAGGATATTGACATAGCATGTGTGGATGTGATGCAACATGCTGTAAAACTAAATCTTGGTTCTGATGCACAACCCAAAGCACTATTGCTAAAGAGTTTCCTCTAGGGCAGGAGGTCAGCAATGATTTCCATGGTACCTGTGAGTGCTCAGCACCCCTAAAGAGCAGGTGACTTGTTTAGGTGCTTAAATATAGACAGGTGCCTAGCATTAAGCTCTTTCATTAAAAAAAAGGGAGGTAATGTATTTATGGTGAGAACTGAGTCTACATGGACAAGAAAGAGGGCCCATGAGTACATGTTTCATGGGCCTGAGATGGGATAATTTAAAAAAAAAATATTACTGTTTTCCTTAAGTAACTTGGAGGGATTTTGATTTAAAGCTTGGATCTCTACCAGATAACACACTCAGCCCCCCGTCCCCCAGCCATGAGAACATTACGAAGTCCTGTTGAGTGGGTTAGCAAAATAATCAGATAGCAATGGATTCATTCTCTCTTTTTTAATGAACTGCTGTTATTTACATCTTCTCCTGCTCCACTCACTGTAGCTAGACCTTCCCAGAGTAGCGCGCTGTGGTGAGCAATATAGATCTTTTGGTGACTCCCTGCAGCCCCACTGAATCTTGCCCTGGAGGGGTCATTAAGAGGATGCTTTGTGTGGTAGGTCACTGGATTTCAGGGTTAATCCTCAACTAGGATTCATAGGTCAGGGAAATATGTCCAGCTTAGAGCTAGTTAGGGCACCTTAAAGAAGGGGCTGGTTACTTCCAAAGAAGAGGGGGGCAGGGGATTGTGCTGACCTGAAACCAATGCAGCTTTGAGAGAACCTAAGAGCTACCCTGTTTAGTTTCTGTATTTTTTTGGTTATGGAGCCTGGTGTAAGGCAGGAATGTAGTCAGAGGCACTTGCCAAAGTTGTATCCTTCTGCTTAAATCAAAGAGCTCCTGAAATGAACCTGAGCCCCGCAGAGAGGATTGGATTTGTGTTTTTAACCGCAACCTTTGGTGACCTCACATTGCTCTGACCTTGGACGGCTCCCTTCACTTGTTTGTTAAAAACACCGAGGTCTGTCGCTGAACAAGCGGGAGCGTACTCCTCATGAGGTTCTCATACACTGCCTCAGACACCTCCTTCAGACTGCTGGTCTGGATCTCAAAGATGATTCCTGTCTAACTGGTTTGAATGTAGTTCAAGGGAGATGTTCTCATTCAATTTCCGAGAGACAAACATCAAGATTTTGCAATTGAATTTTCTGCAATTGTGAGCTGTTTCTGAGTTGCATACCATGGACAGCAAGTTGCTAGGCAGGCCAAAGCACTGAAGGCAATGATCAAAAGTCATTTGTCTATCACTCATTTGGAACATACTGTGGACACTGAGCCAGGGCGAATGTAGCCCAGGTTATGTTCATTCTTCCGGAGATCAGATCAGGCAGAGGATTTCAGGCAGCTGAAATCAGGCAGCTGAATTTCAGTTTTTCAATTAGTTGTTTATGCTGAAATGAGACATTTTTATGAAAAAAACAAAGAATGTTCACAAAAGCTTTTTTTAAACCAGCTGTTTGAAACCATTTGAAATTTCAGTTTAATAAAAGGGGGAGGGTGTTGCCAATTTTTTCACAAAAAATGTTTCACCAGCTATCCAGGCAGGTTTGTGGGCAGCTTGTATTTCTCATGGGACATCATCAGCATGGTGACTGGAGTCTCTTTACAAAGGGCAGAACATCGATTCATAATAGGATTTAGATAAGACCATTTCAACTCTCCTTTGGGTAAAGAATTGGCAGCATGTTGACTTCACTTGGGTGTCACTGCCCAGCTGAGAGCCTGATCCTAAGTGATATTTAGCATTTGCAACTCCCAACTGGTTTCAGTGGAAGTTGCATGTGCTCCTTACCTTTCAGTATCAGGCCCTGCCTAACTAAAGCAAATGAAGATGTCATTCCGCTTTGTTTAGAGACCAAATCGTGCAGCTCAGACTCCATCCTTTGTCAGCTAAAACTCTCTCAATGAAACTCAAGGAAATGTCCCTTTGTATAGCAAGTGTGAGGTGGAGCTCTGAGTTTGCCAGTGATTTGTGAAGCTGTGTCTGGGTGGTTTTGCCTATGAATCATTCTAGCTATTAGGATGGGAAGAGGGGGAAATCCCTTGGCTTCTCTATCGACCTATCTTCTTTTTAAGGGAGAAAAATTGGTCAATAAAATATACTGTGCAGATCTGGCTCATGGCCTCTTTGCTACTTCCAGCTGTCACTCTGATAATGCGTGATCAATGAGAGCGCACCAACAAGACATGTCTGAAATGGAATGTTGTGTGAGTGTATTGTGTTCTCGAAGGGCCTGCCTCTGGATTTGATTTGTAAGTATGATCTTAAAATATTTATATATAAATGGGGGCTTTAAAAAAATCCACAGTGAGCTAGGGAATTTTAGGGGGGGGTGATGGGAGGAAATGGACACTGTTAT
Source organism: Sternotherus odoratus (assembly GCA_032164245.1). Taxonomy (NCBI): domain Eukaryota; kingdom Metazoa; phylum Chordata; order Testudines; family Kinosternidae; genus Sternotherus; species Sternotherus odoratus. The sequence goes on along the minus strand of JAVMKO010000004.1, from coordinate 101,170,694 downwards.
CCCTCCATTAGGATGCTGCATGCAGTCAAAAAAAAACAAAATAATTAATAATTAATGGGCCAGAGCTGGGTATGCAATTCCCCATAGGCCAGATTCTCAATGGGTGTAAACTGGTATAGCTTCACTGATGTCGAGTTGATGAATTTGGGTCTACAGCACCATGGATGCAGGGGGACGTACAAGGATGAACATCCTAAGGCTCTCGGCTATAATGAAGCAGCCTTTGGTGGGACACTACTGAGAGTATCAATTCAGGACAAATTGTTTAGAGCAGAGCAGTCACAGCCCAAGGCTGGGGTTCCTTTACTACTAAGGGCTGGTCTCCACTACAGGGGGGGATCGACTGCAGATACGCGACTTCAGCTACGTGAACCATGTAGCTGAAGTTTGCGTATCTGCAGCCAACTTACCGTCCATCCTCATGGCGGCGGCGGTCGGTGGCGCGCTCCCCCGTCGACTCCAGCTTGCGCCTCCCGGCAGTTCCCCCGGCGCACTCCCCCAGCGCGCTCCCCCATCGACTCCAGCTTGCACCTCCCGGAGTTCCGGAGTCGATGGGGGCGCCGCAAGCGATCGATTTCTCGCGTCTTCATAAGACGCGAGAAATCGATCGCCAGAAGATGGATGGCTACCCGCCGATTCGGCGGGTAGTGAAGACATACCCTAAGGCTCACCAATCAGACTTCACCTCACCAGCTAACCAGAAGTCATATAAGCAATTTCTTCAGACACTCAAGTTTCCCAGTATCACCAGCAGCACCACTCCTTATGGGGATGAATGGTTATGAAAACCAATACCCCAGTAAAAGAAGAAAGGTTCTCCCTACCCTAAAGAACCAAGCCCCAGACCCAGGTCAATATATACCCACAAATTATACTTTGCCTGTCCTTTGGAATCTAAAATCTAAAGGCTTTTTCATAAAAAGAAATAAACATAGATGAGAGCTAAAATTGGTCAAAGTAATCAGTTACATACAGCAATGGCAATGTTTCAGTTAAATTATCTGGGTTTCTCCATTTAAGGTAGCAAGTTGTCGTGGAAAAGATAGTCCCAACCATACATACAAAATGAGGGGATCTAAACTAGCTTTCCCGCTAAAGAACGAGATCTTGGAGTCACTGTGAATAGTTCCCGGAAAACATCCACTCAACGTGAAGTGGCAGTCAAATAAGCTAACAATATTAGGAACCATCAGGCAAGGAATAGATAATAAGACAGTAAAGATCATAATGCCACTATATAAATCCATGGTAGCCCATTCCTGGAATACTGTGTGCAGTTCTGGTCATCCCAGCTCAAAAAAGATAATTAGAATCGGAAAAGGCACAGAGAAGGGCAACAAAAATTATTAAGGGTATGGAACAGTTTCCATATGAGGAGAGATTCAAAAGGTCAGGGGTCTTAAGCTTGGAAAACAGATGATTAAGGGGGCATATGAGAGAGGTTGATAAAATCGTGAATGGTGTGGAGAAAGTGGATAAGGAAGTGTTGTTTACCCCTTCACATAACATGAGAACCAGGGGTCATGCAATGAAATTAATAGGCAACACAGCCTCAGGGAAGAGGAGGATCAGGGATCAGGGACAGAGTTCTGGTGATTCTGGAGCCAAATTGACCGGGGCTGCTGGGCATGGACCCCATCTTCAAACTTGCACTCTACCACAAATCCTTAACAGTGAGCCCATATGCTTTTATAGCAATAGATCAGCACCGGAGACTGCCATCCATTCCAGGGATTTGGGAAGCTTGTCTCCCTTAACACTACTGAGGGCACTATTAAGGTTTTGATGTTAGGGAATGTACCAAAGCGACTTACCCAAAGGTTACATAGTGTGCTAGTAGAAGAACTGGGAATAGGACTCCGAGTTCTGACACCCTCTTCCATCATTGGAACCCCCCACCAAATTCACGACCGTAACAAACACGTCACAGACCGGGCAGTCTGGTCTCCAGAGAGAAATCTGGTCTTTTATGTACTTTTACCCTAAACTACACAGATTTCACAGGGGAGACCAGCCTTTTTCGAACTGGGGGTCCCGACCCAGAAGGGAGTGACTAAGGGGTTGCAAGGTTATTGTAGGGGGGGTTGTGGTATTGCCAGCCTTACTTCAGCACCTCCTTCAGAGCTGGGTGGCCAGAGAGGGGGGGTTGTTGGACAAGGGCCCAGCTCTGAAGGCAGCAGCACAGAAGTAAGGGTAGCAATACCACGGCATCCTTATTTCTGTGCCGCTGCTGCTGGTGGAGCTGCCTTCTGAGCTGCACTCCCAGCCAGCAGCTGCCGCTCTCTGGCTGCCCGGCTCTGAAGGCAGCGCCACTGACAATAGCAGTGCAGAAGGGCAGAAGTCCCACGACCCCCCTACAATAATCTTTCCACTCCTCTCCCACTGCTCCTTTTTTGAGTTAGGACCCCCCTACAGTTACAAGACCATGACATTTCAGATATAAATACCTGAAATCATGGAATTTATTATTTTTTTAAATCCTCTGACTGAGAAATTGACCAAAATGTACCATGAGTTTGGTAGGGCCCTACTCATTATTGAGGTGCCGGGCTCTGGAGTCTGCATAGCATATCCACAGGCACAAACAGGAGGGAAATAACATGAAAGATGACTGCTACCTACCTCATTAACTATCTCCCTCCTTCATTGCAAGCCCAGGGGAATGCGTTCTTGTTTGTGCAAAGGAAGTCAGCTTCCCACCTATGTTCGTTCAGTAGGACCCATTAAGAAATTATTATTACACTGGTGCTACTCTTTGTTGACGTCAAGTACACAGAGCACATACCAAGTAACATAGAAGTGCCTGGATTTCACACCAGTCCTCACTAAACAGATTGCATCTGTATCAGGAAAAGCACCCTCCCAATGACGGTATGGAGTTAGAAGCACTGATGCTTAAGGCACAGGACATGTCTTAGGGATTAATAAGTGAGTAGAAGGAATGTATATGGCCAGAGGCAAAGACAAAGCCATTAGCTCCAGCAGGTCACTAAGGAAACGTCCTCTGCTGAACTGGTTATCACTATAGTATCATCTGAAACAAGGAAATAAATCTATAGGTGTATGGTAATCTCTCTCTCTTTTTTATGAGCAATGCTGATTCAATTAGTATGTACAGGCTAGTTCAAGAGGATTAATGGTCATTAGCCAACCAAACTGCTTGAATTATCTCTCAAAATTCAATTTGTTTCATAATAATTGATCAATAATGAGGCATTATAATGTCATAGCCAGACATCCTAAATACCAATGAGCATGGCTCAGAAACATGAATGAATTTTAGGTCTGCTGTAGACGTGTGTTCAGCACTCCTAGGGAGGCCCTGAAACATCACTAAACCCTGGCAATCTCCCATGCTCAGGTACCGGGGGTGGGTGGGTGGGGGGAATCTGTCAGGGGACAAGTACTTGGTCCTGTTAGTGTAGGCAGGGGGCTGGACTCAATGACCTTTCAGGGTCCTTCCAGTTCTATGAGATAGGTATATCTCCATATATTATATTAAAATGTTCTCCTCAGCTGCACATACAGTACTCACGAGCAGCTGCTGCTGGTAACATAAACTAGCTACGCCTGACCTAAAATTGACCTTAATCCTGGTGTAGATGGAGGGTAGCGCTTTTACATCCATTTTAGTTAATCATTTCTAGACTTGCAGGAACCTAATACTTGCCCAGTAAAATTGCGCCCAGGTATTACCCTTCATCTATGCTAGGGGAAAGGTCAAGTTTAGATGGGGTTTAGTTAGAGCACATTAGTTAAGACCAATCACTCGTCCTAGGCAAGACACAGCAGGATGTGACCTTGACCATGGCATTTAACAACTTTGTGCCTCGGTTTCCTCCCCCAAAAATGTGGTTAATAATCCCTAGGCACTCAGCTGCGAAAGCGAGGAGCATTGTATAAGATGCGTTTCAGCTGAGATTTTTCATTCTTTGCCCCCAGCTCTAGCATCTGCTTCGTGCAGATTAAAACTTTGCCTTGCTTTAAAGGAGCATTTCTGGTCTTGCAAAAACATAAGAGCAAGTGGCGCTAAATATTCATGCAATAAAGACAAGCCACGCACACACCATGCTACGCTTGCCAAGAACTGGTGAATTCATGGAAACAGTCAATGCTTTTACAGTATTACTGGCGTGGAGTGAGGCAAGGCTAAAGCTGTACTACAAATTAAATGGAGAGAACAGTCGTAACTTCTAGGCAAGCACGATGAATGAACAATGAGGGGCTAGACACGTATTACAGGGCATAAATCTGTCATTCTCTGGCAGTCAAAGGACTTTATTACCATAGGATTAGCTTTATTGTTTTGGTTGGAATGGCATGCAGATGGGGAGGTTACCAATCCAGCTGCTGCAGGTGGTGAAAACCAGAGTGAACAGGAGCCTCCGCAGTGCAGCGGTGAAGGCTTTTCTGATCATTAGGGATGACAACAACTCTGGATAACTGAGTTACTGCCATGGTGCCATGTGGATGCAAATGCAAAGAGACACAAGCATTACAGTTTATACAAAAATGAAATAACACCAAATGTACGTCGTCATCCTTCTTTCTCTCTAGCTCTCCTCCCTCTGTATTCTTCGCCCACTTCTTTTCAACTCGGGGCATGAGCACTGACCAGAGATTTTTCACTCACTTAAACCAGATCTAAACTTGGCCCACCACGGGCTAGATCCTCAAGTCCAACTGAGCTGTGATCCATAAAGGACACAAGGGAGTGAGGGAAGCCGATGTGCTCTACGTTGACTTTTGGACTCCCAGGTGTCGGGGGGCCAGCCAGAGATCGGTATAGCCCGAGTTACATTAACAGTCAGCTTCACAAGGGCAAAACTCAGATTTTTCATCGTCCAGATACTTCTGTCTATGAGAAATTAGGGCCAGTCATTGTCCCAACACAACTCTCCACTCCTGCGCAGGTGATGTATTCAGGATACTACTTATTCCACATGTCTAAGAAAAATGAAAAGTGATGCGCAGCTCTGCTGTTTCTGATGCTCACTGTCAAGTAACTGGTTCTATTTTACAGGCTCACAAATCACACAGAAGCCAAAAATCTCTCTTCATGCCATTCGGAACATTGAAAGATTGCAGGACTTGAATCCCCAGCATTCCCAAGCCTCAAAAAGCTATGTGGGTCTAGCAGTTATTGGTAGGGACTCCAAATTCACCAAGTGACGGCTGTAAATCTTCAAGGCGGCAAATTTTTAAAAAATAATCTTTCTTGTTGGCGATGACTGGCTTTAGATGCTGTGTCTCAGCATGCACTAGTAAGCCTACGATTAAAACAAATCCTTTGCCCTTTGTGCCTCTTTTATCAGTTCTGTCTACTGTTAGTTCCCCAACTAGTGTGAGAAGACAGTCAACGAGTAGCTGCCCTCAACCGGGCCGGTACAACGCCTGCATGCACATTCTCACAGGCAAGAGTCTAAACAAGACCATCATGAATATAGGCAGAGGTTCTGGCAGGTGAATCAATAAAGTGCCTACTTTGACCAAGGCAGTACGGACAGTACTAAGCTAATTTTAGCGAGCAATGACAATATTTACTTATCTTATGTGTCCTTGAGTCTCTGTGTAGTTTGGGAAAGGGAGACCAATTTGTGGTCTGACTCACTGATGCTTGGAGCTCTTTCTTTGAGAGAAACAAATGCAATGTAGAGAAGTGATCAATTTACCTGAGCTGGAACATTGTTTTTTGCTTCAAACATCACAGCAATGGTTGGGTGCTTTTTCACTTTACCAATAACCCAAGAAGCAGTTAGAAACCAATTTCCCCTGTGAGTGTATGGAGAGATAGGGCTGTTAGCGCTGCAAAAGCAGCACTGTTTACAATTATATCCTAGGGCTATGAGCTCTTCATATTACCCTCCTCTTCCTGTCCTGTTCATCACCACCCAAATCTTGGTACCGCGTCCTACAAGCAGCTCTCACAAGGCTTTGATGCGCGATATTTCACCTAAAGAGAAATGAGAGAATTGATTCATTCCCCAAATTCTCCTAATGCTGACAATCCAGCTCATTAGATTTGCCAGTTGAACATGAGGCAATAGAACATATAATAACTGAAGGTCTTTTTTTAACTGCATAGCTCTCAAATAAACAGCGGGGGAAATAAGTCAAATCCTGCCCACCCTTCTGAGCAGCAATGGTATGACCTCCGGCACCAGGCTTTAGCCCCTAGTTATTTTTACTGATGCTACTGAAGGGCCAGCAAGGACCATTTTATTCCCACATCTAAGAGCTGAGGCAAAGGGTCTTTTCACTTTTTTCTGGGACTGAGCTTTGATCCTGTTCTGTGTTTATTCGTCTTTTGGGTTTGGTCAAATGCTGTAAGATAGTGTTGAGTTAAACTGGAAAGACGTGGGTCTTCAGCCTGATAGTCTTTTTCCCAGAGTTTGGTTGACTCCAACTTTTGAACTCCATCCCTCCCGGAGGGGACAGGCGAAGGTCAGGTTAGGAATTACCTAGACTCCCTGGAGCCACAGCTGCGCTGACTCAGCCTTTTATCCTTCTGCCCTAGCTAAAGTGAATACCTGGCCACCTAGAGCCTCAGCCGGCCATTCAGACAATGGCCTACATGGCCAGTGATGTTGTAATGTTAACAAAACATAAGTGTTGGCATTTACCTCTCGAGGTCCAGTTCCTAGAGGGTTTGTTTCCTGAGGCACATCCCTTCCGGAACATGGAGTGAGTGTATACCCAATATCCGCCTTTTAGACACGTCCCCCTGGCTCTGCTCATTACTGGGGCTCCGTGGGACTATCTACTCCTCACCCCCTCTTTGGGTGACGGGCTTCCAAGGGGAGCGAGAACAGAGCAGTCCCCAGGCTCCCCCACAAGTGCAGGGATTTCTGTTGTGACAGGGCCCTGAAGTGGGGGAGTGGAGTGGGGATACCGGCTCAGGAAGAAGAGTCTTTTCCTCTTCTCTTCCACTATCATGGTTCTTATATCATTCCCTGCCACGGAAAACTTCTGTTAGCGCTCGGCCAAATCTGGCTATTGGGGAAGGCTGGGTCTTTCAGATAGGGCCTTAAAAAGAGATGTTGTGTTTGCTCTGCATGCCCACCAAGATGCACTGGGGCTTTCCCATAACATTGCCCCTCTCCTGGCTGTGCTTCGGCAGGCACGGTTCTGTAGTGCTTCTTCTCTTCCACCCCACCTGGCTCTGTATTTCAGGGCACTTTCATAGATGCTGTCTGTGGAGCACTTTGCGAACCTCCCAAGAGTCCCAAATTTTGCAGTTTGACACCTCCCCCCCCCCCCAGTTCAACGAGAACATTTCCTGCACCTAAGGCCAGCTAGAGAGGTGAGGGATGGGACCAGGGGGGAGGGGAGGGAAGGGCAGGTTGGATACTACACAGGGTGAGACCAGCCATCAAGCAGCCCGGTGGGCTGCTGCAGGGGTGGGGCCCTGCAACCACCTTTAAATTATTCCCGCCTCCTTTGGCAAAATCCCTGTTCTCCAAAAGGTTGTACCATAGTGTCTTCACTGGAGTTCAGACATTCCCTTTTACAAGAGGTACCTGACGACGTGCTCAGGTAACGTGCCAAATTTCTTCATATCAGATGCATGCAGTTCAGCTATATTTATCTGGCTTGCAAAAACTGTCGTGGGATACGGTCATCATATGTCCGACAGAAACCACAGAGAAATTTTACTAGCACTGGGTTAAGGTGTGGAGCTGTAAACTGATATTAGTGCAATAGAAAGGTTTACTGTGGCCATGAGAAACCAGAGGGAAGCATATCACTGGCACACAGAGCTAGATTAAAAGGCTCTTATCCATATGCCGGGGGGGGGGGGGGGGTGGCAGAGCAGAGTGGCTGTGTTCACCAGTTTTCCTGAGCCATGTCGTACCAGATTTCTGATCCAATCCTCCCCTCTGCCCAGTCACCTCCTTCCCACACACCCCAATGCAGTGATCTGCCTTATTCCATTAGTGCCTGTAATTCCTGTATATAGCACCAGGGAAATCCCAGGATTAGATTATATCTTCCTCTCTTTAAACACAGCTAATGCTGTATTTACACACCAAGGTGGAACTAGGGAAATTACTGGTGTCAAACACCAGCTTTGTAGGCAGAGGAATCAGACATAGAAGGTGCAAGAATGACTGCCATCTTAGCCAATACCAGGGGGAGCTAAATGCATGACCTCCAACATCCAGGTCGTGTAGCTAAAGGTGCAACAAACTCCTGTTCTGTGTGGATTAGACACCAAGTGGGGGCTATAACATGCATTGACTGGTGGCTTACATATGGAGGCTCTGGGGTGCTACTGTTTCACCAAGTTGGCGTGCAGAGAATAAGCTATTCCAAGCAGAGACTTCCAGCTGAGACACTGTGGCTCCTACTGGCTGAGTCTGAAGATAACGCCTCCTCAGCTCACTTGATAGGTCTTCTTCCAATAGACCATGAGAGTCCCAGGTCCTAGTTCTGTTGTGGCAATGAGCAGGGTGCATGGCTAGACGTGTGTTTAGCCACCAACTGAGGCACTCTGTTTGTCTGATAGTTAGAGGCAGCTGGGTAAGTGAACGGGGCTATGAACTTTCCACCTATCCGGTGCATGGTTTGAAATCATTCCAGCCATTTCAGATGAGCTTTCCATTCTTGGCAGTACATAAACGCCTTCAGATAAGTAAATACAGTACAGTGCCTCATTGTGCAGCATACGGATAAAGTCATGCACTGATCATTTTATTGGTGTAATTCCAAGAGGAAGGTGCCTGCATTGAAAAAATTCCATTCAAGGAAGCAAAATGTTTCCTCAGGAGGCGCCCTCAGACACTATTTTTATTAAGTGGTATCCTGATGCTAAATCAGAATTCCCTGGCCCCGGGACCATCACTGCAGCATGACGTGTCCTCTCTTTACTTGAACCAGGAGGCCACCGATAAAAGCCAAGGATTTCCCTGCCCTAATGTCTGCAGAGCCCAATTGAGATTGGACACCATTGTACTAGCACTTATATACACATCATAAGTTACAGACCCTGCTCCAAAGAGCTAAACTAAAGAAGGCGTATTATGAGCCCCATTTTACAGATGGGGAACAAAGGCACACGGGACTTGCCCAAAGGTCATAGAGGAAAGCTGTGGTAGAACTAGGACTTGAATGCAGCTCTCCTGCCTCCCCATTCTCTTCCTTAACCTCAAGACTATCTTTCCTCCCACAGTATATAGGCCCGTAGAGCAGGGGTGGGCAAACTATGGCAGATGTGGCCCACGGGACTGTCCTGCCTGGCCCCCTGAGCTCCCGGCCAGTGAGGGTAGCCTCCCGCCCCTCCCCCACATTCACCCCTCCCCTGCATTCGCCTCCCTCCCCCGGAGCCATGCCACCATGCGGACAGCACTCGGCGGGGAGGGGCGGGCTCCTATAGGACAGCGCACCTGGCTCTGCGCAACTGCCAGATATGCTGCTCTGAGCAGCGTGGTAAGGGGGCCGGGAATTTGGATAAGGGGCAGGGAGTCCCGCAGGGTAGTCAGGGAGCAGGGGGCAGTTGGATGGGGTGGAGTTTCGGGGAGGGGGGAGAGCAGTCAGGGAACGGGGCTGTTGGATAGGCATGGAAGTCCCGGGGGTCTTTTGGGGGGTGAATAGGGGTCGGGGCAGTCAGGGGGCAAGGAGCGGGGAGGAGTTTAAATAGGGGGCCCAGAGGGTGGTTAGAGACGGGGGGGTCCTCTGGAGGGAGTGGTCATGGGATAAGGAGCAGGGGGGCTTGGATGGGTTGGGGGGGCAGTCAGGGGGTGGGAAGTGGGAGGGTGTCGGATAGAGGGAGGGGGTCAGGCTGTTGGGGAGGCGCAGCCTTCCCTACCTGGCCCTCCATACAATTTTGCAACCCTAATGTCACCCTCAAGCCAAAAAAATTGCCCACCCCTGGCATAGAGCCATAAATTTTAAGGGCAGAAGGGACTATCCCCCTGTTACCTTTGTGTTGAGCCCAATGACTTGTCCAGCTCTTTATAGAACCGGCAGATCTTAAATGCAGCACCGGAGCAAAGGTTTGCCTCCCTTGCCTTATGGTATGCCTGCCTCAGGTCCTCTATCTTAGCTCTGCACTGCAGTATGTCCTGATCATAGCCCTTTTCACATGCACCTTGAGAAATGTACCCAGCTCAAGTGCAGCTGTGACTGCACAGTCTCCTCTCCCCATATACTAAGCAGATCCAGCAGATCTGCAGGGGTCCAAGCGGGACAGCGCTTGGATCATGGTCATCTGGGAAGATGCAACGAGACCTCTCCACGCTGAGCAAACAGGAAATGGAATTTCAAAAATTCCCAGGGCTTCTAAGTGGGAGGGGCAGATGGTTGTTTACCTGGCTGCAGGGCAGTGGAGTTCCAACTGCTGACCAGAGCAGTCAGGATGGCATTATGGGACAGCTCCTGGAGGTCAATTAAAGTGATAATATCAAGTGTGGTGTCTATACTGGCACTTTGTCAACAAAAATTGAGGACAAGGGCTTATGTTTCTTATTGGGGTGGATGTATTTTGTTGCCCAAACAGGGCAATTTTGCCACCAAAAATCCCAACCCAGTGTCACATTCACAATTTTGTCAACAAAAGCTGCCTTTTGTCAACAAAACTTTGTGGTGTAGACAAGGCCTAAGAAGCGCATAGGTATCCAGAATGGACTGATGGGCTTATTTTCAAATGTTGGCATTATCTGGGTGGAGATGCTCGACTGTGGTTTGCCTCTACAGAGTCCAAGCCCCCCAAACCGTATGAAGACTCATAAGGCTTTTCTTCATACAATCAACTGTATGAAGAAAAGCCGTTTCTGCAACAGTTCTTCAGATTTGTTCAGATGAACAGATCGGACAAGAGCAGGGTAGTGCACCAGTTATGCCCAATTTCCTCCTTGAGTCGCTCACAACATTTCCAACAGGTATATTCACTTACGGTATATATCAAACCACTGTCCACTCTCCAGTGCAAATAACTAAACTGGAATGACAGCACCTGAACCTCAGCCAATTGCTGAAAGAAGGGCAGCCAAGGATGTTAAGAAATGGTGGCGGTGCCTTTGGCCAGTGCACCTAAAAGTGCCTACGCGTTCTGTGAGAAAACTGATTCTTTTGTTTAGCTAAATCTTTAAGAACCGTTTCTCACAGTGGGGAGGGGGGTGCTCTCCATCTTGATTAAGGAGGAGAAACATCAGCTAAGGTCAGTCTTTGCTAATGACTAGGGATGTGTAAGCTATGCAGCTAGCCATGGTTGGTGCCTATGGTGAGCAGTCTGCCGGAAGTAGTCTCAGGCTGGGGCACCTGAACAACCATTATGGTGTTGTTGGCCATAACTTCCTCCAGCAGGCAGGCCGAGGCTCATTGGTCTCAATGGAGTAACTCCTCATGGATACCAGTGTGTGCTTAGCGCAGCTGGGCTAAGCACACACTTAAGAGGGAGCCATAATTGTCTACAAATGTTGGAAGAGTGTAAACTCTGCAAAAGAATAATTGAGTGTGGTACAAGGGATCTAACTAGGAATCAGGGACATATTCTTCACCGCGAGTTCTGGTACGTTTTTTCACTCTTGTGAAAATCAGATCAGATTTCCCTGGATTTCACATCTCTACTGTGTATAGCAGTGCTTTGTTATCCTTATTATTAACAATCATTACAATTCAAGGTGACACAAATGATGAACGTTTAGGCTTATGCAATGCGTGGAAACATCACGAACAGCTTTGTTTGTTTGTTTACTCGGCACTTTAGCATGTTCACCTTTTATTCCAGAGATCTTTCTGAACGCTTTGCTACTTGTAAATTATGGCAAGAGCTGTGTATCTGTTGAAGTTATGACCCTGGGACAAAACTCTGAAGTCAGATTTCTAAAGAGTCTCCTCCTCTTTGCCTCAGTAAAATTGCAGGTACAAATTGTATCCGAAAAGCAATTCCTTAGACCTCAATCCTGTTCCCATTGAAATCAAGGGAACAAGTCTCAGGGGTGTAGGATCAGGGGTGCCAGACAAGTGATTTTGATTCAGAAGTCGTAGTTGTTTATCTTCTCATCCTAGCAGCATGCTTTGGAGAGTCGTCGGTCTGGGTAGTTAGTGAAGGGAAAGTTGGTGGTCTTTCCAGACCAACTGACTTTAAACTAGCCATGCTCTCAAGTCCAGTGAAGATCTCACACAGTCTTGCATGATTGCTACAAAACATACCCAGATACAGCCTTGGCGTTTTTTTATGTCAAATTTACCAGGACAATTATATATCATTAAAGATCATTTGAGTTTTTCCATGTGTCCTCTCTGAACAAAACCAATACATGGTTTGGCTGTGTACTTTTGGTATTTAAAATGAGTATGTCATGATGCATAAAATGTATTTAAAGAAACAAAACAGGAAATCCGCCCTTGCATGCATGTTGCTGGGAAACCCTTCCATGCATTGAGAGGCATTATACATGTGGCCTTTCCTCCACCCCCCCTTTCCTTTCCCAGACCTTTTTAATTCTAAATCAAACCAGGGATACAAGAGTAAGAGGGAAAAGGGCAGATAAGGCAAAGACCCTTTAAACTTGAATGGGAAAACAATGAAAATGTCCACAGATAAAGAATGTTCCCAAAGTCCTGAATATATTGTATTAGCTGGCAATCTTTACTGGATGAAAATAGGAAAGTAATGATTGTAGGGTCACTAGGCTGAGTTCAGGAAGCACAATGGCAGCACTCAAAACAAAATTGAAAGGACACAGGAAGCAATTGCCCTAAAAGATGCATTTCAAATCTAATTTCTGCTTCTGTGGCTAGCTTGTTAACAGAATGATGAAAACCCTGTCTGCCATGAAAATATATTCACTCTATGAGGGGGAAACAGGTCTCGCTTGATTTTTGCTTGAAACATCAAGGGGAAAATTATAGCAGATGCATGGTGACTTGGATAGAAAACAGCATGAGCAGACAGGAGGTGAAACCATGAAACACTAAAAGCAGCAACAGGGACATATTAGCAATGGACATAATCTCTCTCTCTATGTATGTATAACTAAAGCACTCACCTGCTGTCCAGTGGGGGGGAGTGCTGTAGAAGAACCTAAATAAATAGAATCTAAACAAAGAAAAATGAAAATTCAAGACATATAGTAACCTATTACAGTCACAGAACTCCATGTACAATAGATGCTAGTATGCAGTTACCTAGAGGGGGTATTTTTTATTTTTAGATCTGTGCTGATAATTCTTCATCATAATATAAAATACTGCTGGAACTATGATAAATGTTTTTGAAAACTCATTTTAACCATTTAAAACAAATGATTAGAAAGAGTTTTTCCTCCTGCGTACAACTTGCTAAGGTCAAATTTTCTCAAATATAGCCACTGGTTTGGGGTGCCCAGTTCAAGGCATCTGTTCCAGTTCAATTAGTTCTCTCAAGTTTAGCACCCTAGAAGTCAAGTCAACCACAATGAGTGGTGATTCTCAGTGCATTATGGGAAGCTTTCAATCTTTTCTGAAGCAACAGATAGTAGCTACTGCTGGAGACAAGATACAGGACCTATTGGTCTCACCTTCTATGCCAAACCTATAGTTCCATATACATCACAATGATTCCTTTAAGAGTCTAAATCTTTTGACGATAGGTTCTGCTACTCCCTCTGAAGCGAGTCAAATGAAATGTTCATTAGCCACATGCTCACAAATTATAGGTAGATTTAATTGGTTTTGAAAGAAACAATGGCCCAAATTCAGAGCTGATGTATAAGGTGGTGTAAATTCCTTCACACCAACAGACTCCCTCATAATCAGCTAGTCTAATTTGCATCCACTCACCCAATATCTAATGCGAATTAATAGTGTAACATATACAATGCATAGATACAAATGATAAAAGAGGATGTTAGCCTAGGGGCCACTTTACGTTACACCGTCTTTCGCTTTCATCCGTTGCCTCTGCATATAATTAAGACTAACTTGGGCTCCCTTGCATGTTAATAGGTGTAAGGGAATCAAAACAGATATAAGGCCAAATTCTGCCAGACTTGCATCCTCCGCAACTCCACTGAACTCCACGGTGTTACACAGGACAAAATGAAACCCTCCGTTAGTAGAAGGCACCTAATTTACACCACAGTTCATTGTCAGAACTACCAGATAGCAGCTCATGTAGTACTAGATCACTAAGTTGGGCATGCTCTCTTATGAATATGAATGTCTTATGCCTCTATTAAGGGTCACCACATGATTTTTTACAAAAGGCCAGCAATAACTAAGCTTTACAGCACCATCTAAGGTGGGAAAGCACCGGAGGTTAAAAGAGGACACAAGTAAACTAAGGGACTCACCTGAGGTCACAAGTCAGTGTCAGGGCTAGGAATTCTCTACCACCATTGTCTTGCTCTAACCATTCGACTGCATGTCTCTTAGCACATAATTCCCAAGTTTCTACGTTTGGTACATATTTTTATTTTCAGCAGAGGGCAGATTTTGACAGGCCTGCCTATAAAAGTTTCTCTCAAGCCAGTGAGCATTCCGCCTGAACTTCCCTTTACTTTCCCTTGCTATCCATTTGAATCTGATATGTCATTTTATTAAATGAGATGAGGATAATAAAAGGCCCAGCATGTCAATAAATGTGCCCGGGGTGTAATCAAATAATGTACTTTAAACAGGTACAATCTAGTTTTATGGGTCCATGAGAGTTAACTTTCATTTAACAAGGACAAGAATTCAACAAACTGTTTCTTTTACATGCAGTTGGGAGCCTCCGTTCATCTGCACTCTATAAAGCCTTGTTATTCTCTTTCGGTTATCAGATCTGTGATATCTAACAGAAAAGAAAATGTGTGTGATATCCGCCAGCTGGATTCCATCTGTCTTTTCTCCATGGGGATGCAGGTTCACAGTCTACATCCTATCTCACCGGCACACCCTCCCTACATGAGAAGCTAAGTGTAAAGTTTGGCTATGTTGATGGAAAAACAATATCTCTTTAGTACATCACAACTATTTCCCTACCTACACAACAGTGGCATTCTTCTTGTTCTGGCATGCAAGATGTGTTGTTGCAATATATCGCTAAACTTCCACTGAAAAAAAAGAGCTGGCAAAAGTTCTAAAGAGACAGAGAGAGAGTGCACATTGCTGACCTGGACTTTGTGCATCTGGGGGGAGGGGGGGTGGACAGGGGAGGAATGCACAAAAATATCAAAGGCCAGATCCTCAACTGGTGTAAATCACCCATGACTTCAATAGGATCCTGCTGATTTATGCCATTTGAAGATCTGAGCCCATATTCTCGGTGGAAGAAAAAGCCTCACTAAATAAGAGCCTAAGTCTGCTTCCACTGAAGTCATGGGGAGTTTTTACATTCACTTCAGTAGAAACTATGAGGGTTTGAGACATTTCAGAGGCTCAGCACCTCAGAGGATGCGACCTAGAATATAGCAACGTTATTGCAAATCCGCCTGATCCATTTAAGTTTTCTCTGCTTGCCAAAGTGTGTGTTTCAGGTCCAGTAGTTACACCATTTCCATTAGAGAACAAAGTGTATCCGAGTGGAGCGGTAGACAAATAGATGTTAGCGGTGGATGGTGCCCAGGCTCTCCATTCCTTTCCTAGCAAGGTGCTTGGAAAATCCAAAGTTATCTTCCTAAATCACTCCTGAAGCTGTAAACCAGGACTTTTCTGGTAAACAGGCTAAAGAGTAGAGCTGAGGCTGAAGACTGAGGCCTCATTCTCCTGGCATACATCAGGAGTAAGTCAATACAGTTTTACGCTGGTGTGACGGAGTAAAATGAGGCCTGAAATCGGGCCCTCCCTGTGTGAAAGAACAAAGGTGATTACATGATAAAGACATTCAGCTACAAACTTTTGTACGGACTCCAAGTTTTGTTATAGTTCATAACACAAAGAACACATGAATATTTCCGCTAAGGATCTCAGTGAATTTTACAAGCATTCACAACACTCCCATCACTTACACATGTAGTTTTTACACATTTTACAGATGAGGGTACTTGAGATATAGAGAAGATAAGTGAGAAATAGACAAAGTCACATCTCATATCAGTGGCACAGCCAGGGAGGGATTACCATCATCTCCGTCACTAGACACACTCAGATTTTCACAGTCCTAGTGCACATTTGTGCACAAACATTTGTGTGTGCTTAACTTACTCACCCAAGCACTCGATTTGAACATGACTCTGGTATTTGCCTGTGCACATTATCACTTAGGTATCTAGTAAGCCACATACAAGCATAAGTATCTGATGTATGCATAAATATTGAATCCTTGT
Source organism: Sternotherus odoratus (assembly GCA_032164245.1). Lineage (NCBI taxonomy): Eukaryota > Metazoa > Chordata > Testudines > Kinosternidae > Sternotherus > Sternotherus odoratus. The sequence goes on along the minus strand of JAVMKO010000004.1, from coordinate 101,154,462 downwards.
GTGCATAAATTAGCCAGGCTCCAATGGGCTACCTAATTTTAAAAAGTTGGTCCTTTGTTGCAGACATAGTAAGTCACATCCATCCAGAAGGCAGGAATAGGTGTAATTGTTGTGACCAGTTCACTTTTTCCCCTCCACTACAAGGCCCATGATATTATATATTCATATACATATACACATGCAAGGAGCATGGTGAATAAAGAGGAAGAATTGGAAGTCTTAGTACACAAGCTAAATTTAGACTTAATTGACATCACTGTGACTTGATGGAATAAATCTCAGGATGAAAATACTGGAAGAGAGGGGGATAACTTGTTCAGGAAGGGCAGGCATTGAAACAAGGGAGGAGGTGTTGCATTGTACATCTGGAATGTATACACGTCTTCTGAGGTCCCAAAGGAGGTACGAGCAGGCCAGTTGAAAGTTTCTGGGGGAAGATAAAAGGGGGCGAAATAAGGGTGACATCATGGTAGCGGGGTCTACTATAGACCACCAAATCAGAAGGACATGATGGAGGAGGCATTTCGAAAACAAACAACAAATATTGAAAACACACCTTCTGGCAGTAATGGTAGACTTTAACTACCCAGATAACTATTGGAAAATAGAATATAAATATAATATATTATATATATATATATATATTATATATTATATATATAATATATATATATATATATATATATTATATATTATATATATTATATTATATATATATATATTACTAGCATAAGTGCCCGGCGCTGCTCGGGTCAGTCGGAGGTGGGGAGGTGGCAGACAGCTGACACCCCCTGACCAACCCCAACACCCACCCCTCACCCCTCACCCACCCCGACACCTTCCCACCCCCCGAAGCAAACCCGAAACCCCCACCTCACCCCCCCGACCGAATCCGACACCCCCACCTCACTTACCGTCCCACCAAACCCAACTCAGATCCGTCGCAGGAGGGGAGGGGGCCCAGAGCCGAGGGATTCCGGGGACCTTCGCAGGTGGGGGGGGCACAGAGCTGATGTAGTCCGGGGTTCCGTTGGGGAGGTGGGAGGGGCAGAGAACTGAGGGATCTCCGGGGTTCCGTTGGGGAGGTGGGAGGGGCAGAGAACTGAGGGATCTCCGGGGTTCCGTTGGAGGAGGGAGGGGTGAGCTGAGCGAGTGAGGTGTCTGTTGGAGGGGGGTATTATGACATCATCACCACCTAACTGCCAAGCTGATGTGATTGGCCCTGAAAGACTTTCACCCCTGGGGGGCGTCAGAGGTGAGATCCGAAAATTTTTCGACCCTTACCAGCATCTAGACCCCAAGACCCCTCACTGTACCAAAATTCAAGTCTCTGGCTCAAACGGTGCGGGAGGACTTCGCAGTCATACGTACATACATACACTCATACATACACCACTTGACTTTTATATATATAGATATATATATATATTATATATTATATTATATATAATAGAATATTGGAAAATAGAATATAAATATAAATAGAATATAAAATTTATAGTTAGTCTTTAAGGTGCCACAGGACTTTGTTAACTATTGGAAAATAGTATGTCAAAACACAAAATGTCCAGTAACTGCTTTGGAAATATTGCAGACAAGTTCTTGCTTCAGACGGTGGAGGAAGTAACCAGTGGGGAAATTATTTTTGATTTGACCAATAGGAAGGAATTGGTTGTGAATCTGAATGTGGCAGGCAATCTGAGTGAAAATGATCATGAAATGATAGATTTTAAGAAATAATTTTAAGGCAACAAGGAGTGAGAACAGCTGAATAAGGACACTGGACTTCAAAAAATTAGATTTTAGCAAACTCAGAAACCTGGTAGATAAGGAAGAAAATCTAAGGGGGAAAATGTTCAGGAGAGACAAGTTATCCCAGGATGAAGGAAAGATAGAAAGAATAGTAAGAGGCCAATATAGTTCCATCAGGAGGTTTTTAATGGCCTGAAAATCAAAAAGAAATCCTACAAAAAGTAGGAAAATGTCCCACTCCAGAGCACTTCATAATTTTTGAATGTACTTATCTTCACAACACCCCTGTGAGCAGGCCAACACCCCAATTTATAGATGGGGAACAGAGACACCCCATAGAGAGACTAAAGGACAGCTCTCACTGGGAGTTGGGTGATTAGGTGCTTTTGAAAAATCCCACTATTTGCATCTTTAAGTGCATAAATACTTTCAAAAATCTAGCCCTAAGGAAATTGACCAAGGTCACTGAAGTCTGTGGCAGAGCAAGGAACAGAAGCCAGGTGTCCCAAACTAACATCCTACCAACTGTATCATCCTTGCTCACCTGCTACTTGTTTTGATTTTAAGCTCTTCAGGACAGGGACTGCTGCTTATGTGTTTCTACAGTGCCTGGTACAGTGGAGCCCCTGATCTCAGCTGCGGCCTTTGGGCATTACCACAATACAGATAATAACGATTCCAGGTGCCATGGTGTTGCCATTTAAAATGAAAAGTTCATTGGCCAAAAACCATGCGAAAGGATGTTGTGTTCCCTAGGACATCGGTTTTTTCCAACCTCTTTTTAAACAGATATAAAACATACAATAAAGAATTGGCTTTAGATTAAAATTCAAACTTTGTATCTCAAGCCCAACGTTAATTAAAACACCCCAAAATACAGCCAGTTAATACTAAAGGTGTGATCCCCAAAACTGATGCTGCTCTACATTCTGCTGGGGCCAAAGGGATCTTCACACTCAATCAGTCTGATACTCACCAGCTCTCTGCTCTTCCCTGAGAGTCCAGATTTCAGTTCAATTTAATAAAGAGGGTTTTTTTTAATGTATTGATAAAAAAGTTCATTTCTATTTCACTCAGGTAGCTCCTGATTCTTCAACCTAAATGCATTGAGGAGCATTTACTCACAAGAGTAGTTACTGGGACTGCCCAGGTGAGTAAAACTACTCAGCATGAGTGAGGGCTGCAGAACTGAGCCCATAGTAAGTGCATATGCAAAGCCAATTATGTTGACCATAACAAAATCACCAGTAGAGGGGGTTGGTCGGGGCTTGCACCTTACGCCAGGTCAGCGGGGGGAACCCCACCGCCTCTCTACGCCGTTGCATGGCCCCTTGTGTTGTGTGGGAATTAGCGGGGCCGTTGGGTCCTGGCTCCGGCCCTCAGGCAGGGAATGTGCCAAACAACTAGTCAATAAGCCCAGGCCATAGGTCAGGGCGGGGCACCAGTAGTTCAAGGCTCAGGCTCAGTGCAGAGACTGAGCAAACAAAGAGTCCATAGGGCCAGGCCCTAGATCAGGGCGAGGCAGCAGCAGTTCAAGGCTCAGGCTCTCAGGTCAGAGGCTGAGCGGATGCACAGGTAAACTAAGTCAGGAAGCCCAGGCCCTAAAACAGGGCCGGACCAGGGGGAAGGCAGCCGCCCATGCGTTGGGAGGCCAAAAGGCAGGGGACGCAGGCGTCCCAGCCCAGGGCCCTAGCAGCAGCCAGTGCCTGCTGCTGTGTCAGTGGGGATCCTGGCCGCAACACACAGACATGGGTTCGGGCTCTGTTTCAGTCCGGCTTGGGTTGGCTGTCCCCGGGCTACTTCCCCACTCCCCCTCTGGAGGTACCTGGCTTCCCGTGGCATCTGCAGGGGGGTCAACTACCATCGGCTCCTCTGGATAGGTGGCGAGGGGCATGTTCAGCAACTCCTCTGGGTAGTACGGGGAGGGCCGGCTTGCCGGCTCCTCTGGGTAGTACGGGGAGGGCTGGCTCGGCGGCTCCTCTGGGTAGCGGGCGAGGGGCCGGCTCGGCGGCTCCTCTGGGTAGTACGGGGAGGGCCGGCTTGCCGGCTCCTCTGGGTAGAGGGCAAGGGGCAGGCTCGACGGCTCTTCTGGGTAGCGGGCAAGGGGCAGGCTCGCCGGCTCTTCTGAGTAGCGGGCAAGGGGCCGGCTCGACGGCTCTTCTGGGTAGTACGGGGAGGGCAGGCTCGCCGGCTCCTCTGGGTAGCGGGCGAGGGGCCGGCTCGACAGCTCCTCTGGGTAGTACGGGGAGGGCAGGCTCGACGGCTCCTCTGGGTAGCGGGCAAGGGGCAGGCTCGACGGCTCTTCTGGGTAGCGGGTGAGGGGCCGGCTCGACGGCTCCTCTGGGTAGTACGGGGAGGGCCCGCTTGCCGGCTCCTCTGGGTAGTACGGGGAGGGCAGGCTCGACGGCTCCTCTGGGTAGTACGGGGAGGGCAGGCTCAACGGCTCCTCTGGGTAGTACGGGGAGGGCAGGCTCGACGGCTCCTCTGGGTAGTACGGGGAGGGCAGGCTCGACGGCTCCTCTGGGTAGCGGGCGAGGGGCCGGCTCGACAGCTCCTCTGGGTAGTACGGGGAGGGCCGGCTTGCCGGCTCCTCTGGGTAGTACGGGGAGGGCTGGCTCGGCGGCTCCTCTGGGTAGCGAGCGAGGGGCCGGCTCGGCGGCTCCTCTGGGTAGTACGGGGAGGGCAGGCTCGACGGCTCCTCTGGGTAGAGGGCAAGGGGCAGGCTCGACAGCTCCTCTGGGTAGTACGGGGAGGGCAGGCTTGGCGGCTCCTCTGGGTAGCGGGCAAGGGGCCGGCTCGACGGCTCCTCTGGGTAGTACGGGGAGGGCAGGCTCGACGGCTCCTCTGGGTAGCGGGCGAAGGGCAGGCTTGGCGGCTCCTCTGGGTAGTACGGGGAGGGCAGGCTCGACGGCTCCTCTGGGTAGCGGGCGAGGGGCAGGCTTGGCGGCCCTCTAGCTGAAGTCACCCCGGGAGCATCTGGCCTCTCCGGCGGCTGCCCCCTGAGTGAATTCTGAGGCAGAACTTTTATACTTCCTGTCCAGCCCCTGACCTCCCGGGGGCTGGACTTGGCGTGCCCTAGCTCCGCCCACTCTGGCGTCTGACAGGGGTTATCTCCCTCTAGGCCACCACCCCTCTACAGCACTAAGAGCAGCAAGTGACATTCACCCCTGGACAGAGGTCCAGCATGAGATCTATGTGTACAGGCCTTGCGCTCTGCCTGTGCTGGGGTGAATTTCACCTAGTAATGCTACCACAGACTGCCCACTTTCAAAGCTGTTCACACTTGTTTTGTATTTAATCCAGGCTACTATGCCATTGCAGTCTTGTTCTTCTGAGCGCTTAAAAAAGCAAAATGATTTAAACAGGGTGAAAACTGGACTGTAATTCAGGATCCAGATTCAGCTGTCCGAGCGCTGGAGCAGAATGGCAACAAGCCAAGAACGCTTTCATAACTGGGTGGGTACTGAAATGCACGTGGGACGAATGGCATGTTTAAAAAAGAATAGCAAGCAAATTGTACAGCCCACAAGACACTGTACAGCACAATGTTCTATACCACTTGCCAGCAGCGCCTACTTACGTGTTCTCTCAGGTTCTCATGCTGTACATAGACCAGTCATCACGCAGGATTGCAGACATGACAGCTCCTGCTTGCAGGTACCAGCGATATGCTCCGCTTGGGCTGATGTCCATTCATGTTGGGAGGGTTTTTAGGTTGGTTGCCCTTTGACTTGAAATGTGCAAATGTACTACCCTCCTTTCCTTCCTTCCTTCCTCGTAATGTTCTCTGTGACAACAGCCTTCCATACTTTGCCAAATAGAAGAGAATTTGTTGAGTGGAGAGCAGGTGGGGAAAAGGTGTTTTGAGAAAAGCAGAGAAGTTAGCGAGTCAGCGCTTTAGGACTTGGATTATTATATAACCCAAAATTCAGCTGTGAGTTATGCACGTGGAGGTGCAAAGAGCCAGGATGTGGGGGTGGGAGGATTTGAACAGCACAATATAAAAAAAATTACCACAGGAAAATGTCTTTGCGTGAGGCTAGCTGAGGCTTGCGCCACACGTCTGTGGCGGTGAATCGACAGAGTGTAAGATGGTTACTCCAGGCTTCATTATTTAGGGTTATGGGGGCTCTTCATTAGCAGCACCTGCTAGGAATTTGTTGTTTCGGAATGAAAGCACCTGCCTTTACAGAATCTTGAGCTCCAAAGAGTAACTAACCCCTCATCATAACCAGACATCACTTGTAAGTATAAATATCCTTTAGAACGGGATTTTACGGCACCTATTTTTAAGGCCTTAGTCTATTCTCACCTACACTAGTGTAAACCGGGAGTAACACCAATGAGGTTAATGGAGTGATACTGATGTAAAACCGACTTAAGGGAAGATGATTTACAGATTTTAAGACAGGAAGGGACTAGTTTGACCCTTGCAGAACTCGGGGTATAAAATACACTAATTCCTGTGTCAAGCCCTTAATGTATTGGGCCCTGGCTACCACAGAGCCTGCCTTACTGGCCAGGACAGCTATGTTTCCCAGTGACATTACAGCTGAGACACCCACTAATTAGGCCACTAATCACTGAAGGCAGAGTGTTGTCAGCAGCAGGACTAAGATGCTGGAACACTTTGCTAATAGAGATTGGACTGCACCTAAGTCTGACAGTGTTTGGGACCAAATGTGAGTCAGATACACCTTTTCCATGAAGCTTTCCCCCCCCCAGGAACAGTGCTCATAAAAACAAACAAAACCCCCTCACAGCTCAAATAGCAGAATCTTACGTGCCTACATTCCTGTTCATGAGGGCAACAGAGAGAAAGGACTCCAGATTGCTATGTCCTCTACGGCTAAAGGCTGCGCTAACTTGCACTGAAAAGTCAGAAATACCCTCAAAAGGCCACCCAGGATCAATGTAAGAACTGCATTGGTGAAAATACCCCATCATTATCTGGCCACACTCTCAAAAGCCTCTATGCTGAAAGGAGAAATAGTCAGTGGCAAAAATGCACTAATCTGACTGCACCTCACCCCAAGACTGGTCCGAGTGCCCTTTCATCCTTGCCCTGTCCATCAGTAAGATTTTAAGCAAACTGGATGCTCACTTTCCACTCTACAGGCTGGAATATTCCATTGCTCTATGGTGTGACGTTGGGGAAGTCACTTATCTTCTATAGGCCTGAGAAAAAGGAGTATATCTACTTTAATGCAGTGCCAAAGAACTTCACCTAAACCTAGGCATCACTGAACGTGGGAGATGGGCAGGGTGAGGGAAAGAGAATCCAGCAGCACTTGAGTTTACATTGTATATAAGGCTTTAACCCTCTCTTCACACTCCACAGACCTAAGGGATGTATCATAAAATGCTGGGCACTATTTGTATTTGGATTTAAATGACACTGCACCAGTCTCTTGGCTTGATTTTCTAATACTCCCCTCTGTTTGCTTGAGTAAAATACTGTGTTGCTTTGCTGGCACTGTTTGTGGTTGGAAAGGGTTATGTAGGGAGGTGGTGGAATCTCCTTCCTTAGAGGTTTTTAAGGTCATGCTTGACAAAGCCCTGGCTGGGATGATTTAGTTGGGGATTGGTCCTGCTTTGACCAGGGGGTTGGACTAGATGACCTCCTGAGGTCCCTTCCAACCCTGATATTCTATGATTCTATGATTGTGACTGAGTGGAAAGGGATCAATGTGAGGTCCTTATTAATCAGGAGAGCAAATATGTCACATTTTGAAACTTTTTCCACAAAAAGGACACACTTTTTGTGAAAAAGATATCCCATTTTTCAACCAGCTGTATTCATGGGCCCAATTCTCCCACTGGGTTATGGCCCCTTTGTGCCTCTCGGGTGTCACGCCCTAATGTATAATCCAGCCACAAATGTCCAACAAAGAACTCCTGCATCTGGCCCCTGCGCCTTTGCTCACATTACTCTTCCCATCTTGCCAAGCATATTGAGGAGGTGGATTCAGGGGTGGCATGGTGGAGCTCTGCTCCAAATAGCAGTCCAGCAGCGGCATAGGCTCCATTAAGGACCCTACATTAATGGTGCAAGACAGAGATGCCTGGAAGAGTTGGGGCTGGGTCTGAGAACCCAAAAACCAGAAGTGGTTCCTTGAGCCCATCCCACTCTCTCCAGTGCTGGAGAATCAGTCCAAGAATCAGAGTGATCTAGAATTGGAGGTAAAGAAATGCCCAGCTTGCACTAATCCGAGGGATGTGAACATTCAAAGACAGAGAAACAATACAAAGGACCTGGTTGGAGGTTAAAAGCAGAAGCAAATGTAACATAGTATGATTCAGTTTGGACAAATACAAAGTTAATACCACTGGGACACAAAATGTGGATGACGGAACCTCAGAAAGAGATTAAGCAGTCAAAAGCCTACCATGCACTGGGGCAGAAAAGAGAAGGCAGGTCAGTTTGGGGTTGGTTAACCAGAGATGTTATGTCAAGATGCAATCATAAAATGATATTGTTGCTGCTCTCTATTCAGCGCCAGCCTGACAGAGTTTGGACTATCACCCAAAATCATTCCCAAATCAAGATAAAAAATCATAACCAACTCTACTAATTTCAGCTGCACATATTTGTTCTGCAGTGAGGCTCGCAGTCCAACAACACTTTATATGAAATAGTATTTCCTTTTAGTGGTTTTGAATTTTCTACTTTTTACATTCCGCGAATGCCCCCTTATTCTTATGCTACGAGAAGGGGGAAAATGAAGTCCTGATTGACTTATCTTCTCTAGACCATTCCTTACTATATATATATTTATCAGGTCCCCTCTTATTCATCAACTTTCTACTGCCAGGAATGTTTGTTGAAATAGGAACTGTGAAGCAAATGCTGTGAAATAGTCAGCCCAGGGCTCTTCCCCAGGCCTCACCCCACCCCGCCTCTTCCCGTTTTGTTTTGTCTCCTCCTCAAAGCTTACTGCATCCTCGCTCCTCTCCCCTCCCCCCCCCCCCCGCAGAGCTTCCTGCACACTGTGAAACAGCTGATCGCGATGGGTAAGAGGCATGGGGAGGGAGAGGCACTGATCTGAGGGGCCCGTCGGTGAGTGGGAGGCATGGGGGGAGGGGAGGAGTTAATGGGGGACTGCCAGTAGGTGCTCAGCACCCACCATTTTCCCCCCATGGGTGCTCCAGCCCCAGAGCACCCATGGAGTTGGTGTCCATGAGGGAATGGCAACGTTTTTTTTCAGTATTAAAAGTATTAAACACCCAACCTGATAATACACCCATTGAAATCAATAGCAAAACTTCTATTACTTTTAATGGAAGCAAGGTCAGGGCCATAAACTGCAGCACACAGTTTTTCCATGATACTGGCACAGCTGAACAACACTCTCCCTTGTTTCCTCCCCCAGGAATTGTTAAACCCAGAGAAGACTTTAATAGGTTGAACTCCGAGTATCCATTCCTGGTTCCCACCCTAGCCTGTTACTCCACTCCCTCCAGCCTGGGGCAGATAACGTAAGGAGCACCAGGGGAGAAGTGCTGCCCAGCAGCGCAGGCAGACAGAGAAACTGCCTCACATTAAAATATTACCAGCTGAGATTGAACAGGTAACTATCTCCATCCAGAACAGGGGCCAAACTCACCCCGGCACACACGGACCACTGGAACTGTACTTGTCTACAGCAGCTTGGGCAGAGATGCCTGAGATTAAATGTGTATAAAAATGCATTTCAAATGGATTGTGCAAAATGTTTAAGCTTCTTCTTTCATTTCTATTGCTGCTGAGAGCACAAGAGAGCAGTAATGCTAACTGGATACGACAGTGATAAGTGTTTGGCTGGACCGACAGATTATGGCCAGGACAGAGAGCAGGTTTGTTCCTCTGTGTGTGTCACCTTATAAGGAACAGGGCTGACCTTATGATTGGCAGGGCCTTAAGTCCTCAGCCTTGCTCCATACTCAAAGCCAGTGGCTGTAAACAACTGTTCCACACTGTAGTCATGAGCCCAATTATGGGGATCAGTGTCTCTCTCCCCACACAGTACATGCAGTTGACTTTTCGGGAAGGGGATGCCCTCATCCCAAGTCCCCTACTCTAGGTAACCACTTATGTGACCCGCCTCTAACTGCATCCACCCTCTCTCTTCACTCAGAACAGCAACATTCTGAACCAAACTCATTTACTTGGTGCTGCTTTTTATTCTGAGGTTTAATTTATAGCAATAGGAAGCAAAAATCACTGTGACACAGGTGGATAAGTAGGAGAGAAGTGACACAGTCTCTCACCTTCTCTCCCTTCCCTTTATCTATCTGTCCATTCTCTGGTGATAGATGTAAATCTGTATTATCCACATGTCAAATCTTGCCCCCAAACTAGCACCCCACTACAAGCTCATAGGCTTCGTTCTAGCCTATTTACGTCAAAGTCAGGGCAGCAAATAGTCTTATATCTGCAGCAAACAGAATTCAGTATGTGTTTAGAGTTGTTGGGTCAGAAGGCTAAAATAAAGTGCCCAGCTCAACCCTTGTGTTTATAGTCTAGGAGTGATACTAAGAATAGAACTGTGAACAACTGACTGGACTTAATTGCCTTGAGAAATACCAACAACTCCCCTTATACCATTACCATATCCAGATGGCTCTTGCAACGTCTCTGCATCAGCAGAAAAATATCTACCACCTAAAGTGATTAAATGCTCCTCATAAATGTCAAATCCTTTCCTGTGCAAGCCTTCAAATTCCTGCATGAACTAGAGTTTCAAATCAGCCCCTGCCCACACTTTTGTATTCAGTATGTCCCACATGGGCCTGGGTAGAGCAATCTTGTGCCATCATGACAGGGGAACAGGAGAAGTTATTGAACTCCACATATGTATTTTTACCGACTGTTAAGACAAAGTACAGAGTCAGAACATGAAGCCCCTTCCTGACATACTAAGGTTTCATTTTCTGCTTACGTTATTTGCTAATTGATTCCTGGCACATCTCATGGTTCCTCTGCTCTATTAGCAGTGACTATTCTGACTAAGATGTCCCTTGGTCTCTGCATGCATGGAAAATTCATCTGGCTTTCAGAGTCTATTGAAAATTGCATGCGGAAATCCTTATCTGAGCTAATCTTAGGTTAGAATTTTCCAGCTTTGGTAACAGTTGGTTAGGAAAATATTTCTATTCTCCATTGGACCATCCATGTATATGTACAAAAATATAATTCTTTTATAGGAACAACTGTATTCAATAAAGTGAATCATTTTGGGATGATATCTATGGCCCCAGTCTTGAAAACATTCATGTGACCAGTCCCCTACACTTCAGTTTGATTAGTCACAGATATAAAAATCAGCACAGGTGTAAGTACTTACATGGTCAGGGCCTTTCCATGCCAACTATATTAAATCTTTTCGCCGGTTATTGAGGCGATGGTAAATTAAGATACAATAAGAAGTCAAATTATTCTCTAAACCCAATAGGCCAAACTCTGTCTTAACAATCAATTTATGTAACTGCCCCTGAAGTCAACAAAGTTCAGCAGGTTGTAAACAGGGGAGAATTTTATTCGTTATTTATTTTGTGGTATACATTGTGCATAGCCTCAGGCGCTAGGCACTTGGACAATGTAATCACTGAACACTTATCTCAGAAAATAATTCGCTCTGGCTCCATATCTGCACCAGGTCACTCACTGAACTACAAAAACTGATCCTGCCACTCACACCCAATTCAACTCTCCCACTCAGAAAAAAAAAACCCAAAGTAAATAGGTAGGGTTGTAATGTGCCATGAAGGTCAATAAACTTGGGCTGTGTCAGACCAATGGCAGAGTAAGTTCCAGTCAAAGCCCTCCCCCCCCATACCCCCAGTAACCCCCACTCACCCTCGGTGCCTGATGTGCCGGTGCCGGTGCCACAAATTTTGGGTGGTCAGCTCAAACAGCTTAGCAGATTTCAGGCTACAGGGCTGGAACATATGGAGAGAGGCAGGTCTTTACATTCAAAGAGGATTACATCAAACCCCACAGTTTGAAAGGCACCCAGAAGTGAACTGGAAGCCAGCACAGTCTGTGGAATGTGGACACCATCTTCTCAATGTGAGGAAGGGATGGGCTGCCACATTCTGCACCAAATGGAGTTTGAGCGGCCTTTGGCTATAGTCCTAGCAAGTAGGACATATTGTAATAATTCCCTCTGAAGGTAAAAGGTAACAAGACTAAGGGCTCTGTAAGGAGAGAAAGGTCACAATATCCTTGCCAGGCACAGGTGAAAGGGAGCACTCAACCACTGCTGCTCTGTAACAACCCAGAAGCCAGGAAGCCAACACAATGCCGAGTTGTGAACTCGAGTAACACAAAGGCAGGCATAACCCCTCAGAGGGAGGGGTAACTCTTCCACCGTTTCCTGAAGAGGTTTCCCCCAGCAAGCCAAAGCAGTTCTTTCCATTTAAAAAGTTCACACATCTCAGAGAAATCCCCAAACTTAAAATAGGGAACAGCACTCGAACCAGTCATCTCCCCAGAACCAGAACTCATGTTTATGGGCATTTGCAGCAAATATGTGTGTGTAGACATGCAGCTAAAAGCATGCCCCTGTATTGAAATGCATCTTTTATAACCAGCAACTTTGTGTGTAGTTCTCTCTCTCTCTCTCTCTCTCTCTCTCTCAGTTTCTGTCTGCCTATCTACATAAATAATCAGAAATTTGAAGTGTGTGTCTGACAGAACCCTCGGGCTATAATTTTACATCCAGCTGTTATTCTCATAGGAGTCTCAGTAAATCCAAGGTTAGAGACAGTGAAGAGTGGAATAGACCCAGTGAAGAATGTGCCCATATGGTATACTACTAAGTGATACATAAATATATTGATTAGACAAGTTGTCTACAGGAAATCTTTATTCTGGGTAGACAGATAAAGGCAGGCAAGGAAACAAAAGAAGAAATGAACATGCAGATAACAAAGGCCCTGAACTGGACATTCATTTCTATATAAGTATATTATTGTCCAAAGCATCACATTGATCACTTGAGAAAACTGGTTAATTTACTTTAAACGTGTAGCTTGAATGCACTTCCTAAATAAACATTGAATGAGATTATCATATGTTATCGCTATGACACCCAGAATAGAAGATGTACAAACCCAAACAACACTATTCTTCCTACTAGAAAATTAACTAGAGACTCGGGCCAGCCCCCTCCACAGGAGGGAGGGGGGGCCTCAGGCAAGCCCCATGCGGGCAGGAGGCAGGGAGAGCTAAGGGAGCTCCCGGGAGATGGGCCTTGGGCAGTGTCCTGTGTTCCCTTTAGGAAAATATGGTCACCCTAGCTAGCCAGATGCTAAATATACAAGTTCATTTGTTTATGAGCAGACAAGGCATTTCTTGCTAGGAGCAAAGGCATCCTCTCTGCAGGATTATAGCCACACACCTGAATTCATTAGCATCACAAACAAAATTCTGGAGTAAATTGTCAGCCTGGTGCCCAGGGATTTATTTGCACAACTCCTATTGATGCAGGTAGGGTAAACCTCCCTGCATTTTCAATAGGCCTAGATTTTTCACTCGTTGTTTTGGGCTTTCAGCTCTACCACTCCCAGGCAGCAAGCTTGTCAGGGTCAGGTCTAGTCAGTTCTTAGCTGGGAGAGATCCAAGGAAAAGCCCAGGGTATTGTGGAATATGGTGTTAGAGATTCAATAAGGTGTGTTTTTCCTTCTTAGTCATTACAGAACCAACGCTCCAGCATGATACGAAGGGGCACAGTGAGGAAGTCGGGCACAGAACTGAGTTTTCAGCTGCTTATGGTGCTTATTAAGGATCCTAACTGCACTTTTCACAAAGCAAAGCTGTTAACCTTGGTGCTGTAGCCATCTTCGAATTTGTTTGATTACTGAAGTTGTGAAAAGCGATAAGCATCCTGCAGTTTTCCTCTTACTCAGGAAACATACTGCAACCGTGTCTCCTAGCTTTCTCCAAACTCTGATACCCCAAAGCATAGGTCTATGGGTAATCTTGAGTCTCGCCCCAAAAATATAACCCTTTTGCCAGGCGAAGCCAGCAGCAACCAGGGCCAGGTTTGGTATCTAGGGGGTTCCTTTTCAACAGTACAACACGGAACCGGCTTAAGTCCCCACCCAGTACCTTGGCCCATTTTTCCAGTGAAAAATGGTGTTCACACCAAAAATACATGAACAATCCCACATTTCTGATGTGCAAGTGGCAATTTCACCAACGAGACTACACACCAGCCCTGGGCGCCTCTGAGAGGCAATACTTCCCCACTCGCAAGCACAGAGTCTGAGTGCAGAAAATAAACTTTTAATAAAAGGAGAGAAGTAACTCAGCATTAATTTGGAAAACACTGCAAACAGGGTTCATAATCATAAACCATGAGCAAAGGGCCCACCCCCAAGTAGGTTGGGCAGTGTCCTTTCCCCCTCAGGTTCTTAAGTCCTGCAACCCCAAAGTCCCTTTAATGTGCCCATCCCTTCTCTGCACCCCACTCACAGTTGCTCTCCTTGGTCAGTGCAGACCCAGAGTTCAGAGGTGTAGCTGCAGAGGTCGCCTTCCACCCTGGATGCAGGTCAGGAGGCACCTGACTGTCTCCACTGCTCAGGCACTCGCCTCTACACCAGCCATCCTGCTGGCCCTCAGTCCGCCTCTCCATCAGCCGACTGTCAGTCACCTTCTGCTGCTACCTGCCTCTCCACTGTGATCTCCGAAGATCAGGCTCTTTGTGATTTTACAGGCTGGGCAGAGACACTGTCCCCTCTCAAGTGATTTCATCTCTCAGTGAGTGAGCATTTAAAATAACAAAAGCGGCTCCTAATGAAGCCTATTTGAACAGTAGGAAGGAACGGGTTAAACCAATCTAGAGAGGACCCTTGGGGAGGGTTTGCAATCTTCAGGCCAGGACATCTGTCCCCACCCCTCTTACCCTTTACAAGGCTCTGGCATTCGAGCTCCTGTCTTAATGAGGTCCTTTCAACTGAGGGCGACCCCCTCATTTGGGACAGGTTAAGCACAGTTCTGCTCCCCTTTATTCACAATAATACTAACATTGGTAGCAGCATTTCACTACCCCTGCATTCAGTACAAGGCGATTTGTAATCCACGCACCACAGGTGACCACTTTGAGCAGCACACTGCTCTACCTGCTGAATATCTCAGCAGAATAGGTGTGTTCATGTAAATACAGATTGCTCTTGAAATCTCCTCCCCACCCAGCTAGCTGAGGGGAAGAATTCAGTAGACCCTGCTTACATCGATATTGAACTCGGCCCTGGTTGCTGCTGGCTCCGCCTGACAGGAGGGTTACATGTGAAAATGCCAAAATACTTACAATGCAAACCTTTTATTCTTTTGTACTTCAGTATGGGGTTAAAAGTGTTTGCACAGAAAGTTTTATTAGGATGTGAAATAGCCTTTTATCCAACATAGGTCCATTTTCCAGTGAAACGGGCTTGTTTTCAAACGAGATCACCTCTGTTTCCAGATGGAAATTGGCCCATTTTTCCAGTGAAAAATGGTGTTCACACCAAAAATACATGAACAATCCCACATTTCTGATGTGCAAGTGGCCATTTCACCAACGATGAGAAGAAGCGAAGTTTTAGGAGGTGCTGAATTGTGGCAAATAAAATGACCAAGTTGAGTGTGTGAGAAATTTGAAGAAACAAAAACTGTACATTTCACTCAGCTCTTTCAATACTTTTTTTTCTTTTTAGCATAAGTTCTCCTGGAAGTTTCAGTCAGACAGAGCACCCTTCCTTACTCATTTTCTTTAAATCGCATTTTTAATTAATAGAAAATAAAATGTTGAAAAACTATTGTATAGACACCATTAACAATAGACCATTCCTTGCACAGCTATAATCATCTGCTCATCCTGAAGGTGTTTTGATACACAGTTGTGTCAGGGAAAGGGCCACCAAGCTACCACAACTTCCCCACACCATGGAGCACAAAGCAGCTCCACCCTGAAGACCCAGATTGGTAGTGGGCAAGCCAGCTAGGCCCTGAACCTATTGGAGAAAGCAGGAAGTCACTGGAGCTGTCTCCACAGGAAAACAATATCAGGAACAAGGGTTAAGGGAGGGCATCTCAGGTGCACTGGGGAGAATGAGTTTGTGTTGGGTGGGAGGAGGGCCTTGGCCAGATCATTCATGGTGAATAACTTTCACTGGGGATTTAGCTCTTTTTTCCTGTTTGTGACGTGTTTACTGGATGCATCCTGGTTTCTGGGAATGAATGTGACAGTCATAACTAATCAATGGGCAGTTGGGAGAAGCACTTACCAGCCCTTGGGTTGTTTACAAACTGCATAACTACTCACCACAACCCACTGGCTTTCCAGCACAGATCTCCAAAGCAGAGTGTCTCTGGTACTGGGGAGCGCCTGTGGAAGTATTAGGCAATTAATCACGGTATACCTCACTCAGATCCTTACAGTTACCTGAGCCTCAGGAGCTGTGGGGAGAGTGTAGGTTCAGATTAAATTATACCTGGCTAATATGCACAACTGCCTTCTGCTGAATGGAATCAAATGGCTCAATTGTGTATCCTAGACCCTGCACTGTTAACAGTGAAGATTATCCTTTAGTGGAGGGAGTGTGGTCAAACAAGCAGGACATAGACTGTGTCAGGAGAGAATAGTCCCAACTCTGCTGCTAACTTGCTTTGTGACCTTGGCCAGTCACTTAACCTCTCTGTGACTCTTCTCCCATCCTTTGTCTTGTCTATTTAGAGAGTAAGCTTTTCAGGGCACGGACTGTCTCTTGGGGTGTGTTTATACAGTGCCCAGCACAACAGGGTGCAGTCTCTAGATGCTAGAGACTCTGCCGGGGTCTCTAGATGCTATTGTAGTAATAATATTTCGTGTAGTTGGAGCCCGGACATTCAGAGAAAGGGGATATGACTTTATTCCCTGTAGTTGTGAAATTCCTTACGTGACCACATATTACTTACATGTGAGAAATGGCTTGCTGGTTATTGGGCACTGTGACAGCTCAAAGGAGGCTGGCACACGTGATACGTCAGTGGTGCTGTACCAAGGGGTGCTCCTGCACCCCTGGCTTGAAGGGGTGAACAAACACCAAATACATGGTTTCCATCAGCAGCACTCCAACCATAAAAATTGTTCCAGCACCTCAGCCTGCACTGCCATTTCCCATGGGTTTGCAGGTACCAGCATTTCTCCTAGGTGATTCAGTTCATTTTTGGAATATATATATATATATATACATATATATATATACATATATACATACATATATATATATACATATATATACATACATATATATATATATATATACATACATATATATATATATATTCTCTTTCACACACACTTGCACTTGAGAGCAGAGATGGGTCAAAAACCACACAGCAGATATTGGTGCGCCTCTCTGAACTCCAGAGTGTCTGCTGTACTGGGCATTAACTTTCAGATAGTTTGCTTATTCAGTCTATTTTTGAACAGCTTGGCACTCCAGTCTGAACACCAAGATCCTTAGAATCCAGGAGGAGCATCCTAGCCATTGTCCGTCACTAATAAGCAGATGGCAGGCTTCGTCCCAGAATGGTTCGTTTCTATAGTGACATGAAAGCATGGCAGTCATTAGACACCTGCATGGAGACTGGATATTTGGAAGACACCTGTGAGCACCTATCGGAATCAGATATTTCCATTCCCAAATCATTGATTCTCGAGAAAAGTCATTACACATTATACTTCAAGCTCAGGTATTTGCTAAATGCAGAAAATACCCAGGAATTAAACGCTTTGATTTTGAAATACTTGTAAGTGAGGTGTTATGAAAGGATGAAGGAAATGTTTAAAATGGAGCTAGGGAAACAGCTGTTTGGCTTCTTCCCTCAGCTATCACTAAATCAGTCACTAGCCTAACCTAGCAGTTAGGACAGGTGATGTTCCAGAAGGCTAATCCTGTTTTCACATTATTTTTCCTACATAAATCTATTTGCTTGCACAGCTTTTAGACATTGGTACAAACTTTATATTCTTTACCACTACATCATGGCACTCTTTGTATAAGGTATAAGGGGTTCTGCATATCAGTTAACAAGGCTGCTGCCAGCCTGAGGAGTTTGTGCCATTAGCTGATTAGAAACCTGAATTTGAGGGACATTTATTCCTGCCCTTTTACAAAAAATTAAAAACCTTTTCCTTCATTCATCAGTACTTGATAGAACATTGGCCATGGTTAAAATACAGGTTTCTTTTCGAGGACTTTTTCAATTGCTCAATTTTTCAGCTGTCTTCATACCGTTTTCTGATTTTAATACCTGGGCTATCAGCCAAGTCTATCCAACATACACTGTTGATTGTTGCAAAACGTTACACACCCAAGCTACTAACCCAATAGCCTGCGGCCAGCTTCCACCCTACATAACAGGGGAGTAGCCATACCAAAATGGCTCGTTATGGTTAATTGATGACACTTAAAGCAGGATTAGACTAGCTCTGGTTTAAGGGATAATTCAGAATTAGGACTTGAACAACAATCCAC
This sequence comes from Sternotherus odoratus, assembly GCA_032164245.1. Classification (NCBI taxonomy): domain Eukaryota; kingdom Metazoa; phylum Chordata; order Testudines; family Kinosternidae; genus Sternotherus; species Sternotherus odoratus. The sequence goes on along the minus strand of JAVMKO010000004.1, from coordinate 101,136,225 downwards.
AATGCAGAGTTTGGAATAATAAAACGACCTAATTTAGGATCTGAAGTCACTGAGACATTTCTTTGTCTTTACATTTTGAGCCGCAACGTTCATTTGTTCCAGCAAACCCCCACTGCAATATACCTAATCAGCCAGCTCTCGCCTAGCTATTACTTCCTAGCAGGCAGCAGGAGCAGATGATGCTTTAGGGACCTGTCCATAGGCACAAATGACTGCTTAGAGTCCTGTGCACAAGATAAACTAGAGCTATCCTGATTTCTCTCTGATATTGTCATCATTGTGATCATATCTGATCAGCTCACAATCATGAGTGGATTTTACTTTCACAACACCTGTGAAATATGAACGTACCTGCTACAATATAATTAATCATACCAATCGCAACATCTGGTTTTACATAACATTCTTGCAAATGAAAGTCAGATGTGACCCATTGCCATGTACTTCTCATCATAAAAATGCTTTAGACATGAGGGCTGACAATAGAAAGTCTACACACATGAAAAGTAACTTAGCTGTTTAACAAAACTATGACTCCATGAGAAAGCAAAGTATCTATTCTGCCAGGGGTCTAATCTGAGGATATTTAGCTTTTGCTAAACATTTCACAGACAATTTGACATTTCACCCAGCACAAACGAGCTGCTAACCTTCAATGTTGGACCTTTGTGTTGCACAGTCTACTGATGAATCAAAAGTTTTGCTAAAAGGTAGTCGCATTCTACCTTCACAGCTTGGCTTATATTACATGTACAATACACAGTACATAATATGGTGGAAATATTGGTCTGTAATACTTTTGTCAATCTTGTATACCTACCCTAAGATGCTTGCTATAAAGGTACAGGATAACTTGAGTCATATAAATTACATTTCCTATAAAATATTGTGCATAGCATATTAATTAGTTTATCACTACTTACACACTACAGCGTATAATCCAAATGGGTTAACCTCTCCAAACTGACCACCTGATCCCTCTAATTTAGGGGTCAGATTTGGGAATCTGGAGCACTTCCAGTTGTGTTAGGATTGGTACAGAACCTAAATAGTAAAAATTAATTTGAGCCATGTAAGTACAGTAAATCCTTCATAAAGTACACACATGCCTCCCATGTCATTAGTTAACTCAAATTATCTATATGTACTTTGTCACAATGTCCCAGTACTTTGGTTTCCAGTTTGCATGTCCCACACAGACAACTTAATGGAACTGGGAAAAGTAGTGGATATTTATATGAACAACAAGCACATCCAGAGTTACAATATGGAGGATGAAAAAGAAAACTAGAATTTTGCATGGGATATAAACCCTCAAAATGCAGGGCATAATCGCACCTCTAGTCAGGGGGGATAAGGAGGACACTTTCCTTGCAAACATGTTATTTCTTAACTGTCTACTGTAGTAAAGGGGCCTGCTCCCTGCACCTTTCTGGGCTACTTTTGAGAGTCTCGCTCCATTCGAAGCTAAAATGCTAGCTAGGGTTGCCACTTTTGAAGTGCAAAACAAAACAAACAAAAAAAGCAGATCCTCCCCACCACAAGGCAAGCCTGCAGCACCCCCGCCCCTTCAACAGCCACTTTTAGTATCTAGAGAGATAACACGTATTGATAAGACTGATAACATCACAGGTCTCCTCACTCTCATGTGACTTAAACCCTCTCTCACACATGGGGTGCACTTGTGTGTTGGTGGGCAGACAGCAGCTGTATTTGTCAACAGTTTTGATCTGTTATCACTTCACCTGTGGAATTGGGAACTCGGCAGAGACGTTAGCTGGACGCAGAAATTTTAACATTAGCTATCCCAGTGTACTGCGAGAATAATGCTAATCTTTAGACCCATGTAAAAATAAAACCCACTGATTAAATTATTTTTCTGGCAAATCCATTAAAAAAATGGCCAGGGACATCAAATACTGGTCAGGTGGTAACCCTAGTGCTAGCCCCAGGTTGGTTTCCCTACAGTAGTCTTTCCCCTATAGACCCTGTCTCAGGCCCTCCACAGAAAAGAGGGGAGGAGCAAGCCAGCTCCCTGTGGCTCCAACTCTCAATTTATCTCACCCGCAGTACTTTTATAAGGTCCCAGTGTCCATTAAGCTCTCACCTGGCCCTCCTTAGTCCTGCCCCCTCAGGTTTGGAAAGCATCTAATTTACTGTGGCACAAGTGTGGCTGGCCCCCTTTTCCCCTTAAAGGAGCTAGTCATCCTGTGACAACGCTCCTCATACAAGAAAAAAGCGATATGTAAAAGGCCTCCCGGCTCTAACCAGCCTTCAGGAGCAGATGGTGTAAACTACCACCATGATACCATTCCCCAAACTCAAAGGCATTACGTCCTGTCATGAGAGACATTTCCGACCTCAGCTTAATGGCTGGGCCCTGAATCCCGACCCAAACTTCCCAGGGGCGTCGTCACTGAGTAGCAGGAGCTGAGTCATTGCCTGGTCTATGGAAACGTCCACACCCACTGACTTGTTTATCGCCCCTGAAAGCAGGACTTGTGTGAGTCAACAATCCAACAGGGATACAAATACAAAATTCAGTCCAAAAGCTGAAGTCTGCTCCTCCTTAATACTGCCCACAATATAGGATTGCCAACTGTCTAGGATTGCCCTGGAGCCTCCGGGAATTAAAGATTACAGTAGACTCTCGATTACCCAGGATGGGGTTAATCAGGATGTGGATTAACCACGATGTCCAAAAAAAATATGCGTAACTCGCAGGGCCGGCTCTGGCTTTGTTGCTGCCCCAAGAACAAAAAAAACCCACCAGGGCACAGGGCAGCCAGTGAACCAACACCCACTTCCCCCGGCGCAGGGTGGCTGGTGAATTCCTGTGGATGGTGATTCTCTGGGATTTTATTAACCAGGATTAATTTTTTCCCTATCATCCTGGATAATCAAGAGTCTACAGTAATCTTTAATTAAATATTATGTAATGTGAGGATGCCTCCAGGAATATGTTCAACCAAAATTGGCAACCCTAATTGCACTTGCCATTTCCTACTGTCTCAATTAGTAGTCAGGAGCCTGATTTGAGGCACCTTCAAAGCACAGTGCAAGACCCAACTCTTTACCCAGGCTTTCCCCCATTAACAAGACTATAGGAATCATGTAGGTAGCCTCAACTCAGGAAACAGCCCAGAATAAGGAATGTAGGAATTGCCATAACACAATCAGAGCAGGGCTTCATCTGGTCTTTACAATAGCCAGTACCACTTGCTTTAGAGGAAGGTACAAGCACCCCCAGTTGAGTAGTTATGGAATAGCCCACCCATATGCGGAACATTATCCTTAATCCCATCAATAAGAGGTTGGTTTATGCCCTGAGGCAATAGGATTTTATCCCTGCCAAATGATTTGTTTAATAACCCTGTCCAATGTAACTGTGGATGTTCCATATAAATATCTAATCCTTAACTTAATCCTACCTAGCCTTTAGTCTCAGTTATATCTTGTAGCAATGAGTTCCACAGGGTCATGATGATGCAGTGTGCAAACATTTCCTTTCATCTCTTTTAATTATGCTTCCTTTCAATTTCACCAAATACCCCCATTACCCATTGCTTATGAGAAATGGAGATGGCCCAGTGCTGCAGGTAAGAAGAACCTGGCAGTGCAATGGGCTGCCAAGTCTAATGTCTGACGCACCCTCAAAGCAGACAGACAGGAGGCTTGAAGAGGCATTAAAGGCAGGGCTGGATTAACCATTCGGCTAATTAGGCTATAGCCTTAGCCCTCCTATTTTCAGTCCCTGCTTTAGGCCATAATTTTTAGGCCCTCCTACTTTTAGGCCCTCCATTCCATATTGAAATAACAGCTGAGCAACAGTAGCAAGGCCATCGGAAAATTTTTGTCTCATTAGATATTGCTTTGTACAAATTAATCCATCAAGATTGTGAATTCAGTTTATGGTGGCTGTGATTTTTGTCTTTGTGGGCTCAGTAAGTGTTTGTAGGCTCAACCAATATTGAACTTTGTACACGGTAAACCTACACTGGACAATAGAAACCATGTCGAAGAAAGGAAGATGGCAGAAATTGAAGGAGACCACAGAAAGACGAAAAAGACAAGATGTAGTGCTGAGAGGTCCTCCGTCTCTCCTAACTCCTTTTCTCCTACTAAGTCTGGTGGTCTGGACGTCTAGGCAAATACCAGCCCAAGTGAACCTGCAGCGCTTGTGACTAATGAAAAGGAGCAGCCTCCTGTGACTTCTCTAGCTGCAGTCTCGCCCCACTCCTCCGAAGACTTTCCAGGTGATAGTCATACAAAAATATCCTTCTCCAATGATCCAGATAAGTGGAACATGACTTCTCAAGATCTCATTGCATATTGGACTGAGAAGGGTCCGCAGAAATGCCAGAACCTAGATGCTGACTTTTCATTGACAAAGCGAGAGTACACTAATCAGAATCATTATCTGACCAAATCAATATTTGAATGTGTGAAGCCTAACAAACAGATTGGCAAGTGAGAATGGCTCATCTATTCACCTTCTAAGAAGAAAGTGTGCTATTTTTATTGCTGCCTGTTTTCTGATACCAAAAAGTGGGGAATGTTCTGTAAAGGCTTAAATAATTGGAAGAATACTGCATACATTACGAATCAGGCAACGAGTGAGCAGCATACATTGTCAGTTAGCAGCTACCATTCCCGAAAGAAAGTTAGTGGCAGAACTGATATGCAAATGGAAAACTAGTTTTTGGGAAGCTCGTGCTTATTGGAAGAACGTTCTCAAATGCGTAGTTGAAACCACAGGTTTTTTTGCTGAGTGTGATCTGCCATTCCGTAGCTCAGATGAGACCGTTGGATCGAAACACAATGGCAATTATGTTGGCATTCTAGATTGCTAAATTCAACCCTTTCTTAGCTCAGCACATCAATGAACATGCAAATCGTGGAAAAGACCATACATCATATCTATCAAAGACTATTTGTGATTAATTCATTGCATTGCTGACAAAGCAGATGCTATCAGCCATTATAGATGAGATCAAAAAAGTGCGGTATTTTTCAGTGTCCGTCGACTCAGGACCGGATGTGTCACATGTAGATTAACTGACTGTCATCTTGCGTTACGCGCTATCCAGCACACCAGTTGAGTGTTTCAGGACCTTCATAAACATCACCAGCCACATGGGTAGAAACTTGTCTTGTACCTACTCAATTTCCTCACTGAAAATGGGATTGACATCAGCCTTTGTCGTGGCCAAAGCTATGATTATGCAAGTAACATGAATAGCAAATATTCAGGGAGGCAGGAAAAGATTAAAAAGCACAATGCTTTGTTTGCTTACATACCATGTGCTGCGCACTCATTCAACCTTGTTGGCCAGTCTTGTGGATTGTTGTGTTGAAGCAGTTTCTATTTTTGGATTTGTCCAAGATTTGTATAATTTTTTTCTCTGCATCAACCCAATTGTTGGATAATTCTTAGCGATTCACTGCCAAAGGGATGCCCAGTGCCCAATCATTCTCAGGGTCATGGTGGAGTTTCAACACTGAAGCTGTGAATGCAGTTGTTCTGGGATACCCCAACATCCTTGAAGCGCTAGAGAGCATCAAGGATGATGAATCTCAAAAATCAGCAACAAGAAAAGATGAGAAGATCCTTAGTGATGCAATGCACACTTTGGAAACTGGTATTTTGTGTGCGGTCTGGAATGATATACTTCAACCATTCAGCAGTGCAGTCTAAGCTTGCAAAGTGTTCAAATTGACCTTTTCACTGCTCTATACCTAATGAGGAGTCTTGGAACTGTTCTTCAACAAATATGGGATAGTTTTTATGAGTATGAAATTCAGGGGGCTGCAAGGACTGCTAGTATAAGTCAGCCAAATGCCGCAAAAGATGGAATACATGTAACAGTGCAACTGCCCACTCATTCAGTGACAAGGAGGCCTTCAGCATTAATACCTTCATCACAATCATCAGCAAACTGAAGAGTTCATTAGAACATTGGACTGAGGCTTACAAAAATTGAGGCTTACGATTCACAAAACTTTTAGTGTACTGACAAACTTTTCGCAGAACATTTCAAGTTTGGAAGTCAAATGTCTGTTTCAGAAGTACCCAGAAAATCTCCCAGTAGATTTTACTAATGAATTTCTTCAGTTTGTTCAATTCACATCATTCTCAGATATAGAGAGAAAAGATGACAAAAGCAAATCTATTTGGATGTACCAAGTTATCACTGAATCCAATGTGATAGAATGGTTCCTGAATGTTGAAACTGCATTACGGCTGTATTGTTCACTAAAGATCACTAACTGTGGTGAAGAACATTCCTTCTCTCTTCTAATAATGGTCAAAAATGTCCTCCTATCCACCATGACTCAAGAGCATCTCAAGAGCTTTGTCCCTCTTAAGCACTGAGAATGAAATCATCAGGTCCTTGAATTACAATGACATCATTCTTGACTTTGCCACAGCTCGGGGGTGGGGGAGGGGTTAGGGGTTTGATTGAAGAATTGAGTTTAGTAAGAGTAGAATACATATTGATTTTACATAAATAAATAATATGTAAATATGTACATAGACAAATATTGTATGACTTCATAATTTTTTGCAATATGTAATTCATACTTAGGTCCTTCCCTCCCATTAGCCCTAGGCCCCTCATAGCTGTAATCTGGCCCAGATTAAAGGCAATGGCATAGTAAATCACCCTGCGGAACACTGGGTGGTTCCAGCTGGTTGATCTAAATAACTGTTTTGACCCTACTAAATCCTGAATGGGCAGAACAAATGCAACTCCTGCTGGAAGGTTCTTAGCACCTCAAGATCTCAATTGATAAATCCTGTCCCTCCCCCCGAAGAAAATGGCAAAATTCCCATTGACTTTGATAGAGGCAGGATTTCACTTTTGACCAACAAGTATGAAAATTCAGAGACTGTGATTCTGGAAAACAATCCAGAAAAACCTTGAAAACCTTGAAAACCTTGAGCCTTGAAAAACATAAAAGCCCGCTGATGTTCAACTTGAGTCTTCTTTTTGGTCGGTTTAACCAAGAAACATTTTATTTTAAGTGATCACCCGTAAAACCAACTGAGTGTTCATTATTCACGGTTCTGCAAGAGTTACCCTCATTAGGCTGTGAGTACTGCGTTTCCTCATTCAAATCTATCTGCCTTCCATGCACTGAGACATTTACTTATGGACCAAGACCAAAGGTAATATTAGACAAAGAATAAAGGGATACATGGAAGACGTATTGCTTCCGGTTTTGATTTGATCTCACTCCACTGTGTGTTTCATTATGGCCCACTGGATGGCTCTCTAATCTCTGAGAACAAAATAGAGAGGGCGGGGAATTTCTTTCTTTCTTATCACTAACTGAAGCAACAGGTTTAGTAGAGTTTAGTCTAAGCCATGATATTTAAATCTGGATCTAAAATTTCCCCAAAGTCTGAATATGTTTGGATCTTGAGTTTTCATATGCAGCCATTTGCTACTTTTAGATTTGGTTGAGGGCAACAAAGGGTTAATTCATCATGGGTTTGTTTGTTTTTTTAATATAACCAAAATGGCTGGCACTGTAAAAGAAAAAAAAATGGGAAATTATATTGTGTCATTACAAAAAAATTGTTTTTCCATCCCTTTCTGTACAACAGATACAATTGTTCAAAATAATAATGAGCTATAAGCTTGAATGACAGTATGAGCTTCCTCTTAACTAACAGACAAAATGTTCTTTTTCCAGCAGGAAGAAAACAGTATGCCCGGTGCCCCCCACAGAAGAATGTACTCTATTCTGGTGCCACTAAAGGACCTGACAGTGATTTAAATACACACAGAACACTTTTTTGTTTGGTTGGTTGGCTTGGGTTTTGTCTTTTTTAAAGGAAAAGCAATAATTAGTGACATAAAAGGCAAGTGAGGGCATGAAATAGAAAATCAAGTGCTGCTGTTGATCTTGAAAGCAAAGAGTGATGGTCACCCACTGGTCAGTGTATGTTACATATCCCCCTCTATGCCTGATCCTCAAACCATGTGATTCTGTAATGGCACCCAGCTACGGAGGCTGGCTCTTTACCTAAGGCTGTAGCGACTCATGTTTAGGCTGTGAAGGGCCTTCGCTTGATGCCTAGTGCTGGCCAAGATGGCGGACGTCATCCACTCAAGTTACAGCCAGCAGGAGGTGAGATTGCCAGCTAAGGTAGACATGCCTGAGCTAGCACACTCAAAAGAGCAGTGTGGTGGCGGCAACTCAGGGTAGCTGCCTGAATATGTGCCCAGGGGGTTGGGAAGGATTGTACTCACAGATTGCTAGCCTCTGCTGCCGTACTTCTATTTTTAGTATGCCAGCTCATGTAGATCTACCAGTGCGAAGAATCACATTTCCCAGTTGCCATGTAGACACATCTTCAGAGGCCATGCAAGGACACCCAGGGCTGGACTTTGCCCTCGCTTACACTGGTTTCTCGCCATTGAGTGTAATGGAGTTACCCCTACATAAATGAAAGCAGACTTAGAGTACAGCCTCACTTCCCCCATCAAGGTAGAAAGTATGTTGTGGGACACACAGACTTGAGGAGGGGGTCACATTAAGATCTGCAAAGAACAACAGCTACTGGAAGCATTTTATTCAAGTAGTGGTTTCACCTGGTGTGCTGTTTACGTATGGACCTGAAAGATGCCATATGGAGTCTCAATTGTAGCAATGTGCTCCAGAAACAGACAGCATGCACACCCCCACACAAGTCCAGGTGCCTAACAGGGGAAGTCCATTACTAGCCATTGTTTGTATTCTATGCCATAGGTGTGCATGACAGACAGATACAAAAACATGGCCCTCTCCCCTAAGTCACCTAGGGACAGATTTTCAAAGGTATTTGGCACCTTAAGATGCAGATAGATCCTCGTGGATGCGTTAGGTGCCAAACACCCATTAACTTGGAGGCACCTCACCAAAGCTCATATAAGTCTATGAGAGTCTTATCATGGACTTCAATGAGCTTTAGAGTCAAACTCTGCCCTGGTAAAGCTATTGCAACTCCTCTTTTGACTTCAGTGGGCATCACTCCTCTATACACCAGGACCGAATTTGGCTCACAGTTAATTTACAATATAGGGAGCATTGTCTCCACAATTTGAGAGCAGATTTTCCCCTTTCCTCTGCGGAAGCAGGAGGTCACTCCATAGCAATTGAGAGCTCTCTCTCCTGTCACAATCTACTTTAAGCACTGATTCCTTCCTTCACATTTTTTCTCTCTTTTAAAGATACCATTATTAGAGGTCTTCTCCAACTCCTGGTATGATTTTTAAGAGCAGGTTAGATGAACACCTATCAGGGATGGTCTAGATAATACTCAGTCCTGCCATGAGTGCAGGTAACTGGACCAGATGACCTCTTGAGGTCCCTTCCAGTTCTATGATTCTATGAATCTTGTTATGCTCTGCCTACTAGATGCATAAAAACTCTCTTTGGGTAAATAATGTCTATTAACCATCTTAACAATAATAACTTGATTACATTCATGTGTGTGTGTGTATTGTCTTTCAATGGAAGGAACTCGAAGCACAGTACAGACCCATCACTGAAATGCAGCAATTTGTGAAACACAGCAGCTAACCGTGCAGAGCAACAGTAGTCTAGGATAAAAAGTGAAAGTTACCAAAGCCAATTGGCAGGGGAGATTTTAAGCAAGCTAAATTGTAAATGGTGCTGTGTGTTCTTTAATGACCAAAAGTGCCAAGGGCTTTTATTTTTAATTTCATTTGAAAAGGTAGTTCAACCAGTGCAGTGTCCCTTAGCACCATGCTGGAGGTCATGGCTACAGGGCGGGGGGAAGCACCTAGTGAAGTATCAATACCACTTGCTGCAGCCTGAAGGGTTTTCCTGGTAGGTCTCCTATCCAAGTGTGACCAAGCCTCACCACCACACTTCTCTTAACTCATGAGATCTGACTGTGCCACATAACCCCACTGTATCTGTATCTCTTACAGCGCATGTTATCGAGAACAGCTGACATTTCATTGCCATATACATTGTTTTGATTTTTTCCCTTTTGCTTCAGTATCCCTGGCTCAAATTTTCAAAGCAGCCTTTAGGATTTAAACATTCACCCTCAAATTGGAAGATGTGTCTAAATTCTTCCCAATCAGATGTACAGTGGTTAATTGTAATGGCAAGAAGCCCACAATGGCAAGTTCCTGTGTCCTGTCCAACAGGCGATGGCAATCTCTGATTGCGGACATGAACCTGTGAACTTCAAATAACACTGGAGTCTCAGACTAAACTGTATAAGTTTCCTTTCATAATGATAATATCTTCCTCTGTGTTTTTTTCCATTGCTCATTTAACTATTGTTTAGCCCAGCATGACCTTAATTATAAGTAAGTTCATTAATAGATCCAAGCCTTGGACTCATTTGAGACCATATGATACAATGGCATTAATCTTTCTGACTAACATCATTATTATCATGCACCCATTATGTCCTCCAGGCTAGTATAAAACGCTATTGCATGGTACTGAATGGATTCATCCGGCTAACACAACTACAATGCAGGTCTGCATAATTTTGCTGTTATTTGCATCTTGTTTACTTACATCACTTGTCGGCCATTATCAGAATTTTTTCTGTAAGCCTTTTACAGTAAAATGAGCAACACAGGCTAAATCCTGCAGTCCTTACCCAGGCTAACCTCCCTCTGAAGTCAAATGGAGCTTGGCCAAAGTAAGCCTGCAGGAATGGGCCACACAATGGTAAGATATTAAGTTGTACGCTCTCTATTTAGTTTAAGGATGCTGCATTAATTAACACTTTTTTCTTTTTCGGCCAAACAAGAGCTGGATCCAAAGCTCATTGAAGTCAACGGAATGACTCCCAGTGAATTCAGTGGTCTTTGGATCAGGCCCCAATCAGGAATTCCTTTCGTTTGCCTGCCACTGATCCTGCCAACGTTACTAAAACAAAATTTCTTCCTCCCATTAATAATTCTGAACTTTTCAGGGTTGGGGAACGATGTTGCTGAGCCTTTAACATGATCAGCTGAAAAGAATGGGAGATAGGACTTGCCCTTCCAAGGATTCCCAGCCCTGGCATGCTCTCCTTTCTGCATTCACTAAGTACACCTGTGGCACTCTTCCAGTGGGGATTATAAACAAGTTTGTATTCCCTTAGTGGAATATGCATTGGGCTGGGACCCAGAAAACCTGGACTCTGTTCCTTGAGGATGCTATGTGGTGAGGGGCAAGTCACTCCATCTCTCTTTGTGCCCCAGTTTCTCCATCTGTAAGATGGTAACACAATGATACTTACCTCTGTTGTAAAGCGCGTTGAAATCTATAGTGAAAAAGTGCTATGTAGAAGCAAGATATTTTAAACAAATATCCCAGACAGTGGGGGGAAAAAAACATAAGAAAGGCCATATTGGGTCCTGCCCAGTATCCTGTCTACCGACAGTGGCCAATGCCAGGTGCCCCGGAGTGAGTGAACCTAACAGGTAATGATCAAGTGATCTCTCTCCTGCCATCCATCACTCCCCTCTGACAAACAGGCTAGGCACACCATTCCTTACCCATCCTGGCTAATAGCCACTTATGGACTTAACCTCCATGAATTTATCCAGTTCTCTTTTAAACCCTGTTATAGTCCTAGCCTTCACAGTCACCGCAGGCAAATAACAGCAAAATTATGCTGCCCTGCATTGTAGTTGTGTTAGCAGAAGTTCCACAGGTTGACTGTGCACTATGTGAAGACAAACTTGGGGGGGGGGGAGGGATAGCTCGGTGGCTTGAGCATTGGCCTGCTAAACCCATGGTTATGAGCTCAATCCTTGAGGGGGCCATTCAGGGATAAAATCTGACAGTACTTGGTCCTGCAAGTGTAGGGAGGGGACTGGACTTGATGACCTTCAAGGTCTTTCCAGTTCTATGAGAGAGGCATATCTCCATATATATGAACTTCCTTTTATTTGTTTTAAACCTGTTGCCCACTAATTTCATTGGGTGGCCCCTAGTTCTTCTATTATGGGAACCAGTAAACAACTTTTCCTTATTCAATAACTTTTCCTTATTCTGAAATTGCTTTGCACTCAGACACTCCCATTGTGACACTTCTGACCAGAATTTCCAAGGACCCCAACCTGGGCATAATTCTCATATAGTCTGGATATAATCCAAGCTGTACACATCTGCAACCCAAGCGGGAGAATTATTTTTTTCTTACATTAAAAAAAAATATCTCCAAATCTCCTTTTGCTGCATTCTCACTCCTGGCTATATAAGTATTTTGGGGGCATATTTCTTTAGTTTTGCTTTAAATGGTTGGTGCTTTTTTTGTGTGTGTGGCCCAGAGACCTTTGGGAAGGTGAGTTCCCATATAACTAAAGCAAAAGAGAGAGAGAGATTATTTCACTGATAGGGATCTTTGCTGACTCTCTTGCAGGGGAAAGAATGGGTCAGATTCACTCCTGCAACCGAAGGAGGGTGCTAATTGCACCCCTTCTACACCTCCTGGAGCAGCTGTGTCTGACGGCGGGTTTATCTCAGTGGGGCTGTTCTGCCAGGAAAGTGAAGCTTTAAAGTCAAGCTAAGGTTTCATAGGAGCCTTCTCTGCAAATGCAACTCAGGAGAGGTGCTGCATCGGGGCATCCCCCGTTTGCTCCTGATTCAGGCTAACCTATGAATGGGTTGGCTCATGGCCCCATGGCAGTGCAGGGGTTGCAGGCAGCTCACGCTGCCATACTCTTATTCCTAGATAGCGTCTCTCCCGGGACAATCTCACCAGAGAACAGGCCCCAGTGCGTACAGTGTTCCCAGTGGACTCTACCGGTCAAGAAACAGATGACCCAGTATGCATGGGGCATAATTATGTGGGTGAGGGGGCACAGCATCTTAACCATCTCATCATCAACCCCAGCACCCAAACCCTGTGCTCAGGAAAAGGGAGGGTCTCTGGTTAAGTCACAAGAATAAACAAACTGGTTTCAATTCCCAGCTCCCTCACAAACTCCCACCTTGGGAAGCCACTTGGGCCCAGCTTCTCAAAGGTATTCATGCTCCTAACTTCTACTAACTTAATCTCTCTGTGCCTCAGTTCCCATCTATACAATGGGGATAACGGTATTTTCTTTCTCCCACCCCTGACTGTCCTGTGTATTTAATTCTCAGGGGCAGGGATTATCTTCGGCTATGTGTTTGTACAGCGCCTAGCCCAACAGAGACTCTGATTTTGGTTGGGGCCTGTAAGCACAATTGCAATGCACATAAATAATAACAACAATACTAAATTGTGCAGGACAGGAATTCTGGCTCGTTCATGTGTTCTAGCTCGTACCAGGCACATCAGGACTCCTGCCTAGTGATATTTACGTAGCATCCAGTGCTGTGGATGATATTGGCACATCAAAGTGAGAGGAGGACTTGGCAGGTTTTAAGCATGCCGACGAGTACCACTGAGGAATATTACAAAATTCTTTCCCATTAAAGTTCAGCCACACCTCAGCCCTAGGCCACATTGAACCTCCCACGTACTGAAAACACACGCTGCCTAGGAAGACGCCCCACAGCTCTCAAACAATGTGTCTGGTTTAAATATTCCTTTAGCTCCTTTACCCAAATTTTCCTCTAAAGGTTCAAGTCTCTCTGTGTCTCTGACTCCTCTGCCCATCTGTCTCTCTCTCGCTCCCCTTCTTCCTTCCCACAGTCGTGGGAACAGACCTCATCACTTGAGAAAAATGCCCTTTTCATACCCCCTGCTGTTGCTTGAAACAGACACACACAAAAAACCCGAAGCCTTTTGAGCAGAGAATCCTTGTCAGGACAAGAAATAATACTGACCTCAGTGAAGTCTGCATGTAGAGCCAGGGAGGTGCCGCAGGCCCTGTGTGCATTTGCCAGATACCTGTATGATTACAATACAGTCCATGGACTATCATTTCCCCTCCATTTACATTTACTACAATGGCTTTGGACCACACATTACAAAAAATGAAGTTCTGGCACTTGGCTTTCATTACATGGCTCATTACTGCTCTAACACTATCTACTCAAGACAGAAGAAAAAGCAATTTGTCTCCCTTCTAAATAGCTCCCCAGCCTTCTCCCGCCCCATTACAATTTTACCCCTTTTTAAAAAAACCCAACAATACCACTGTATAACATTCAGAACACTCCACTCATGGGTGGTCCGTGATAATGAAGGTGGAATATCTGGGAACAACATTTGAACATGCTTTGCTCCTAATTGAGTTTTTCCAGCATTTGGGATAATTGTTGCTACCAATTAGCCCGCATTATTGTTAGCTGGAGGAAAATGATGCTGCTTCAGTCCTCTGGCAGAAGTATACTGTATGCACAACTGTGTGCAATCAAATTTTGAGTGAGAAAAACTACTCCCCGCCTCAAAAACGATGGGCTGGAACACAGTGTAAGATAAATATTTCCCAAGGAAATGCACTATGAAGGGGTCTACATTTCAAATACAAAGGAAGTAGATAGAGTTTTTTAAAAAAAAAATCAGAAAAGTACAGAGGACAGTGCAGCGACATGGAGGAGTTAGCAAGATTCAAAGAGGAGTTGGTCATTTATCTGGATAAGAAGAATATCACAATTAATTATAACAGATTCTGGAAGGGCTATTGAACTTCATGTTTCAGGCCATAAGCCAGTCTCTAGCTGTTAGAGATCAGGATAAGATCTAACATGGGAGGCAGAATATCCCACATCAGCCAATTGTAGGAATTTTACACTAGCCTCTAAAGCACCGGACACCCACTGGAACAATGAGTGGGGGAGAAACTCAGCTAGTGGATCCTCAAAGATTTTCTTTCCTCATTCCACCTCCAGCATGTTTTTCCACAGGGAACAGGGCCATCTAACCAGGCCATCTGTCTAGTTTTAAACCGGACTGTCCTGCTTTTCTAAAGTTTGCCTCCTCCTCCCCCCTCCACCTCATCCAGGATTGAGACAAAACCAGAGGTGATTTTGTCTGGTATTGGATGGGAGATGCCATTTTGATGAGTGAACTCCCTGCCCAGTGGCATGACTTCATTTGCTCTTCAAAATGGAGTCCCTGTATGATATGACGTCATGCACATGTGCCAGCGGGCACCATCCCACGCCGTTCCCAGAAGTACCAGAATACCCTCTATTGTGGTAATGCGTGCATGACCGTCGTAGGGCCATCCGGCGCATGGCATGACAGGCCCCTTGCAAAGGATAAATCAGTCAGAAACCAGGCCAGATTAAGGCAATCTGAGGCCATAGACACATCATGAAACCATTCCGCCCGCACAGCTCTGCCCCTGGCCCTGCTCTTTATTTAGAGTGGCACTGGTATTGGGACCCCTCTCCTCATTAGGAGCAGCAGCAAGAGCCCTCTCTTTCCTGCTGGAGAGGCAAAGTGGCCGCAGGGTCAGAGGGGAGCAGCATGTACTCCAGCAGCTGGGGAATACTGCTTGGGTAGGTGGCCAGCCTGGAACTGCTGTACTCTTCTCATGTCATGCACAGAGAACCCTGATGGGATGGTATCTGGGAGCCTCCCAGACCAGTGGTGCTCAGAGTTAACACCCTGTTGAGATGTGTGGTGCATTTATATCTCCTCAGAGCTGTTGTTTCAGGCTCTCTGAAAACTCAGGCATCTCTGCATCAGTTACACTCAGATCATGTTTTCAATCTACTCTTTGCAACCATGAGGGCTGAAAACGTATTCTTTTTTAAATGAAAGCTGAGAATCTGATGTAACCACGTAACACCGGGTGCTGCGGCATTGGGCACTGGCCTAGATTGTCTTAATTCAGTTCTAATACAAAGTTTCTTTCAGCGGTGTGCAAAAAGTTCTGACTGCATTAGAGTAAGGGCTAACGTGAGCAAAAACATATAACTATTATTTCAGAGACCAAGACTAACAAGGGAGCTATCCTATGTAGGGAACTGGGAGCAATCACTCAACGACATTAGGGACTTACAGAACTAAGTCCCAAGGGGGAAAACACTCTATCTAAGCAAAACTAAATTATATATATTGGGTGAGAAATTCTCGGGACCAGCCTAAATCTGAGACAGAGATGAATGAGGCCCTTGCAAATAATCCACAATACAAGTGACCTGGTGACACCGGATACATATACAGATTCCTACATGCTTTTGGGGAAGGGCAGCTCCCTGCCACCATGGATAATACCTCTATCATCTTGCTAAAGAAAGCAGGTGTAGAATCTCTCATGTGCGATAACGCTACAGACCAATATCACCAGTAACTCTCTGACAAAAAAATGTGACTGTAACAAGCTGGCACAGTTAGTTACCAGTGGGATCCAGGTGAAATTATTGAGAACATCCACATTCAGGAGACTGTGAAAGGAAAACACCAGAAAAATGCTACAGGCCACATCCTCATCTGGTGAGAGATACACGGAAGCATATGAAGCGACGTCAGTTTGACACCAGCTGAGGAGCTGGCTTTAATGTTACATAGCAAATAAAGCGGCGTTCAGTTGCTATGGCAAATTCTATGACTGATGTGGGAAAAACACTAGATAAAATGGAGTGGGGGCCCCGGGCATAGGTTAGACTTTTCTAAAACAGGCAACAGTGTTCTTTAATTCTCCTACAGCTGGAACAGAGGTAATGATGGCGAGCAGGACACTTCAAAGAGTAACATAACAAAGGTGTCCCTCTGCCACAGTAACTCACAGACCACCCAGGCACAGCGGGGACTCATTTGGGGGACCCGGAGGCCAAAGACAGTTCAGAGGCTGCTAACGATCACTGTGAACAACATTAAAAATTCCAAAACAACCCATTTGGCATGCAGTAGAATGTGGCATGTCAGAATTGATGTCCTTAGACTATAAATATGGTAAAATGAAACTGGAAGGGTTACGATTTATTTCAAGAAATTCGCACTTTCCGATAGCTGAGGCTAACACTTTCAGGTAACTTACACACACCTGTTAATACAATATACAGCCCTGGTACAGGCTCCTTACAGATCCAGCTCAGACGGATCGGGAGAGACGTGTCTCTCCTTCTACTGTCACTATAGGGATAAGCAGTGGATTCTCAGCTATGGGGCATGGATGGTCTGCGGAGCAGTCCCTGGTGATACACATTGTGTTGGCTAATCACATGGTGTTGGCTCTTGCGCTTTGTTTCGAGATAAAACATCACTGAAGGAAGGAAGAGATCAAGTGAAAACCAAAAGAAGACCGTGAGATTCACTTTTCTTCAATCACACTAAACGGAGCTAAAAATTGGTGATATAACAATCTGCCACTAGCAGTCGCAAGATCGTAGGTGCTGCTTACACCCTGTCTCCTAAAGCTTACAATGTAAGTACTAATATCCTCATTTTATAGCCTGGTAGCAGAGGCAGAATTAAAGTGACTGTCCCAGGACCACACAGACAATCTGTGGCAGCACGGGGAACAGAACTCAAATCATCCAAGTTCCAGTCTAGTGTCTTAACCACGAGACCATCTCTCCTTTCAGATACCCAAACACTTTAAAAGATATTTTCCTACCAGTGCTTTTCCACATAAGCAATGGTCATAGGATGTTTTGGGAGGCGAAGTGGCCTATGTAACTGCAGATGGACAGGACTGTGATCTGCATGATTGCAAATCAGAGAGGAAGTATCCACAGGACAATTGCTCCACTGAGCTATGGTCCACCCTGTGGAAACTATTGGTGACTTCAAGGCATGTTTCTTATAGTGAGGCCAAAAGACAGCAGCGAATTCCTGAAACATTTCATTTGAAGTGTAAGAGAGAGAGGTTTAGAATATAAGAGGTGTAGCTGGATACAGATAGGGTTTCCTGATATGGAATCTTCTTCCTTGGCCTTTCACACTCATTGCCAGCTACAACTGGTCTCCAAAAAGGATAACCGAGTTCTATTATGGTTCCAGATAGAAAAAGGTCTTTTTCAAAGAAACCACAGTATTGTAAATGGACCAGCATCTGTTATAACAAAGATTTAGTGACCTTAACAGGCTATAAAATCCTGGAGGAAACCTGTAAAAAGTGGAGAGAGAGTGACTCTTATTATCTGAAGACCCCATTATGATTTTCCATAAAGTTCTGAAAAGGAAAAGGTAACAATAGGACACACTGGATCAGACCAATGGTCCATCTAGTCCATTACTCTGTCTTCAAAAGCAGCCAGCACCAGGTGCTTCTGAGGAAGGTGAAAGTAACCTCACAGCAGGCAGACATAGGATAACATGCCCACCATAAAGCTCTTTCTAACAACTAATCGTAAAAGACTGTCTTAGTCCCAGGCGCAGGAGATTTTATATGTCTTCCAAAACTCTCATGTTGTTAGCATTAATACAACACCTCTGCATATACTTGTTATCTGTATAAAACGTCCAGTCCCAATTTGAATCTGACTAATGTCTTAGCCTCCGTCTTACTAAACTTCATGTGTAAAATATAAGGAGAAATAGGAAATATTTCCAATATCTCCAAAGCAGAACCAGATCCAGGAAAATAGGATCTTCTATGGATATAACAGGGGAGATGAAGAGGTGATACTTCCAAGAAATAAGAGGCAAAAAGGCCAAAATAGCCTGTGTAGAGGTAGTAATCGCCTGCAGAACATTAATTCTCTGGGATGAGGAACTGGGGGACAATTCTGAACACAATATTGGTCTCACTTATGCAAAAGCAGCCTTTTAATTCTCAAATTGCTTAAATTGAAGATCATTAACATATTTTTTCTCTGATTCCAGGGATGTAGGCCAAATTTGCAGAAGAGAGCTCCAGGGAATGTTGGAGATGTAGAAGAGGCCCCGAATCATTCATGTACATACTATGGAAACACTTTAAAAAATGGGAGAAGTGAAGGGGATTGGACCAGATTGTCAGCTGATGTAAATTGGTGCCACTTTATTGTAGTCAATGGAGATAGGCCAGTTTACACCAGTTGAAGATCTTGGCTACTCAGTATAGATTTCTGAACTGTTGGAGATGGAGATAGATATGGGCTCAGAGTTAGGATTACTGGTTGTAAAAAATGAGGAGATGCCGGTAAAATGGAGGAAAAGGAGTAAGAAACCTTTAGACCTAATGCTAACATCCATACAGTATATCTTATAGAGGAATTGTCAGTCAAATTCAGCTCCTTCGCAGCAGAAATAGCTCACATTTCTGCTGGACGTGCTGGAAAGGGGATCTTGGTTTTACACTTCCCCTTATGAGGTAGTATAGGGCACTCACGATGAAGTATGGGAAAATGTATAGGAGTAAAAAGGTGATCTCAATCCCAGATGTCAAGTTAAAGTAGAAGCTGGTTCGTGATGCTTAAAGCTAAATACCAGGTCACTGGATACTGTCGGATTTGAAATGTATGTAATGAGTCACAAAAAAGCTGCTGTATATAATGCAAACAGTGTGTAAGTGTTCTCTCTCCTCTCAATAGAAACATATATTAAATACCACACCATGCTGTAGAATTAAAGCTGCACTTAAAAATCTGATGAAATATTGGGTTTTTTAATTGTACTTTCTTACTTACACTTTTAATGCCAGAGAGCCCGTATTGCAGTACCATACATTCAGGTCTATATGCCTGGCTCTTTTTCCAATGAACTCAAATGCAAAACTCTCATTAGCTTTCATGGAAGCGAGGTTGGACCCTCCTGTTTTTAATTTACAACCGTCTTGTTGTAATGGCAGAGCAAAATCCTGCTTGCCTTACTTATCCCAGGAGTCCCAAAGAACAATGACCTTAGTAAGGTTATAGGTATGAGTAACGTGGCCAGGGCTTAGCCAATAGTTCTCATTATTTACCTTCTTTTAAAAAAGTGTCAAAATGCTTTGTGATTTGCTGGAAACATAGATGGATCCAAAACAAAACTCCAGAGCCAAACTTCCTTTTGTTCTGGAGAAGTTCAGATACAAAGTTCAGGCTAAACCAAAACCTCAGCTCTGAGCAGCCTTAAACTTTGTGGAAGTTTGGATCCACCCACTTTACATAGTCTGCTCTTTCTAACAAAGTGCTAATATCAGCAGAAAACCAAGATGATCTACAAATAGCCGCACCAAAGATACCTCCTGGCTACCTGAGCAAAGGCAAGATGTTCAGTCGCTGTGAACCACCCCTTAAACTCATCTGCCTTTAAGCTGGAACAGGATATTTATCTTAAAATGAAAAAGGCCTAACTTGGGAAAATTAAACATTACAATTACATTTAACCTTAAAAAATCACTAGCCCACAGTTTGCCGGTTGGTGTAATTTGTTGTCGGCGTGAACATTACGGAGGCCCACTGAGCCATAGCTTCCTCCAGTGTAAACACATCTGTTGGCCGGACATGTTCCGCTCTGGGTTCGGTAGCAGGTGACAGGCAGCTCATTACAACATGAGCATGAGCTCCTAGGAAGTCAGCTTCCTGGATGTAATTGTTAGAAGTGGTTTAGCAGAGAAAGATACCTGGCAGAGGCACATATTGAACAGCATTTCTTCCACTTTATTCACCACAACAGAAGACTCCGGTGGTCCCAGCACCAAGGTCAGCTCATTATAAACTCACTTCATTCCATACTGCAGTGTATCTTCGGGTTCCACTGTGCAGAGTCCTGCACACACACTAACCCTCAGTCATGGAACCCGCTCCTGCAAACTCCTACTCATAGGAATTCCCCCACTGAAGTCAATGGGATTGTTCTATTCTTATTGATTATTTGTATTGAAATAATGTCTAGGCGTTCCAGGCATAGAGCAGGATCCCCATTGTGTGAGGAGCTGTACACACACAGAACCAGATGACACTCCCTGACCCAAAGAGCTTGCAGTCTAAGTAAGGATCATTCACAAGACCAGATCAGCGGGTAGTGTTTGATGTATCGGGGATTGATTTATGTGTCTCGTCTAGATGTAATAAATCAATCCCCGAACGTGCTCCCCGTCGACTCCGGAACTCCAGCTCCGCAAGAGGAGTAAGTGGCCTGACCCAAAGCTCAGTAAAGTCAATGGAAACATTCCCACGGGCTTTGGATGAGGCTCCAGCTACACAAAACTGGCCTGCCTGACAATGGCTCTGATTGGTCATGTCAGGTGGCAGCCAGTATCCTTATTCACATGTCTGACTGCCAGATTATTCTCAAGAACTGACCCCGTGTGATGGGACTCAAGATTGTCTGCAATTACAGCACATGAATGTGCTGTGTAATATCATTATTTTTAATACCCAGAGCTCTGGGGGGCCCCAATCCCCCCCCTTTTTTTAAGAGGAATCTATCCTTTTGGAAAACAACAGAGTGGTTTAATGCATTACATGAGGTTCACGGTAACAAGAAACCAATGAAAGTTAATGATCAATCAATTCCCTTAACTCCACTAAAGCAGTAAACCACGAGTGGAGGTATCAATTGTCAAGCTGAGTTTGCAGTACTAAATTATTATCCAAAAATCAATTGCTACCCCAATTAGATTATTAGTTGTCAACAGCTTTGTTAAATGACAAACCAGCAGTTAGCTTCTGATAGGGAACAAACTGATTCTCGGGGATTCCACCTTAATTATCTCCCCAGCTATTTGCATGGAGCAGAATTTTACATCTATTACAATGAATATGAGCGCAGGAAGGAAAGAGAAAACTTCATTGGGAATGAAACCAAGGCCACCCTAAAGGACATAAATCCTCCATGTTAACTATGCCACACGACTGACTTCAATGGGAGTTAGGGATGTACTGCAGGGTCAAGTCCCATGTATCATTGACCTTTCTAAGTGATATTGTGCTGGCCAATGTACCTCTGATCGTGTTAATATATATCGATGCACTCTGCCCATGACCTTTGCAGATCCACTCGCTTCCTCTCTGTGGAGCTGATGAAAAGGGCTTGAAACCAAGCTCCTGCCCTTGGCCTGTAGGTTCTGCAGCCACCTGGGATTGTTATGGAGAGTTCTCCTACCTGATGGCCCGCTCCTTTCTTTCTTGTAATGGTGTGATATAGATGCATCCCAAGAAAGCAGAGTGGGGGAGGCCATCTTTGAGGGAGGCCAAGGGCAGTGAGACAAGGAGAAGGCAGGGAGGAAGATGGAATTTTTAAAGTAAAACCAGACAAAACAAGAACCACCCGAGGAGGAAGAGGGTGGGAGCCTTTTCGTCTCACAGAACAGTAACATGGGCTGGCGCCTCAGCTGGCGAAAGCTAGCATCACACCAGACAAGTCAATGGGTGAGACCTTCAGCTGGTCTAAATCAGCAGAGCTTTATTGACTTCACTGGCATCACTCCTGGTCGGCACTAGCAGGAGTCAGAGGAGAATCAGGATCTAACTCGTCTGCTTTTATACTGCACCTTTTGCCCCCCGCTCTTGTTTGTTGTTCAAGGCAGAGACCAGGGGCCTGATTCTCTTCTGCTTTGTGCCTGTATAGCTACGCGTAGCTGTGCACGGAGTGACCCCAGGTGCCAGGCACTGGAAAATCCCTTTGCTTTCAGAGATGAGTGCAAAGCACCTAACCCACTTTTTTAGGGTGACCAGATGTCCCAATTTTATAGGGACAGTCCCAATTTTGGGGTCTTTTTCTTACATAGGCTCCTATAATCCCCCACCCCCATCTTGATTTTTCACATTTGCTGTCTGGTCACCCTACTTCTCCACCATTGAAATAGCAATGATAAAAAAAAATGTGTATCCGCCTTCGATCCGCGAGCCGCAACAATTGTCTGCGGATATCTGCAGATATTAGCGGATTTGCAGGGCTCTAAACAGGTCACCACACAGCAGTGACACAGCCCCCAACCACCCCTCACGGCTCCCCTCCTGCCTCACTGCCTGCTCCGCCCCCACCATGCATTCTCTACTCTGGGTAGGAAGGCTACAACCCTGCGTGCTCATGTGCAGTGAGGTGGGGGATGAAGGGAGCTCGGATATCCCTAGGCAGGTGCAGGGTCTGCAATCCAGGCAGACCTGGCCCAGGCAGAGAGTGGTGATAACTACTCCCACCTTCACAGCATGGGCCTATGCCGCACACTAGTATAAATTACACCACCAAACCTCTTTCCAAATGGCACTTGGCTCACTCCATTCTGGGAGCTGTAGTTTACCTCCTCTGTCCAAGCCAGCTGGGGACTACAACTCCCAGAGATACCCCACCGCTGTGTGACTCAGAGAGCCGAGCTGGACCCAGCAGCTCTTTTCTGGTGAGTCCATGCTGCGCGGATACAAAATTTTTATCCACATCCGAGCTGCTATCCACAAAAATGGTCCACAGATATAAAGCAGATACCCACAGGGCTCTAATGATACAGCAGTAAAGGTGTCCATGGCATGTTGCAGACATACAAGACAGCGAAAAGGATGGCCCCAAGTTCAGGGAATAGCACAGGACTTGGGAGATCCACACTTGGGCTCCTGCTTCACCACAGAATTCCTGCGTGATGCTGATCAAATCACTCTGGCACAAAGTAGTTAGGCAGCCAAAGGTGCAGAGAGGCACCTACTAGGATTTCCCCATTGAAAGTCAATGGGAGTAGGGCACCTACCACACTCACGGGTTTCTGAGAATCCCAAGAGGCACCTACTGCATGTTTAGGCCCCTAAATACTTTTGAAAATCTGGCTCTTATTCTCTCCATGCCTCAATCCCCTATCTATAAAATGGGGAGAATAGCACCCCCTTACCTCACCGAGGTGTTGTAAGGATGTATACATTAAAGTTTGTCAGGTACTCAGATACTACAGTGTCAAGAGGGTGTAAGTATCTCAGAAAGAGATAACACAATAAATACCAACACAAAGGTATTTTTTTCTCCTGCTGATAATGGCCCATCTAAATTTAACAGCCTCTTAGAATTGGTATGCTAATGTACAACCTTTTTTTTCCCCTTTTTTTTCTTCTTTCTTTCTGTGTGTATAAATGCATCTTACTTCTGTTCCATTCTATGCATCCAATGAAGTGAGCTATAGCCCACGAAAGCTTATGCTGAAATAAACTGGTTAGTCTCTAAGGTGCTACAAAGTCTTCCTCGTCCTATTTACGGATACAGACTAACACAGCTGCTAATCTTAAACCTAATACAAATATTGTTTTTCTAGATGGGCAAACTGAGGCTTGGAAGGGTAGAGTGACTTGTCCAAGGGTACCCAGACACGCAGTAGTAGGAATATAGCCCAAGAATTCTGACTCCTACTTTCTTGTCCTAGCCACAAGGCTCTATGTGTCTGAAAAAGAAAAGTGGCTATATTAACACCATTCAAAATGCAGCCAAAAATCCTGTGCCACTGCTTCCTGTGAAGCATTTGTTGTCCTCCTATTTGTGGTTATTTATATCTGCATCTCTGTCATTCACTGCAGGTGATTCTATTTAACACCTCCATGTAAGCAGAGTGCTGTGGTCCCCGCAGGACCTTTCTGTAGTAATGATCCTTTTAACCTCCTAATGTAATCTCCATAATTTAGTGCCATTGTATCACTATCCCCAGCATTAAACATTAACCCCGATCTCACCACCCATTGCTGAAGACATCAGCTGCAATCACAGGTGGTACATTTGGTGTTGTTTGGAATTTAGGAAGCTCAGTCCATGCAGTGGTCCATGCTATGTTGTTTGGGGAACAGGGAATGGCACAAAATGTCTGCACACAGATCGATTTCAAAATCACCCTTTAAATTTGCCTTTTAGAATATCCGTTATTGCAATTCAGTTCAATGAAGCACTAAGATTTTTCCATCACCCTAAGATTCAGCAGGCACAGTGCTTTCCTTGATGATCAACTTTGTTAACTCCAAGGACCTATTATCTTGGCACCCTCATTGGATGGCAAGAAGAAAGGAAAAGTGAGTTCTTGGAAGTAAAGACCCTGCTGTGGCAGTTCAGGTTTGAATAAAGAAGGTCACAGCTCCCCAGGGCTCCTCTCCCTTTCTTTTCCCTTTCTTGGACCACATAAATAGAAGAATAACATCGCCCATAAAGCTGTCTAAATCAAGCAGCAATCAAAATACCAAAGCTTCTGCAACACATGCAGAGACAGACATTACTAAACGTACACTGCTCTATGTACTCTTCTTTAATCTTGCTCAACAAGCCATTTCCTTGTCTTCACAAGGCTGGTGTCCTCTACTGCATAATACCTGAAGCAATGAGAAGCTGAAGAATGATTTTTTTATCCTGACAATAGATCCGCGATGGGAAAATACTTAGAGGCACCAATGAGGGAATGCTTTGGGTTCCATTGGGCTAAGTTCAGAGTTGATGTAAGGCGATCCAACTCCACTAAAGTCAATGGAGCTTCACTTGTTTATCTGAGCTCTGAATTTGGCCCAGTAGTTTTAGGGCCTGATTCTGAAAGGCTCTGCTTGATTTGCGAAAGAGTTTCCCCTGGAGTGATCCCATGGAAACCAGCCCTGAGTCTGGCCCTTCATTTGCAAATAGTCTAGATTTGTGATGGGAATTCTAAATTCCACGTTCTGATTCTCACTTTCCAAAGCCTTCTCAGCTCTGCCTCTCCCTACTTACCTGGGCTTATTTCTTTTCACATCTCTCTCGCTCCCCAACTCCACCAATGCCGACAGTCTTGATGAGCCACCAGCCAGCCCCACACCAGCCTTCACACATTCTCCCACGTTTCATGGAACATTTTCAGCGGCCAAACTGATCCATAATGGCAACTGCCCACTTCGCCTCCACGTCCCGTCTCTTCTGTTATGCCTACAAGAAAGGAAAGGTTGAAGGGCCATGCTAGGCACAGCTGAGGTGTTCGATCCATTGTTTAAAAATGTCCAAAATATGTATAATTTATTAAAATGTTACATCGTTTATTGTGTTCCACTGTCTCATGTTCCATAGGCTGCATGTGTTAGTAGACTGTAAACTCTTCCGAGCAAACATCTTCTTGTGAGTTCAGACAGCACATAGAGGCCCACAATGGGGCTCACATTTTTGTCATTTGTATTACTGTAGCTCCTAGAAACTCCAGCCAAGATTAGGATCCTCTTATGCTAAGTTCTGTACCTATAGATAGTAACAGATAATCTCTGACCCAATCGCTTGCAATGGAAATAGACAAAAGATAGAAGAAAGGAATCATGATCATCTCAATTTTACATCTGAGACATAGACAGATTAAGTGAGTTGCCCAACGTCACACAGGATCAAACCCATATTGCCTCATTTCCAGGCCAATCCCTTAACCACAAGGCACTCCTTCCTTGCAGAGCTTAACTGGTGGTTTTGAGCCTCTCTAAACAATAATAATTCAAGTCATTTGGGAGCAGGGCTGGGTTTGCATTGCAGAGCTATCACCTAATGAAGAATCCTTAGATTTCCCTGTACTTCACCTGGAGCAGTGGTTCCCAAACTTTTAACAACCTGTGAACCCCTTTCATTGAAATGTCAAGTCTCGCGAACCCCCCTCCTAAAAAATGAATATTGCGAGGGCTTTTCTCCTCTACCTGAGTATAAATGATAAAAGTAGTGATCTTGGAAATACAAAATTGTTTTTATGACATGCTAATATTACACACTATATATTAATAATTATTATTTATCATTACAGTTTTTTTATTACATAATGAAAACGGCAATGCTCTTCCAAGATCTCACTTTCGTAGCTTGTATCACTTTGAATAAGCCTGTTATAAGCCAAGGCTCCTATGTTTCATCCAGGACTATCAGATGTGAAACAGCAGGAAGGTATTTAAGAACCCAACTCAAAGAGTTCCTCCTACACAAGCATTCAGGTCTTGAGCAGTCCGGGCAAACGACACAAGTTACAACAAAGCTTAAACTTGTTCTTCGTAATAATTTTAAAAACAATACTAGCTCCTATTTAATTTTAAAGCAGCAAAAAATATCCACTTCTCTTTCCATTTCTTATAAGGAGTCTTGAAGTTTAAATCTCCTCAGTGTCATAAAGACGCTTGCTTTGATCTACTTAGCTCTTGGAAGTCCAGGGGCTCCGGGCTGCTGGACCCATATTGCCTGGGGTCCCTAGGGACAGCTCTGTCTGCCATTAGGGATTTTTTTTCCCCAAAATCTCCAGTAACATTTCACAAACCCCCAGGGGTTCACAGACCCCAGATTGGGAATCACTGACATGGAGCAAAGGAAGTCAATAGAGAAAGCACAACCTTCCTCTTGCTGCATTGGCGAGTCCCACTTGCCAATCCATAGTGTCTGTGATGTGTAAGCAGAAAAAGCCAGAGCCTGGAGTCCTGGGTGATAGTCTGCCAATATCCCAGGCCCAGCTGCTTTTTCCATTATATTTGTTAACCCAAATATTTTACAGAAGAGTGTTCCCTTCAGTTTGCCCCAAGTAAAGGGCAGCCTGTAACTGCAGCATCCCAAGACCAGAGCAGGAATTCTAATCCGGTTCACCCTTTGCTCTGGGGAAGCAGTAAGTTGCTTCACACCATGCCATGGAGCAACATATTCCCCCTGTGCACCAAGCCAACTGCGGTGGCCAGAAAAGGGAGAGGGTTGAAGCCAAGGCTCCTCCCACTCCCTGCTCCTCTCTGGCCCCTCCCCACACACTTGGTCTCAGTGAAAAGAGACGGAGGATCGGCTGCTTTCCTCTCTACTGCCCAAGCCATAACTAAGCAGGGCAGTAAGGGAGGCCTTGCTCCCCCATAAGAGCCAGGATGTTCTGACCCCTTTGCACACCATGGGGAGCAAAAAGTACCTGTTTTTCTTATCTCCTTCCACAACAGCAACTTGTTGCATTGTCAACCTACTTCAAAAGAAAACCTTGGACCTCATCTTCAAGATTATTTGCTGTTCCCAAACCACAGAAAGGCAGTCTCATATTTTATACTGGGTCTTTAAATCCTTTTCCCCTGCAGCACACAAGAACAAAAGTATCTCAGATTCACCGGTGGGGAGACCAGAACTCGTGACATTAGCAAAATAAAACTTGTAAAAACGGGCCTACTGCATGCACACACACCGGCATGGAAAGATAGTGACAGCAACCCCAGGGCAGAAACAATTTCTGCGCCAATAAACCATGTGGGATTTACCCACCTTTTTTAGTCTGTTCTGCTAATGCCTAAGGGCTCCGATTCTGCAATTTTTACTCAGATTGAATAGCATTTTCCTGCGCAAGCAGTGCCATTTAACACACTGGGAAAATTCACACAAGTAAATGCTATTCAGCATGAATGAGGCTTGCAGGATCAAATCCTTAAAAAAGTATGTAGTTCCCATGGTAGCAATCTGCAGCATCTGGATAATTCATGTTGCTTGTGTTCCATCAGCATTATAGGCATACACACCCCTAATGATACTCACTGACATTTATACGGAGCCGTTCTTTCTATAAATCCAAAGGCATTCAGAAAACTTTGCAAACTGATTGCAAGTTATATATACAGGACTCACTTCATCCTCTGCTGAAATACAGCTGCCATTCATTGGAAGAGGCAACCTTTAAATAGCACATAGCAACACTACCCAACCGTTGAGAATAGAATGATACCTTAGCCAATGGAGCCAGCTAGAGAAAATGGCCCAGGATAGAGGACTCTGGAGATCTGTGGTTGGTGGCCCATACCCCAACTGGGGTGACGGGCATAAGTAAGTAAGTTAGCCAATGGACACACCAGAAGAGGGGCTTTTGATAGAACATAATTATCCCATTTTTATTTAGCAAGGCCATCACAGGATAATATCCTCTATGTTTATTAAAGACTCCAAGGACGTA
Source organism: Sternotherus odoratus (assembly GCA_032164245.1). Classification (NCBI taxonomy): domain Eukaryota; kingdom Metazoa; phylum Chordata; order Testudines; family Kinosternidae; genus Sternotherus; species Sternotherus odoratus. The sequence continues at coordinate 101,107,618 of JAVMKO010000004.1, read as the reverse complement.
AAGTGACCGCAAGTGGTCAGGATCTCGCTTTTAGGTCTCATCTCATGCAGCGCAGTGGCCCCTAGTCTCTTACGGTAGAACCACATGATGAATGCTGCTAGTTTGCTTTCCCTACGCAATAGTTGGACCCTATATGCAATATTGCCAACCCCCAAAGTTCAAAAATCATGAGTCAGGCCCCCAACATCATGGGATTCACCCAGAAATTGAGAGGGTTTTTTAAATATTGAATTGTGGGTTTTGGTTTGTCTCTTGATTTTTGACTTCCTCTGCCTGCCCCTGAGCCCAGTGTGTGTAGGAGAGACGGTAAGTGCTGCCCCCTCTCACAGATTTACAGAGCCAGGTGATTTTGGCCCCTGGCTACAAGTGTTTTCACTGGCTATCCAATTGTGCAGAGCTTCTAGCTTCTCTCCAAACTTCTAATTGAATCAAATCTGTGTCCTCCCAGCCCTATGCATCTACCATTCCCCAACCCAGCCTTTAATTATGCACCTATCCCAGCCCCTATCTCTGTTGCTCCTCCAGCTCCAGGGGCTATGTTTCCCATTCTCTCCTCCCAGGCCTGGTGTTACAGGGATGGAGATGGGAAGGGGAAGGAGAAGGGGTGTGGAGGAGACAGGAGACTTATCCATTGCACACAGAAAGGGAGGGGAGAGGATAAAGCAGAGAAGCCAAGAACTGCTGGGATCTTTCAACTCTCTCCTCCCCCCTCCAGTGAAAGTGGTTATCCACTGCTCCTTCTCCCTCTTTCCTGCTCAAACAATACTCTCAGCTGATGAGGGATGGAGGGAGAGCTGTGCCTGTCCTGATTGGCTGCTCTTCCCCAGGAGGCGGGCCCATGGGGAGGAGGCAGGCAGCATCTCGTTTCATCTGGAGCCTAGTCTCCAGCTCTGACCAAAATCCCAACGCTACTAGTGTGGAAATCGAGGGTATTGGCAAGGCTGGGAATGTTGCTGTTAACCTGGGCTCTCCAAACTCTGCATACACATAAGTGCATTAATCCTTTTAGGTATTACCGTTACATCAATCACGAGTAGAGCTTGATAGAGAGATTGATGATATAATGTCAAAACACGTGACTAGGCTGACCAAACAGTAAATGTGAAAAATTAGGCGATATGGGTTTGATTCCTAGATATACCATAGGGCTCCTGTGTAGGATGACCAGACAGTAAATGTGAAAAATTGGGACAGGGGGTGGGGGATAATAGGAGCCTATATAAGGAAAAGACCCAAAAATCGGGACATCTGGTCACATCCGTGTGACTCCATCCGCATCGGATTTGGTTCACCAGGCCACGAAGTACTTTTCACTGATATCACCAGACTCAAATCAATGTGCAAAATATTTTTCTTAAAAGCTATAATTGTTGCCCTAAGATTTTCAAGCAGTTATTGATTTGGGGTGCCTTAGAGCAGAGCAGACAGGCTCTCAAAACCAGTCCCCATTGAGATGTCAGAAACCAAGTCTTCATTAAGGAAGGAAATGAAAATCAACAGTTACTTTCACAACTTCAGGCCACGGTGTATTAATCCATTTCAGAGAGGGGCAGAGAGGTCTGGGAGACTGAGCAATTTCCCAGATGTGACACAGGAAGCCTATGGCAGAGCTGGGCACAGAACCCAGGAGTCCATACTCACCGCCCCCTACTCCAACAAGTAGATATTTTCACTTCCTGGGTGAAAACCTGATTTTTATAACACTCTCTCTCACCTACACGTATGGGTGAGAGAGAGGGTAAATTATAAAATTTACAAATGTATTTTCACAATGATATATGTGTCCCTGCTCTATCTTTCTTAAACTCTTTTTTTCTATGATACAGAGGGGCCTAGCCTTTTTTTACCTTAGCTGTTTGAATTAGTGTAAACTCAGAGGCGTCCCCTGAAGTTAGCCTCCTGCCACATACAATTAGTTTGGGTATTGAGATCAGCTGGATTGATTGATTTATTCAGCCTGTGGCTGATAAAAGCCCTCTTTGCTTGCTCCCTTGCCCTATGTGACCTTGATTGAACTAGCATGGCCCCAGTGGCTACCATATCAGGTTGTGTGAATGCAATCTAAATTCAGTAAGCATGCCTAATGAATGCTCCTTGTGTTTATTTGACTCACAGGAGATGCATGTTGACCTAAGTAGTAAATCTCCTCTCTACATAGGAATTATGCAGGTCAGTTCTTTACCAAATGGATAAAGCCCAAGATACCTAATACTCCAGGGAAAACATGTCTTGGTATCAAATTAAAGCAACGACAGGTCTGAAACAAAAGTAAACTTCCTTCTGGAAGAGTCAAGCGCTGCTGTTACCTCGGCAGCTTTTAAAAGTCCCTTCAGGTTATTGATAGAACTGATGAGTTTAAAATAGCTCGCCCATTCCATTTCCTGCTTTAACTCCAGCTCAGATGCTAAACAGATGACAACTGTTGCTGCTGTTTCCCTCCCTGAAAAACCACAGTCACAAGCAGCTTTCCTTAGGATATTTTTCTATTAGCTTTTTAGTAGTGAAGCAATGCAGCCTACTCGCTAACTGCCTTCCGGGTCCTAGTGAATTCCCAATTTTACAGGGGTTGATTAGAAATAAGTTTTATATGTTTAATCCTGTGGCTGCGGGGCACTCCTTGACATCTGAATACCACACAGATTGGTGCAACATAAATGAGCAGATCAATAGAACAGATACAAACAAACTTCTAAGACTTCAATGGAAGTTTTATCAACGTTTGAACTAGAGACTTGGGTACCATTTCATCACATAGATATGTTTTACATTGAAATGATTGCTTTAATATGCTGGCATATATAGCAATAGCCCTTCCATAGCTAAGGTTGAAGCTCGATTCCTACTTTAAGCCTCATTTTTAAACAGCCACACACGAAGGTCCCCGTTCTCCAAGAACTTGCGTTTTACTTACCTTCATGTGCCTGAATAGCGTCATTGCCATCTGTGGGACTACTCAGGTGGATAAAATTAAGCAAGAGCTTAAGTCTTTGCAGAATCAAGACTCCAAAATGACAGGGCTCTTCTTCAGGCCTGGGGAAGGTACTCAGAGCATCGCCACTAAATCTAAGGTGGAATAGATTGTTTAGCGTAAGTAGTTAACATATATTTCAAGGGACCATTCAAGGCGAAGTGGCCTATCTCCCAGAGCTGAGAAGAGCTTGAAAGCTTCTCTCTCTTACCAACAGAAGTTGAACCAGCAAAAGATATTATCTCATCCACCTTCTCTCTCATGTATCCTGGGACCAACATGGCCACAACACTGCATTTAATAGAACCTGACTTCCACGCCCTCTTCACTGCAGGAACTGCTGAGCGGAGCTGGAGGTAGTGGGCCAGATCCAAAGGTAGCGAACCGGGAGGAGTGGGGGGCAAATGAGAGAGGGGTTCTGGGAGCGCATGAGAATAATGAAGGAATAATGGACAGAGATATTCAGGAGATCAGAATGGGGATGGATAGGATCACAGGCCAGAGAGACAGGTAGGGGCATGGAAAGGAGTTCAAGGTATTAGGGAGCACAGAGAGATGCAGGGTTCATGAAGGTACGGGGAGAAGACAAGAGGTGCAGAAGATGGGAAGAGGAGGAACTCAAGTGTTTGTTTGCAGGCTTTGCAACATTTGGTGTTTATTAATTTGCAGAATTTTTGTTTAGGAAGTGTGACATTTGGGTGGAATGTAAATTGGATTCCATTGTAAAGCCTGCTTTCAGCCTTTAACTCTTCTAAAACTCAGGTTTCTTTTTAAGACTATTTAACATTATATGCACATGTATGTATGTAGCCACACACACACTGCAAGCCTTTTTCTACAACAAAGAATCAAATGCACAGAATGTTATCAGAGTCAGACCAACTTTTGGGGAATAAAAGCACCCCAAAATAGATGATCATTAGAATAGAAACAAAAGGAGAAATTGTACACTGACCCTGAACTTATTTGGTGGGGGGGAAGAAGGGAGAGAGAAAAATGAAAAGAATAAATCCCTCATTTTTCCAGCATAAAAACCTGTGTTGTTTTCTGTAGGCTAAGAGGTCTTAGATCTTTGTCTTTCCCACTGATAGTCAGGCATTCAGCTTTAGCAAAACCATAGGAATATGTTTTCCCAGGGTATCCCAGTCTTTTTACTATTCAATAGCAGAAAAAAATGAATTAATATTGTTCTGTTAAACCGCTGGTTTCACAATCAGAGAGGATTTAAGGATTTTCTTCTTTTAAAAATGTTTTACTTTGCATGTCTTCACTGTATCAATCCCAACTCCAAATTCTGGAAAATAATCCCCACGGTGGTGCCATGTGCATTTGAAATATACAGACACACCAGTTGAAACACATCCGTATTAAATTATTTCATTGAGTGAGATAAATCGAGAGAGACTCTTGTAGGATCCTTTCTGGCTAACTGCTGCGATATGCTGTAATGTGTGCGCACTCTCTATTATACAAGCCCTTGGTTTCTCAGGCCGCTTTGAAAGACAAAAAGAAAGTTGGTAATCATACACTGACAGATGGCTCGTTGATGACTCTTTATTTATAGGGAGACAACTGCAATTCATCAGCTTTTTTTTCTTTAGCTACATCATGGTGAACCTCCAAGTCCAAATCTATTTCTAAGAAATATTGTGCAGTAAAGATCTATTAATAGTGAACCATGGGATGTCTGGAAACTTATTTTTTCAACAAACATAGTCCACAGTTTGATATACGTTCCTCCAATTTCTTTTGACTCGTACATGGCATATCTTCCTAGAATTTTTCCTCATGGATTCTATATTATAATGTTACATAGGCACTGCTCTAGTTTAAGCGCCTTTGCTAGTTCCTCCCTCTTGCAGTGGGTTCTTTTAACTCCACTTGTTTAATGTAATTTACTTTACAAGTTATCGGCAAGTGACAATTTTCTTTACTATAAATGTAAATGTAGCTTTGCTTGTTTACACTGGGTCAAATTCTCCTTACCGTGTTTCCCCGAAAATAAGACAGTGTCTTATATTAATTTTTGCTCCCAAAGATGCGCTAGGTCTTATTTTCAGGGGATGTCTTATTTTTCCATGAAGAAGAATACGGTACAAATTTATTGTTGAACAAAAAGGGAGGTCTTATTTTCGGGGGATGCCTTATATTACAGCGAGAGGCAAAACTGGAAGTAGGTCTTATTTTCGGGGGATGTCTTACTTTCGGGGAAACAGGGTATGATTGCATAATCCTACTCAAGCATGTGTTTAAAGCAGGGCCGGCGACAGGAATTTGGGGGCCCCGTACGCAGATCGTGCGGGCCCCCCCCCCGGGCCGGTCTCCTGCCACCCGCGCCCCCCCCCCCCCCCATCTCCCGCCGCCCGTGGGACACACACCACCCCCCCGTCGCCCGGCCGGCGACAAGGAGGTACAGCAGCGTACCAGGCCCGCCCCAGATTTAAGGGGGCCCCCCTTAAGTCCGGGGCCCGGTACAGCTGTACCCGTTGTACCCCCGTCGCCGGCCCTGGTTTAAAGGTAAAGTCATACTGAATGGAACTGAACATCAAACAGGATTGCATACATGCTTAAAGTCAAGCATGTGCTAAAGGCCCAAATTTTTAAAGGCATTTGGGCATTGAGGTGCTCGGTGTCGCAACACTTGCCTGATTTAGGAGTCCAAATCTCATTTTCAAAAGGGATCTAGGCCCTCAGGAGTCTAAATCCCTTTGGAAAATGAGATCAAGGTTCCTAAATCAGTTAGGCATCACAACACTGAGGGCAGCAATGCCTAAATACCTTTAAAAAGCTGGGCCTAATTGCTTTACTGGACAGAGGCTTGTATTTTTGCTGCAAGAGTGGTCCTCTACAACAAAGTAAGTGTGTGCCGCCGTCAAGCTCATTCTTAGTGCTCTAATTCCTTTCACCCCTTATGTATTTATCTGGAGCTCGGGAACAGTAATTTCTCCCAGATTCCCTAATAACATGAAAGGCTGTTTTTCACAGTGATGGAAATTCTTTGTTTCGCCTTCATGCGAGAGCAAGCTAAGAGCCTTAAAGTGGGTGGCCTAAAACAGAATCAAGGAGCACTAAATCTAAGGCCACAGAGCCCTATTCTTCTTTCAGAAACATGGGGGGATGCGTCCATTGACATTTTTCCTTTAGCACATGTTCTGCATGTCTATAACTAATTTCCTTTTCCTTTTCTTTGCCAACACAAGAAGCCCTGAGGTTCTACAGTTACTAGAGTTGGCTGGAGGAGGAAAAAGAGTGTTATTTTCATGGGTTTTTTTAAATGTTCTACTTTTTTTTTAAAAGTTGTCAAAATTTGAAACGTTTGACTATCTCTCCAGCTGATCAAAAATAGGGAATTTTTTTCAAAAGTTTAAAATTTCATGTCAACACCACTCTTACAATTTCTAAATTTTAATGTTCTTTAATCTCCCTTTCTCGCACCCACAAATTTTTGAGCAATTTGGGACTGGGGTTTTGGTTTGGTCCATTACAGGTCTGTGAAATTCAGATCCAGATCAAAGCTTATCCAAAATCTGAGTGGAAGTGTAAATTTGGGGGCTTGATTCAGACCCATCTCCAGCTCCCCCAATATTAAGTGCAATAGGTGAGTGACACTTGTAAGCTAATGTTTCTTTCACCAGATTAGAATACCACAATATCTGCCTTGGAGATCAAGTTACACAGGGGAAAGCTGGAGGACGACCATCCTTTTCTTATAGAGGTTTTGGATGTATTGTATTGTTGTTCTTCTCTCCAGGAGGATTATACTGAATTCCCCAGACGCACACTAGATTTTAGGATCACTGCTGTCAACAACTGCCTTGCAAAAAGGCCTCTTTCTGACAGCTTTCTGACAGCTGAGTCAACCTAGTAGATAAATTAGTTAGCTCTTGTGAAAGACTCTGGATGGATACCACTGGAAAGCTCTGTTTATTGTGTTATCATCCAAAGAATAAGCCTTGCACAAGGAGAGGCAGAACAAACTCCCCCACCCAATCCCATCAAGGTGCTCCAGTAATGCTATTCCAAGCCTTCGCCACCTATGAGGGTGCATGTGACACTCATTAGGAACTGGTCTGAGACCACCTACTCATGTCACAGTGGCCCCTGGACAGCCATTCAATGCTAAGAATGTGTAGCTATAGTCAGAAGCATGTCAAGATGGCACCTTCTTAGTCAACCTAAGGGGCCAGAACTTCACCTAGCACCATTGGCATTGGTGGTGCCAATTTACTCCAGCTGAGGATCTGTCCATTGTATGTCTTGAAGTCATATCTGTGTCACACAAGTTATTATTGCTGATAGCACTGTTAAGGGAGAGGGCGGCACTCTTAGCAGCGCAAAGAGACAGCAGACTGGATTGGATTCTGCCTGATGCTTGGTCAGCAACGATATTAATGAAGTGGTAGGCTGAGATTGTCAAAGCTGCCTAAAGGATTTGCACATTTAATTCCCATTAAAATGAATGGAAATTGGGTGTCCAAATCTTTTGGGTGGCTTTGGAAATTTCAGCCCTGATGACAATTGGTTATTAGCGTACGATGGTGTGAGAGGCAGAGAGAACGCAGAGCTCAGGCAGAGACTCCAGGCTGGCGGTGAAAGAAGCAGCAGCACAAGAATCTGAGCTCATAAATTTAACGGAGTCACTTTTCTGACTACGATAGTCTGGATTTTCATTTAGATTAAGGACCCTTTACACAGCTTTGGCTCTGCAAAGGGGCTTTCTTTACACTGCCAGAGTGGTGTAAATTGACCTTAATATAAATGAGGATCAGGCTGAATCACTCAAGCCAGCTGTTCTTTTAGCATAGTATCTGTCTCCATATTAATTGATAGGCAGTCTGTGCCCAGTGATTTATAATAAAAGGGAATGAGGGGCTCTGAACAAATCCAAAGAGCTATTGATTTGCAAATAGTTTAAAAGAACATTCTGGGGTCACGCGATGACCCCTTTTCAGCACTGACATTTTATATCAGGGAGAATCCTATTGAGTGGGGCAGTTTTCACCCTAAACAGTGTTTTGTCTTGTTTCATAAATAAGTTGAATAGCTTAATGGACTGACACTCACCACACTTTCTCAGCTTCCTCAGACTCAGAAGTACACTGCTGTTTCCTGCCATAAATAATCTGAACTTTTAATCTGCTGCCAGGGACAAAAAGGAACTGAAAATTCTGCATACAAGTGCTGCAATCTGGTTGATGAGGAACTGTGACTTGTTGCAGTTTAGTAGGTATTTGATATCACCCAGTATTCATTTTCTTCCTGTGGTAGCAATAGCCATTTCTGACCAGGATGACCCCAAAACACCACATACCCAGTGGACCTTATAGGGATGAAGAGACCAGTTTGGTCCAGCAGACGGTACTCAAATGGATAGTGTTAGAGGTGCAGGGTGTGAAGCACACAAGTAAAATGACTGTTCTACTGAGCCATCTCACTAACTAACTAGGGAATGACACCACTATAAAGGAGAAGATTTGGGAGTATCACTTCAAGAAGGATTCTGATAAGATCTAATGTAAATTCAGGGTCACTCCATTGGCTTTGTTGCAACTGCTGACAGATGAGTAGCAGGGGAGCGGGAACAATTTGTATAGTGGGGGTGCTGAGAGCCATTGAACCACACTGTAAACCCTGTATAGGATGGAAACCACTTCAAAGCAGGGGGTGTGGGAGCACCCCCTGTGCCTCTAGATCCAGCACCTATGGAACTGAGATCCGAACTTAGCTTGTATTTGTAAACAGTGTCCATGGCTACAGCAAGTGAGCATGTGTGTACTGGCTATTGACCTTTATTTTTTAATCAATGAGGAATGATTTGCCTGAGAGAAGAGCAGCTGAGAAACCCCTGTTAACCCCTCAAGTGCTACTCTCATGGCATGGCCAAGGCCATGTTTTATGTAGACAATGCCCTAGGTGGCTGAAAAGTAAATGAGGTTAAGCACAACTGCCACTTATTCTTGTTCCAGTTTCTGCATCCCTCCCTCTCAGCAGAAAGAGGTTTGAAGAGACAAACAGGTCTGCCATTCATTTATAAATCGAAACCACAGCTCAGCAGAGTGGGCTAGTGCTTAAAACAGGTGAATAGAAGTCAAAGCACATGGATTATCTTCTCCGATCTTCCACTGACGTCCTATAAGATCTTTTATGTATCTATAGTAGAATATGGTTGGTTTTCTTCCAAAGCAAGAGAAAGCAGCTAAATTTGGGTTTTAGCTTTGATTCAGTCTCCCTCAAAAGAAACCGCTCCAAGATGACCACCATATGCATACTCATCTGTAATTAATAAACATTTGGAAGGACACTTTCCCATTCACTATTTAAAATTATAAATGATCCCTTAATCCCAAGACATTTGCAAGCCTCCTCTTGTCAGAACTGAATTTACTACAGCTGATTACCCTGAGAATGCACTGACCTTCTTAGCTCCTGCTGTGGGACCTTTTTTTCCCTCATGTCAGATAATATGGGGACCAGAAACTGGGGACTCAGTGGTGGGATTATGTGATGCTAATGAGACAAAGCTTATTGTTGATGTTAGCAGTTATTACCAAAAAAAATACATTATTCGGGACCGACAGACATTAATTCAATGTACCAGAATGAAAGAATACATTTTGACAGTAGTAGCATCTATTTAAAATCTGGATCACATCTGGGGTCTCTCTGTTGCAGAGCATAGCTGATCAATCAGAATTACGGCTGTTCAGTTCCCAGACAAGTTAGAAGAAATTCATTATACTTTTGAAGTCTGCTCCTTTTTCGACTGTTTCAAAATGAATAAGATTTTGTCACTGGATCTATTTTATTTGTGGGGGGAAAAGTATGATAATTAAAATAATTAGCGGGCTTCATAGCTGAAGACATGAATAACTGAAATACTGGACATTTGCATACTGTTCTCATGTTATATGCCTCAGCCATTAATTATTTTCTAGTTGATAAAATAAGTAACCTAGGATCATATCCCAACTCCCGCTAACTTCCATGAGGATTTCATTTTTGGGTTATGGCTATTGGTTAATATCTGTATTGTGGGGAGGACTAAAGGCCACAGTCAGGGAATGAAGCCCAGTGGTGTTAGGTACTGTCCATGCATTTAACACAAAGACTTTCTCTAACCCCAGAGAGCTTATAGTCAAAAGCTCTGATCCAGCAAACACTGGAAGCCTGCTTTAAGTTAATGGCAACACATTGCTTAACATTAAATGTGTGTGTAAATGTTTGCAGGACTGGGGCCTAACTAATCTCTGCAAGATCTGCTTCCAAGTTTATAGCTGAGGCTATGTTTATAATTTGCCATCCAGGTGTAGCAAGAGCTCCTGTAGTGTGAACAGTAATAGTTCCAGTACCTTGGAAAGTAAACTGCAATGCTGTTTACTTTCAGCATCTCAACCCCCATTTGTACGTCCACATGGCCTATGCCATCAGTAATCAGCCTTACATAAAAATGAGTAAAGGAAATTTAGACTGAAGACCAGGAATTGTTTCCTAATATAGTGAGAGGCACCACAACTTATGGTAAGTTCTTCCAATGGTCATTCTCACGCTTAAAAAAATTCTGCAGAACTGCTGCCTAGCCGCTTGGTCCCTAGTCTGTAGCAGTGCATGGGATTCTTCCATCCTAAGGACAGGACTCTGCACCTGTCCTTGTTGAACCTCATCAGATTTCTTTTTGTTCAATCCTCTAATTTGTCTGGGTCCCTCTGTATCCTATCCCTACCCTCCAGCGTATCTACCACGCCTCCCAGTTTAGTGTCATCTGCAAACTTGCTGAGGGTGCAGTCCACACATTAATGAAGATATTGAACAAAAGTTCAACCAAAAGTAATCAAAAGTTTTGCTAAAGTCAAGGAAAAGCACATCCACTACTTTTCTCCTCATCCACAGAGCCAGTTAGCTCATCATAGAAGACAATTAGGTTAGTCAGGCATGACTTGCCCATGTGAATCCATGCTGACTATTCCTGAACACTTTCCTCTCCTTTAAGTGCTTCAGAATTGATTCCTTGAGGACCTGCTCCATGTTTTTACCAAGGACTGAGGTGAGGCTGACTGGCCTATAGTCCCCCAGATCTTCCTTCTTTCCTTTTTTAAAGATTTGCACTAACATTAGTCTTTTTGCAGTCATCCGGGACCTCCTCCAATCTCCATGAGTTTTCAAAGATAATGGTCAATGTCTCTGCCATCACATTCGCCAACTCCTTTAGCACCCTCGGATGCAGCGCATCCGGCCCCATTGACTTGTGCTCATCCTGCTTTTCTAAATAATGCTGAACCACTTCTTTCTCCACAGAGGGCTGGTCAGCTCCTCCCCATGCTGTGCTGCCCAGTGCAGTAGTCTGGGAGCTGACCTTGTTCGTGAAGACAGAGGCAAAAAAAGCATTGAGTACATTAGCTTTTTCCACATCATCTGTCACTAGGTTGCCTCCCTCATTCAGTAACGGGCCCACACTTTACTTGACTTTCTTCTTGTTGCTAACATACCTAAAGAAACCCTTCTTGTTACTCTTAATATCTCTTGCTAGTTGCAACTCCAAGTGTGATTTGGCCTTCCTGATTTCACTCCTGCATGCCTGAGCAATATTTTTATATTCCTCCCTGGTCATTTGTACAAGCTTCCACTTCTTGTAAGCTTCTTTTTTGTGTTTAAGATCAGCAAGGATTTCACCGTAAAGCCACGTTGGCCTGTCGTATTTACTATTCTTTCTATACATCAGGATGGTTTGTTCCTGCAACCTCAATAAGGATTCTTTAAAATACAGCCAGCTCTCCTGGACTATTCTCCCAGCGGACCTCGCCCATCAGTTCCCTGAGGGAGTCCAAGTCCGCTTTTCTGAAGTTCAGGGTCTGTCTTTTGCGGCTCTCCTTTCTTCCCTGTGTCAGGATCCTGAGCTCGACCATCTCATGGTCACTGCCTCCCAGGTTCCTGTTGTACTTAAAGTACTGTACAGGATCTTTTCAGGGAGGATAAGGCAAAACGCCACATTTATTGATAATACATGCAATAATTAATACTATCATAGGCTGTGGCGGGGTGATCACCCGCCCCCTACCAGAAGGGGCTGGAAATAGCCCAGGAAGGGACTAAGGCCAGGAGCATGCAGGCTTCCAGGCCTGATTGGGGAGTAGGCCCAGCTGGGTGGCCACGCCCCAAACACAGGCCAGTGTATAAAGGCTGAGAGGCAGGGGCCTAAACAGGGACAGTCTCCTCTGTACCCAGAGGGAGACCGGCCTAGCTGCAGGAGCTGAAGCCAGGTACCTGGGTTAGCGCAGAGCTGGGGCAGGGCAGAGGGAGCTGGGCAGGCTCTAGCCAGAGAGCCCCAGGCCACCAGGCCTGACAGAAGGCCCGACCCAGGAGTACCAAGGCTGCAGGGGGCAGCCTAGGGCTGGAGATAGCAGCAGCAGGCCAACCCTCCTTGCCTGTGATGAGGGGCCATGATACTGCAGTCCGCCCCAGTGCGCGGGGGCAAGTGGTGACTGACAGTGGCACACTCTGAGGTGAGGTGGGGATAGGGGGTAGAGGGTTCCCCCGGGGAGGGGAGACCCTCACACCAAAGGGGGTACTGCAGGGGTGTAGTCCCACAGTTGGAGGGCACCGGGGTCCGGGAGGGACACAGGGCCCGGAAAAGAGCAGGGCATCAACCTGCGGAGGGCGCTCCGGACGCTGGAGGAGCTGATTCCCCGATTGACCAGCGGGAGGCACCACAGGGGTGAGTGTCGACCCTGTTATATATGCATGTGATATATATAGCACACTCACGCACTCACACAAACAAACACACTCCATCTTGCTGTTGTTACCAACGAGTTGCTCCCCTTAACTGCACTGGCCAGGTGAGTTAGATGGGGGAGGGGTGGAGCCAGGCTTCCGCCGATCCGGATCGATGCTCCGATGTTGACAAGACGAGACCCGGGGGTCCTCTGCAAGGCACCTCACTTTTATAGCAGCTTCTTCCCTCTCATGCAAATCTGTCCCAGATTCAAAATCCAGGTCTATGTCAGTTGGTCCTTTGTGTCTCTGGGTGTTGTCCCAATGCTGCAGAGAGGGTGTTCCCAAAAGAAAGTGCTTGCTTCAACACCCCCGCCACACACCCCCCCACCCCCGGCAGTCAATCTGTTTCCTCTTCTTTAGTCAGCCCACTTGACATATTTGATTGTCCTTGCATCTGGCTCCCATCCCCTCTCCAAGGGTGCAGTTCTCTGGAGGTGCCAGCCTTCCATGCCTTCCTCATTCACACCTCGTTCATTCAACAGGGCAATTGATTACAAAGTGGGGGAAAGATCTTATTTTACTTCTAGCAAAAGGACATTTTTCTTCTACCTTAATTATCCTACCATAGGGGCTATCTATATATATAAAAGTCAAATGGTGTATGCGTGTGTGAATGTGTGTATGTATGTATGTTCTCTCAGGGCCGGCGACAGAAATTTTGGGGCCCCCTACTCTGATTGTTTGTGACCCCCCCCCCCCCGCCTATTCTCCTTCCCCCCTGCCTGACCCGGCCCACCCAACCTAATCTCCTCCCCCAGCCTAACCTCCTCCCCTCCCCACCCATCCCTGGCTGGCCCATCCCGCTGTTGGGGGTGATCTTGGCTCCCGGCCTTGGGTCTCCCCAGCCCCGCTCACTGGCCCCCGCCCCCACGGAGCGGAGCGGCGCTCGCTCTCTGATCACTCTGGGGAAGGGGATGGAGATGAACGTGGTGCCCTAATGCCCACAGCTCTCTGGGGCCGAGCGCAGCCAGGTCTGGAGAACTGCCCCATGGAGACACCCTGGAGAGGCTGAGCCGGGCCTGGGAACCAGGGGCTGGGGACGCTGCGGGGGGTCCAAGGAGCCTGGTTCCCAGCCAGGGCACAAGGCGCGGCTGGGCCGGTCCCGGGAGAGAGGGACACTTCCCTGGCTGGGGGTGCCAGCCAGGGACCGGAGCCCGGCGCCACTGCTGCCACAGGGTCTCAGGCGGGGCCGATCAGGAGCTCTCCAGCCCGCCCCGGGACCCCTCTGCCCCCGACCGGCAACGCCAGATGCAAACCGGGCCCGGCTCCCCCTTACCTCGGGCTCCGGCTGCGGCAGGCCCGGGCCCGGCTCCGCTCACATCCTCCGCCGGGCCTGGGCGGGCTCCGATCCCCCGGCGCCCGCTCCTGGGCTGGCCGCGGCCTCTCTGCAGCTGCCGCCTCCGAGCCCCGGGCTGCGCCGGCAGGCCCGGCGACAAAGGGGGACGACTACAGGAACAGCTGTGTACCAGCCCCCGGACTTAAGGGGGCCCCCCTTAAGTCCGGGGCCCGGTACAGCTCTACCCATAGTACCCCCCTGTTGCAGGCCCTGTGTTCCCTTACTACTTCCACACCGTTTCAGCTAGATACTTGAAATTTGGTGCAATTATAGGCTTTAGGGTCCTAATCAGGGTAAGAATCGAAAATTTTTAAAATCTCACCTCTTACACCCCCTAGGGGTGAAATTCTTTAAAGCTCATTAACATCAACTACACAGCTCACATAACATCATCTGGACAGCAGGTTAACACATGCAATAAAAACTAAATTTGTATTCATAAAAAACATTGTAGTCTTTTTTACATCCCAGTTTCTAATTACAAATAGTCCGAGCAACGCCGGGTATTTCTGCTAGTAATATATATTACCAAAAGTTTAACACAGGGTTTCTAACACAGGATTATATGAAAAGCTAACACACAGAGTTTCTAACACAGTGTTATATGAAAAGTTAACACAAAAGTCATAAAGTTACACAAAAAAGTTACACAAATTTATCTACATTCCCATCCACTTTTGCTTCCCCTATTATTTCTTCCCTATTTGTGAGCAGCAGGTCAAGAAGTTCCTCCAGCACTTGTACCAGGAAATTGTCCCCTATACTTCCCAAAAAAGTCCTGGATTGTTTGTGCAAAAACTTCCTGGATTGTTTTTTTGGTAAAAATGTCCCATTGTCAATTACTGAAAGTGTTTGGTTTTCAGTTTCCAGTTGTGTTAACTAAGAACAGGATGAGACACCAAAAAAAAAAAATTCTGCAAAAAACATATGTTTTGATTGAAAAGTCACATTTCATTGAAAAATCTTGTCAGGAAACATTTTTGACCAGCTCCAGATTCACATGAGCCTGCCGAAGTGGTGTGTGAAATTGTTTGTACACTACCTAGCACAATGGGTTCCCAGTTCATAACTTGGACTCCTAGAAGCTACCACAACACAAATAAATAATAATAACAAAAATGCAATAATAATAAATAACTTGCTGTTTTTGCTAGCTGCACATTGGAATCTAGATGGAACACCGTGGGCACTCCCATTTGACCCAAACAGCTGCCGTGAGACATGGCCCTGCAGTTACGGCAGATCAGAAGAGAAAGCCGGCCCTTAGGAAGAAGAGCCTTGCTAAGGTCCTGTGGTGGATCTCATTGCCCCAGCTTATTTTGCAGGTTATGGATCCAGAGGACATATGATGATGGCCACTGAATTCACTCATTTTTAAAATAGTGGGCCAGATATTCAGCAGGTATAAATCAAAGTAGCTGTTCTGAACTCAAAAGACACTGATTGACGCCAGATGAGTACTTGGTGTGGTGTCTTAACCATGACTTTTCATGCTGCACATATTTTCCAAGAAAACCAAAGCTGTGTGTCATTCTAGAAAGATACTGCATAATACAGTATGGGCTACAGCAGCAGAAACACTCTGACATGTACAACAGCCTCTTGGGTAACAATACAGAGGACCCTCGCGGCCCAACCTTGTTCCCACTGAATACTTTTGTTAAAGTGCCAGTACGCCTCTTGTTAGCTCACCCCCTTTGAGGACTTGCATTGAGGAAACTGTTGTGATTTGCATCAAAAAGTAGGTTGAGAGGAAAGGGGTATTTCTTTGTCCTTTTGCTTGCAGGTTTTGCTTCCTTAATTCCTAAAATGATGGATTTGTTTAAAAATCTGCTCACGTATGAAATTTATTTGTGTTTAAATGCAAGGAGAAGTATTTTGAACTACGGAGGCAAAAGTTTATGGGACCTATATCTAGACTTTTCATCTATGATCATAGCAGGGTATATCGGAGTCATTCATTGGCAGGGAGAACGTATCAGCTTTTTCAAGCAGCTCCCGGAGGTTAATGAACAATAGCCTCACTACAGTATAATCTGGGATAAGGTTCAGACTTTTGAGTCAGCAGCTGCTGGTGCTCTAGAGTCTAGCAGTGGTCGACAACCTTTCGGAAGTGGTGTGCCGAGTCTTCATGTATTCACACTAATTTAAGGTTTCGCGTGCCAGTAATACATGTTAACATTTTTAGAAGGTCACTTTCTATAATACAAAAATAGTTTAGTTCTATATCTAAAGTAAATAAGGTTTTAAAAAATTTTAAGCTTCATTTAAAATTAAACTAAAATGCAGAGCCCCCCCCCGGACCGGTGGCCGGACCCAGGCAGTGTGAGTACCACTGAAAATCAGCTCACGTGCCGCCTTTGGCACTCATGCCATAGGTTGCCTACCCCTGGTCTAGAGGGTATGTGATCTCTGCAGGGTAGGCCTACTCCTTGATCTGCTTACAGTAACATGTCGGCAGTACTGCCGGGAATGGTGATCGCACCAGCCTTGATAGTGCTCTGCAGCTCTGCTAACCATAGGTCCCTAGGCAGACAACAAGACACGGACTTCTGGGCTGATGCTCAAGTCTACACGCTGCCTGCAGCACCATGCACAGGTAGGGTGTTGTATAAATAAGGCTGCCCATGTTGGGTCCCAGAAAGGATTGTGGAAGGGGGGCAGAGCGTAAAGCCTCAGGGGGTGTTGATGTAAGAGCCAGGATTAGAAAGCAGCAGCGCCTTGCTTCTCCCGCTCTTCTCAGGCCCTGAGAGCAGGCTGCTCTCTATGCACTGGATGTGGCTGTGACCATTCATACGGTTAACTCCCAAGTGCCATCCAGCACTCCCTGCAGCAGCTATAGAAATCAGTTAGAAAGTGCCAGTGTAAGAAGAGATGCCACCA
The DNA here is from genome assembly GCA_032164245.1 of Sternotherus odoratus. Lineage (NCBI taxonomy): Eukaryota > Metazoa > Chordata > Testudines > Kinosternidae > Sternotherus > Sternotherus odoratus. The sequence continues at coordinate 101,090,660 of JAVMKO010000004.1, read as the reverse complement.
AAGATACACCTGTAAGGGGAACTCGCAGGAAAATTCCATCCCACTATAAACTACTGTATCTGAGAGAAGAATCTGTTTCTCTTCCACTCCACAGATTTCACCACACTTACAGTAAATAGAACCTTACTTCACCGCCCACAGGGGGACGACATGTGGAGTAAGGTGCTACCAGTCTGAGCAATGGGATCAGAACTGGACTCTAATTTTTTTCTGTCATTCGCATTATTACAATAGCACCTAGAAACCACAACCGTGTTTGGAATCAGAGAGGTAGCCGTGTTAGTCTGGAATAGCAGAGGTAACAAAGTCCTGTGGCACCTTAAAGACTAACTATAAAGTTTTGAAGCATAAGCTTTCGTGGGCTAATACCCACTTCATCGGATGCAAGCAGTGGAGACTCCATTGCACCAGGCACTGGGCAAACATAGAGAGAGAGGCAGTACCTGCCCTGAAGCACTCATAATCTAAATAGGGAAAACAGATGGGAGGGAACCAGGGCCCAGATTTTACCAGCTTTACACATACTAAATAGTACCTTACTGCTTGAATGCAGTGGAACAACTGAAGGGAGTAAGGTGATACTCAGTGAGATAAAGGGTAGTAGAAGCTGCCCTGTATTCAGGCTTACCCTTTACCTTGGTCCTCAGCCTTGACCCCAGTTGGATGTTCTAAAAATGTCACAGGATACCCATCATCCATTCATCAAGCGACATCTTTCTAAATAATTCCATTCCTTCAGCAATAGGCAGCATTTAGCCAATTAGATCGTTCGGCCCGTCTGAAAGAGGATGAAGTCAGCATTTAAGTAGATCATTGATAAAAATAGACAATCATAAAATCCCAAGAGCTATTTTGGTCAAACCTCTGACTTTAAATGGAGTAGGTGCTCAAAGAGATCACTGGCTCCATTACAAGCAAAAGCCCCGTTTCGAGCAGATAGATGAGCTGACTCAAAGAGCTTAGTTTCTATTTTAACATGGAGCTGTATTAATCTTCTTTTACAGAAAATACTATCAACAAGGTCTAAAACACCTCATTGTGTGTGAATATCCCAAAGCTGCTTACAAGACAATCAATTAACCCCTGACCCTCCCTGTCTTCTCCCTGTTCTGAGACTATAACCATTGATGCATACAAATATAGACAGGGTTAATCAGAACACAAACACCTGTGTATGAAAATGCAACCACAGGACACATTTGGCTCACAAAGCTAGTGTCTATTTAGCGGAAGTGTGTAGCAGTGATTTGGATTACAGAATCGTGCCTCTGAAACCTCTCTGTATCAGTATGCATTATAGCCCCCTTCCAGCCCCCACGATTATCTGAACTGTTTTTTCCTCACAGCACCCCGCGGAGGTAGGGAAGTATTATCCTCTCCCCTTTACAGGGGGGCAGCTGAAGCACAGCTAGATTCAGCCTAGTCACCCAGGAAGTCTGAGACACATCCAGGGAGCGAATCCAGATCCCTGGGAGGTGCCAAGACCACACAATGTGAAAGCGACAAAGAAGTTGCCACTGGCCTGCTGAGGGTGCTCTGTGCTGGAAAAAGAGCTAATTCCCGGATGACCAGCAGGAGGCGCCGGTGAGTCTCACTTTGCTACAGTGCACGAACGTCACCCCGAATGCGAGCAGAGGCCAGTTCACCTTGGGCCCAACCTGCAGCATGTTGGGCTATTCCATTCCTGGTCTGAGATGGCCAAAACATCATGGAGGGTGTGTGACGTGGTCTAATAGGGACTCATCAAGATAAATTCCCCTCCTGTCCCAACTCCAAGCCTTAAGCTCGTGTGTCCAAAGGGTTGGTGCTTTAACCAATGCTATCACCACCTAGGCCTCACCCCATGTTATGCTACAGAGCTAGCCGAGAGCGAGTGCTTTCATTCACAGGCACCGGAGTGCTGGAAGAGTAAAGGAGGAATTGCTCCATACAAACTGTGGCTTTCACATCAGCAGACCACATAGTGGGACTGTAACAAATGAGTGTTCTTTGAGCAGCGTCGAGAACCGCGGGGATCCCAACTTAATGTAGTTACTATTCGGTTATAAATAGTGTCCGTAGGTGGAAGCTCCCTGGTTTGATTTTTGTACAAGAACAAAACACGCCGCAAATCTGTCGCCTTTATTCCATGCAATTCTTTCAATTGCCCCCTGAAAAGCCAGGCATGTGGGCGGTGCCCGGTTGCCAGCCCTGGAGAATGACGTCCTCTCTTCATCCCGGGGGCAAAGTGGATTGCAACTTGTATTTTGGTGCCCCTGTTGCCTCCCCAGACTGCTCACCATCCCCCCGTCCTCTGCTGCCTCTCCATCTATCCCCACATCACTCCTGGCCCCTGCTGCCTCCTCAGGCTCCCCACCCACATCCTTCATGCCCAGGCCCCACTGCCTTCCATGGTTTCACACCCCAGGCCAGCCCCACTCTTTGCCGCTTGACCAGAGCGCCCCCCGCCATCCCCCCACCATGACACCCACCCTGCTCACTTGTAACCACTCAACCAGGGGCCTGTTATAAGAGATAGCTCATATGGTGATTTGAACTGCTGGAGAGGTCAGACACTTGGGGCAAGCTTCCCTGGGCCCAGAAACCATGGTCTGCAGAAGACATCCTCTCTACTGAGACTGCCAACAAAGGAGCTAAGTGTGGAGGAGGTTTTGTGATGTGGGCATATGTACATTGGGATTCAAAACTACTGAAGCAACTCATTATTTATGGTAGGTCCCATGATGTGCTAGACTCCAGACATTCAAGGAATGATAGTCCCTGACCAAGGGGCTCATAGTACGAGTTTCATCTAAGCTGGAATCTCAGAATGACAGTTTGACACGAGTGTTTCAACTCAGAGTTTGGTGTTTTCCTGGGTTACAAAGCACTGGTGACTAAACTTCATTGCTAGGCTCCCTCAAACATGCTACCACTGAACTAATATTAAAACGCGCCGGGTTTATTTTGAGCTTTGACTGTGTGGGATGGGTTTCAGAAGAAATCAAAACTTAGCAGAGCAAAAGCGTGCAAACTGAAAGCGATGAGAAAAACTTCCCCAAAGCCACATCCACCATAACTGTTGAGCTTTGCCCAGCTGTTACTGAAAACACCCACATGGTTCACCCAGGTCACCGAGTGGTTGAATACTTAACAGCCTAATCCCCATTTGAACAAATGGCCTACCCATGGTAATCTAAAATACTCATACAGCTGCCGTTAGATGAATGCCTCACAATCTTCTAATGTATTTAAACTATGTCTCTTCACCCCACCCCTGAGAGGTTCCCTATTATCCCCACTTTAGAAATAGGAAGCTGAGGCACAAAGGACTAAGTGACTTGCTCAAGGTTGCAGACGTCGTCTGTGGCAGAGCGGGGAACTGAAGCAGTCTCTCATGTCCCAGGCTAGCACCCTAACTACTAGACCATTCTTCCTCTTTTGATGACAATCTCTATATCTCATTCCTAATTCCCTGAGCCAATTCTTGTTTCGATAGCCTTTTCAATCAATGGAACACACTAAAACATTTTAAATCCAAGGAAAGAGCCTTTTGAAGATGGCCAGTCCCTACCCCTTCCACCTAGGAGGGGTGAGATCTCTTCGCAGAGAGCTACCCTCCTCCCCCCCCCCCCCATAGCTCTTAGGGGTATAGTCCGGCCCACTGCTATTCCAGTGCAGTTTTCCATCAGATCACAGCAAGTGTTTTCATGGGGATGCTAACAGAAGGGATTTGAGAACATAGGTGAGTACCTGGACAGTACAAATGCAGCAGTGCTGCAGAGACAAGCAGGAGGGAGCATTTGATGAGGTGAAAATTCATTCCTCTTCACATCAATTGTCTTTGCCAAGAGAAAAAAAGATATTCTGATAAGTAGCAATGAGATGGCAAAGCTACATCCATTAGCCAGTCCCTCCGTCAGTGGGTTCTCAATTCTTCCAAGCACAAGGTCCAAGTATGTTTCAGCCATTGTAACGTTGTGGGATCTTTAGGCATGCAAGCCAAGGGAGACAGCTTTATTAAGCCATATTAAGCTTGCTGGAGCACAGCAATACTATTAATTGTGAATAGGGACTAAAAAGGAACTTGATGAGTTTATTCACACAGTTTCCAGACAATCTGTTGTGTTTGTACAGGCTTTTTATTTATTTATTTCAAATTTTGACAGATATTTCAGCTGCAGTTATAAAGCGTGCCCAGCAGGTGGCATTTATTCAGTTGTTAAAATCCGGAAATCTACATACAGTAAAAGAGAGATTGGATGCATCTGGACTGTGTGTCATGGGAACTCACTAAAGCAACACTTTGTTACCATAACTCTAAGGAGTCTTAATTACGCATGGAACTCTTAAGTGCAGCAAAGAAAACAAAATGTGTTTTAAGACAAAAGGAAAACAAGAAAAGGGCAAAGCGGAGATTATCTTTACTTTTTAGGCCTACCATGGGTCCTGTGTGCTTCTGAAAAAATGTTCCTAGGGCCACAGATAAGCCAAAACCAGAACCCCGGAGCCAGGCAGCCCTGAACTTTGGGAAAGTATGTCTAGATCTAAACTTTACACCTGGGCTCATCTTTGCAAATGTGTCACTCCAGCAACAGGGCACTTTGAGAACAAAAAGTAAAACCTCTAATCACACCAGGGCCGGTGTAACCACTAAGCGAACTAGGCAGCTGCCTAGGGTGCCAAGATTTGGGGGCACCAAAAAGTGGTGCCCGAAATTTGTTTTTTACACTATTGCTGGAAAACAAATGAATAAAGAATAAAGAAAAGAGAAATGTCGTTGAACGTGCATTTTAACTTGTCGTTCTCTCGTACATTACACCTACAGTCTATGCCAGTTCTCTGTTGTGGGCACAAGAGTACTGCTTCACTATGGTACATAGTGGCAATGACGTCATTTTTCTCATCGTGCGCAGCCGTTACCCATTCTAACAGGCTGTTTATAATGCTACGTTTACTAGTTTTTGGAGGTTGTCAACTGAGGCTAACTATTTTTGTTGAGTTGTTTCAGAGCGAAGACTCTGGCAAGTGCTGCTGCTTCATTTCGCTAATACTTTGTGTCAATTGTGTGTGTATGTGAAGTATTTGAGTGTATACGTTTATGTGCAAATATGCGTGTGTATGTTGTTGAAATCGGTCATATTGATATTGTCAGTTGTTGTTGTATGACGGAGTATCTGCCATTCTAATTTTATACATTTTATTAATAATAATGGGATATTCTAAAGATAGAATAAAATGTAGTAGATTTTGATATGAAAGAATGAAGGAAGGAAGGATACGTGGGCATATACTAAAAGGTGTATACTGCACCTAAAAAGGGTGTCTTTTTGAAAGTTTATAGTAAGTGATGCTCCAGGGGAAGTGATGGAAAGGGGGACGCTAGGTGGAAGTTTCACATAGAGTGCAAAATATCACATAGAGTGCACCGGCCCTGCTTAGCACTTTATGCCACATTCTACACCTAGCACCATATTACATTTTTAATGGCCACCCAGTTCTCTCCACCCAAATCTCCTGGGCCAAAGATGCCGTGAGGTCACACTAGCACTCACAAACCCTTGCGAGCCTGGGGAGGTACAGAAACAAATCCTGCTGCTTTCTCGGGTATTTCAAAAGAGTTCCTCAAGTTCCACTCTTCACACCAAGCTGAAGTAGCCAGGCTTGGTGCAAAGTCAGTTCCATGGGAGAATCTATTCCCCCAGCTGCTATGTCAACACTGATACTGCCAGCAGGCCTTGCCCCTAACTCCTGCAAACCTGCTCTGTGAGGAGCAATGGTCTGTGGATCTGCATTACAATGGATGCACCAGCTGCTCTGTCCTAGGCCCCTTCAGGGAGTGGAGTCACGCCCCCTGGAAAGGGTCTTCAAGCTCCTGCCCTTCCCTATACAGCAAAATCACACTGGCAGAGCCCGCTGCGGCTACAGAGAAAGGGACAGACTTTGGCCCAATGTGTTGCAATAGCAGGTAGAGGATATCCACCATTGCCCTCCAAGCACCATCGCCTGCCAGCAGCTTCTTGGTAATTGTGAAGGCGTCACTCAACTTTAGAAAATAAGAGACAAAAATGATGCTGTCCAGACAAAACACACACCCACGCTGAGCTCCGGTGTGGGATTGGCGCGTATTCTATCCGACGACCCAGCCTGCCGCCGGAACAGCGACAAGGACTGACGACGACGGAGGAAGCGCAGCGGCTGGAGGCAGAACTGTTATTTATCAATCGAATCAGAGACAGGCAGCCCCCCACCATGTTTGCAAAACAACCGTAGTCATTCCAGGAGCCAAGCTGGGTGATGCTCACCTTGCCCAAAAATCTTTTTATTTAATTAAAGATTATTGATTAAAAAGTGCCAATCATCACCTCTGGGCACACAAGCAAGGATGCTTTTGTGCAATTGCTATTAGGGCAAGTGACTGTAAAAAATGGCCCTGGGGACTCAATTATGTTTATTGTCCTTCTGTGACTTCCAGGTCAAACGTGCTCAGTCAACAGGTAAAACCATCTTTTTCATCACTGCCAGCCCTGCAAATTTATCCTGGGATATAAAGTCAACTACAGTCTGTCTGGCCTGTGTATCACAACCTGTAACCCTGGCCCCACTGAGACCTAATTACAGCTGTAATTAAGATGCAGTCAGAGTGTATTCCTCTAACTGCATTTACAGATGTGCACCCATTTACACCTAGTGGTATAATTACACCCCAGCCAAGTCAGTGTGTTGCTGTTGACAATGCATGAACCAGAAAGAACCCAGCTTGACTTTCAGATCCCCAAATGAGTTTGCAAGGATTCTCTTTCCTGCCATGGGGACTGTCAGTGGTCTGGTGGCGTACATGACAGGGGTCTCTAGGGCTCAGGGGAAGGATGGTAACATTTTGCATGTCCGGGGTGTTTGCGTGAAGTATGTTCTGTGGTTGAATGTAGGACAGGTGGAGGCAGCAGCTGTTTGCCATCCCTGACCCAGGGTTGTGAGTTCAATCCTTGAGGGGGCCATTTAGGGATAGGGGGCAAAAATGGGGATTAGTCCTGCTTTGAGTAGGTGGTTGGACTAGATGATCTCCTGAGGTCCCTTCCAACTCTGAGATTCTATGATTCTATGGACTAAACCCCAATGTTACCTCAGCAAAGAGAAGGTATTAGATGTTATCCTACTATGCTCATGTGCTCCGTTCTCAAAGTGTTCTAACAGTACTTGGTAGAGGGGTTGTCTGTGTGTTACTGGTGGGCTGAGGCACTGTTCAAAGAGGACAGAGTTAACGCTGCATTACAGGGGTGGCATACACCTTAACTTTGTACTTGCTGGCTTTCAGAGGTTTAAGTTGGCCATTCTCCACATTTGGGAAGGGCACAGGGCACCACTGGGCAACCTTAATTCTGGGTTAGTGAAGTTTTTGGGGCATTTTAACAATACGCATAGACGGCAAATCCCCCGCTGCGGCTCTCTAGTCTTCCCACATCATTTGGCCTAACAAGTGCCTCGACTTCACCCGCAATTCTGTTCATTGTCATGGCCCCCGCTCCATGCAGATTTGCATAATGGGTCTCAGGCTCACAGACGAATGGAGCGTCTGAACATTTTGGAGGCGACAGAAGGGGGCTCCTCTTTCTGTCTGCACAGTTTGTGCTGACTCAGCCCAGCCAACAGCGGGAGTCTCACATCCTACACTGAACAAGCGATGCCCTGCACTGGCCATCTCCCTGCACTTTCAGCCACAGACACGCCTCAGCTAGTTGTGGCAGGCCCTGTAGCTCCCTATGCACCAGAGGGTGAGACTGCTCCAGAAAGACACACACGAGGAAGAGTGTCATGTTCTAGCCAATAAAGGCAGGAGTACACGCCCACAACAGCTCATTACAGGTGGCCACAGCAACTGCGCGCTGTCCTGAAATTGGAGCCCTTACAAGTTGTTAGATAACCGATATGGTCCATTAGATTGGCAGGCCGGCAGGCCTGAGTGCCAGGAAAACCATCCCCGCTCAAAAGGAACACTGTTAGCATGGACCGAAGGGGGATGCAACAGAAGAAAATAAACAATAGTGGAGGCAGTTGGTGTAATTGGCCCGCAGACTAAGATAAATTCATTCCAGCTTGTGAATATGGCTGCTGATCATGATTCACTGAGTAAATCATGTGGCCCTGAATACTGGGCAGGCAGGAATGAAATGAAGTATGAGACAAAGGCCAGTCTGCCTTTTAAAGAGCCTCAGTGAAAAACCACCTCCCCGCTCAGTCCTTCGGGTTTCAGTTGCCTGGTTTCTCTGCTATCACAAGCTTACCGGTTTCCCAGCCAGCCATTAAGTCTTTCAGGGGAGACCCAACCTGAGGTAATGTAAAAAATCAATCCCATTTAAAAAATGGTCTTAAAACCCCACAACTCACTCAAGTCCTTTTTATAAATCAGAAAGCAAGAGGGGGAAAAGTGCAAGTTCCGTTTTTGTTCCCTTTAAGATGAGCCCATTTCCTGCTTTTAGAGCAGTTTCTATCCAATGAGTGATGTTCCATTGTCAGGAACATTCAAGCAAGAAAGTGAGTTACATTTGCAATTGATAGCAGAATTTAACCCAACAGGTGATTTTCACCCTTATATTACTACTCTGTATGAAAAACATTTACCTTTTGGGGGCTAATGTGGGGCTAATAAAATGGGGCCAACGTCATCCTTCATGCAATGCCGTATGATGGCATTGGAGCAGAAAGGTTGGAAGATGGGACTCTGGGGGGGGGGGGAGGCGGGAAGGAGGAGGAGTGAGGCTGGAGGAGTGGTGAGCTGCCCATAGAGAGAGTTGGTACGTTTCCCCCAGTAGCCCAGATTATATTCTAGTCAAATGAGTGTTTGGTTATTTGTGATGTAAACACGGCAGCTGGACCTTGCAGGGACTAGAGGGCAAGATAGTCCCCCTTTTCCCATCATGCCTTGGGAGTTTGACAGAATAAATAATGCAGTTTGAAGGCTGATTGGTGTTCCGTGCCAGCAGCGCACCACAATGGTCTCACTAAAAATCTTAGTTAAACTGAGGCCAATTTTTAACCACAGCCAAGCCCAAGTGTTTCTCACAAAGGTGCATTCAGAAAGTGGGAGGCACGACAGTAACTAAATTCTCGTTCTTAAAGGGGCAGGCATGTCTCTGAATAAGCCCCTTCTTTACAAAATTGACAGAACCCACCCACCCCTTTACCTATCATTGCCATAGAAATCATCAGGGGTTCTGCAATGGATGAGGCATGATTTTCTCTCACTACCCTGAATACTCTGGGCTTTTCTATGGGTTCCCCTTTGGGATCCTAATAAGAAATAATTTTCTATGGCGTTGCTCAAAACTAATTCATTGACATTGCATGGCTACTGGATGAAGTCAACATGAGGTCTGAGTAGAAAAATTGTAATCACCCATTTCCTTCTTTCTGCCACTACACTATCTTGCCTTTACTGAGAACTAAGGAAATACACTTCCACTGTGTTTCTGCAAAATACAGGTTAGAGAACTCGCCAAGAACTTGCCATAAGTGATAAAGATACTAGGATTTCTTTCAGTCCTTGGGATGCAGGCCAGTCTTCGCTTATAAACAGCCCCCCAACCTGAAGCAAATACTCACCAGACCTCAGAAACACTAACCCAGGAACCTGTTACAAACCTCGTTGCCTATTCTGTCCCCATATCTACTCTAGCGACACCATCAGAGGACCCAACCACATCAGCCACACCATCAGGGACTCATTCACCTGCACATCTACTAATGTGATCTATGCCATCATGTGCCAGCAATGCCCCTCTGCCATGTACTTTGGCCAAACCGGACAGTCTCTGTAGAAAAGAATAAATGGACACAAATCAGATACCAGGAATGGTAACATACAAAAGCCAGTAGGGGAACACTTCAGAATCCCTGGACATGCCATAAGGAGCTATACTTTACTTCAAGAAAGAAAAAAAAAAACCCTTCAAAAACAGCCTGCAAAGGGAAACTGCAGAACTAAAATTCATTTGCAAATTTAACACCATGCATTTGGGCTTGAATAGGGACTGGGTGTGGCTGGCTCACTACAAAATCAACTTACCCTCTCTTAGAATTGAAACCTCCTCATCAATTATTGGGAGTGGACCACATCCACCCTGATTGAATTGGCTCTATCCACACCGGTTCTCCACTTGTGAGGTAACTCCCTTCTCTTCATGTATAACAATGCCTGCATCTGTAATTTTTACTCCATGCATCTGAAGAAGTGGGTCCATGAAAGCGTATGCCGAAACAAACCTGTTAGTCTTCAAAGTGTCACCAAACTCCTCGTTGTTTTTGTGGATACAGATTAACTCGACTACCCCCGATACTAGAATTTCTTTATGTTAGTTATAATAGTTACATTATTTTTTCCTTTTTAGTTATACAAGGAATATTTTGGCTAGATTTTCATGGAGGAGTTCAACTTCCATTTAGGCACTAAAATAAGTGGTCTGATTTTGAAAGAGCTCAGAAAGCTGGGCACAGAGATCTTTGGAAAAATCAGGTCAGAAGAGTAACTATCGGAGTTGCTGGGTTTTAAGCACTTTTGAAAAATCTTGCTACTATTTGGGGTACTTGAAAATCTAGCTCATTGTGCATAAATAACAAGTCTCTTGAAGAGCAGCTGTACAGAGCTTGAAAAATACAATGGAGAAATCAGATGGTTATTGATGGTGGTGATCAGCAAAATTAACCTTGGTTGGTCCTAGTTTTATAAGGCGGCAAACACATATGTTGAGTGCCATGACAGACGGCATAGATTTATAGATCCTAAGGTTAAAAGGGACCATTAGTCTGACTGTTGAAGGTTAATATGTAGGTCATTGCATTCTTGGGGTACAAAACATTCATTAGTTTGCAAGATCACCAAGAACTGTCTAAGACCTAGATGCTGGGGGTGAGTTCAGGATCAGAAGACAGCATTAACAAATTGATTTTTTTCCTTTAAGTTTTGCCCCTTTAAAATGATTATTTTTGTTCAAGGTAACTGCTTGTGTTGAATATATCTCACAAATGAAATTGATGGACTGAATCATGTTGTGTTTGATGATGACAGCGGGTGCGAATGAGCATTCACTGCACCTACAAAGTGACTTTCATCTAAAGATCGCCAAGTGCTGTGTGAACATGAATTAAGACCCACAAACACTCTGGGAGGCATGAGAATATCAACTTCCCTGTTTCACAAGATGGGTTACCTGTTGCATAGAGCTAGTTTATGGTGGATCTAAAACTAGAACTGAGAAGTCATAAGTTGTGTATTCGGGGGGGGAGGGGTGAAAGTGTGTTCTTAACTCAGGTGCGCTAACCCCGTTAGCTAACTTAAAACAGCACTGAAGAGATGGCAACTTGGCTTTTCAGTTGGGTTAATAGCTCAAGTTCAAGCACATAAAACAGCCTAAGGTTGAGTTCAAGCTGAAAATCAGAGTTACAAGCAGAGTTGTTGGATCTTTATTTTAACCCAACTTAGTTGGGTTATGAGGGAATACAAGAACGGCCATATTGGGTCAGACCAATGATCCATGTAGCCTCGTATCCTCCCTCTGACAGTGGCCAGTGCCAGGTGCTTCAAAGGGAATGAACAGACCAGGGCAATTTTGAATGACCCATCCCCAATTATCCAGACTCGGCTTCTGGCAGTTAGCCATCCCGAGTTAGGAGCCACACCTTTGTTTTGCAGTGTAGATATATCCATGAAGTCATTTGCCTCCGTAAGCACTGGACCACACTCTCTCATCATGTGACATTATTTAATGCAATGCAATCATTTTTGTTTGATGTGTGAGGCGTCTCATCCCAAACTATGGCAGCCTTATTAAATGCATATTTGAAGTCTGCAGGCATCCTTCTATTGATGTACCACTCAAACCAGCCTCTGGACCAGATGACTAATGTACTGCCAACATTTTTAAAAGACTGCAGAGGTGATTCTGGCAAGTACAGGCCCGTAAGCTGATCTTCAGCACCGAAAAAATTGGATGAAACAATAGTAAAGAACGGAATTATCAGACACATAGATGAAACACGGTATGTTGGGGAAGAGTCGGCACAGCTTTTGTAAGGGGGAAATCATGCCTCACCAAACTATGAGAATTCTTTGAGGGGGTCAACAAGCATGTGGACAAGGACAATCCAGTAAATACGGTGGACTTGAACTTTGAGAAAGCCTTTGACAAGGTCCCACACTAAAAGCTCGCAATGAGTCATGGGATAAGAGACAAGTTCCTCTCATGGATCAGTACCTGGTTAAAAGAAAGAAAACAAAGGATAGGAATAGTCAGTTTTTACAATGGAAAGAGGTAAATAATGGGCTTTCCCTAGAATCTGGGACCTGTACTGCTTAACATATTCATAAATGACATGGGAAGAAAGGTAAACAGTGAACTGACGAAGCTTGCAGACAATACAAAATTATTCAAAATAGTTCAGTCCAAAGCTGAGTGTGAAAAGTTACAAAGAGATCTCACAAAATTGGGTGACTGGGTGCAAAATGGCCAACAAAATTCAATGTAGATAAGTTGAAAGTAACACACACCGAATTTTTTTTTCTCAACTATACATACAGAATGATGGGGTCTAAATTAGCTGTTACCAATCTGGAAAGCAATGTGCAGGGGCAGTCACAAAAAATATGTTAGGAACCATTAGGAAAGAAGACAGAAAATATCATAATGCCACTATATAAATCCATGATAAACCTATAGCTTGAAGACTGGGTGCTGTTCCGATGGTTCCATCTCAGAAAAAGGTATATCAGAATTGGAAAAGGTGCAGAGAAGGGCCATGAAAATGATTAAGGGTTTGGAACAATTTCCCTACAAGGAGAGATTTAAAAGTTTGGGACTGCTCAGCATAGAAAAAAGAAAACTTAGGGGAGATATGATAAAGGTCTATAAAATCATGAATGGTGTGGAGAAAGTCAATGTAATGGTGTGGATGAAAGTCAATTGTAAAATGAAATGATTTATTTAAGGGTGATCAGTCCCTAAATGAGGAGAATGGGTATAATCCAGTCTCTAACTGTACCTTGACAGTAAATGGATCTTAATTTAAAATTAGCATGCTGCTGTTTTTATAACAAAACAATAAATTAACAATAAATCCACCTTTTAGCATAAATATTTTCTACTTTCTCATTAGCTATTTAACATTAAACATCATCTCATTTAGCATCTGTGTAAAATGCCATACCAATAACTATCAATATAGATAGAATTTTCTAAAACATTAACAATTTATCTAAAACACTTGCAAAAACCAGTAAGGACCAAAACATGTTTACAACATAACCTGGGGTTATGTACATCCTAACTTATCTTCAACTTGTCTCTGAATTGTCTCACTTCACTTTACTCAAACTTTACCAGGCCGCACTTGACAATTGTCAAAAATATAGATTTTGGGGCCTACTTACATTTCACCAATTCTATATAAACATAAGCAAACATCATCTCTGTGGGATACAGGTAATGAGAGCCATATAAGCACCTAGACAAAGATAGAATGAGTTAGCAATTTAAAGGTGGGTGTCATACAGAAGATACCACAACCCTCTGCCTCCACTAATGGCAGAACAACAGAGCAATGGAGCGTCTTCTACAGAGGTGCTGAAGAAAATTAGCAGAATGGGCAAAAAATCAATGTAAACAAACAACCACTCTTTTAAAGTTCCCAAACGTGGGCTAGGCATTTAGCAGAGACATAGAAATAATATTTGTGTGTTGGCATCTTTTTGATGCGCTGACTTGTGTGTTTGATTGATTTGCGATTCTTCATGCCACAAGCTGGATAAATAAATATGGCGGTTATCTTTTTAAAAAAATGGATTTCAGGAAACGTGATCCTTTGGCAAACCATATACGTACAAGCCATGATGGGAGCAATATTGCCTGTGAATTAGACAGACAGAGAGCATTTGATGTGAAAGCTTCTTTACTGTTGTGCTTTTTATGCACCTTCAATGCAATATGGCGGTGGTCTCTCTCCAGTAGAGCTTTATAGGTCTACGCAAAGTTCTCTTTCCCTCCTCCCCCACTCAATCATAAAGAAGAAAATACAATGAGGTTAGCTTTCTGCTCCTGTAGGAGCCTGGCTGGCTACCCAGCAACTCAGTGTGCAGTCCACAAAATGGCACACCAATGAGCTGAGCATAAAATTGGTTCGACTCATAAAATTCAGATCCAGCCACAAAGTCTGGAAGTGTTTGGATCCAGATTTTTGGCTTGGTGCCAGCTACAATATATTTCTATCGCGCCTTCCATCCTCAGGAACCCACCAAGGTGCTTAAAAAATGAACACGAGATCCATACTCTAAATAAGGATCCAATTTAAATAAATGGGAACTGCTGAAGGCTCAGAGCCCTTTTAAAAGGAAAGCTGACAGAGTCACTGATTCAGTATAGCACTTAAACACATACTTAAGTCAACCCTTTAATTTTAAGCATGTGCCTTAACCCCTTTGATTGTCTGTATAACTGACTGCAGTGAGACTTGCTGAATTAGAGCCTTGTTCAATAGCCTATATCAGGACTTAGGAATCTGACTTTAAGTTCCTATCTGTGGAAAATCTTGACCTTCAATTATTGGAGATCTCCCTTGGGTTGCACTACAGTAGTAGTAGATCCTTTATCCTCTTTAATATAATGTCTCCTAGTGCAAAGTAGCTCCACACAGGGCCCAGTGACTATACAGCACAGTCAAGCCCTAAATAATCACTGGTAAGTACAAGTAATGACTTACCATTTATTTTGAAAAGCTGCAAGTTAATATTCTCATTTGAGTGTTTAGCGATAATCCATTGACAATGGGAACACCACGCCAGACTCCCAGGATGACCCAGCCACCAATGGATCATATTCCAGATAGAGGGAAACTTTCTGTGTCTCTCTGTTGCTGTTCCATTATTAAAACTCTTGAAGCAAAACAGGATGAATCTGCCTGTTAGGGAACTCTATAAATAAATTTACTGAATAGGCTTTTGCACCAGATATATTTCTAAATTTTATATCAAGTGGCATCTTTCGAGAGATTTTGTCCAGTCTGCTCATCCCATATGAGTCAACAGTGTGCCCTTGTTGCCAAGAAGATTAATGGCATATTGGGCTGCATTAGCAGGAGTATTGCCAGCAGATCAGGGGAAGTGATTATTCCCCTCCATTTGGCACTGGCGAGGCCACATCTGGCGTACTGTGTCTAGTTTTGGGTCCCCCACCACAGAAAGGATGTGGACAAATTGGAGAGAGTCCAGCAGATGGTAACGAAAATGATTAGGAGTCTGGGGCACATTACTTATGAGGAGAGTCTGAGGGAACTGAGCTTTAGTCTGCAGAAGGGAAGAGTGAGGAGGGATTTAATAGCAATCTTCTACTACCTGAAGCGGGGTTCCAAATAGAATGGATCTCGGCTGTTCTCAGTGGTGGCAGATGACAGGACAAGGCAACTGACGGATTCTAATATCCGATGTGTCCTCTAATATCCTATCTGGGTAGGGAAATTAACTTCTTAATCAAATTTAATCCCCATGTCTAGTGAATAATGGTGTTGCACAGGTATAATCTTTATTGCTGGAGATGAAACACAAGCCAGGAAGAATCCAGCTTGACTTTCAGTCTGAGGTGAGTTTTCAGATGTGATAGAAAAAACAGCCTTTAATTCATGAACTGGTCATATTTAACATGGAATCAGTGTGACACAATAAACATTGGACCCCACAATGGCACAGTTCCGAACAGAACTGCATTTTGAGGTCAACTAGAGAGGATGGTTTCATGGTTAAGACACTGGCCTAAGTCTCAGGACAGAGATCCAAGTTCAGTGCTCAGCCCTGCCACAGATTCCTTGTGTGACCTTGGACAAGTCATTTAGTCTCTCTGTGCTCTGCTTCTCCAGCTGTACACGGGGTGCAACCACATTGCTAAATCATCCCGGTCTTCTGAGGATAAAGTTACTTTGTGAGTTGTTTAGATACTAAAGTGACAGAGGGCAGTATAACCAAATCTGTGCTCCACTGGGATAGCAGGAGAGGCATGTGCTTTGTGAATGGCTTTTGAACCAACCCTACCATTCCACCTCATGGTAGCCAATACCTGTGATAGGAGCTGGCTCCAGAAAAACACTTTCCAGAGGAGGAAAGTTACCTTGAGCTTCAGAGCAACTCCTCTTCCTTCTGCAGAACGTGCTGGATTGTCCAAAGTCTCTCTCCTGCCCAACCAGTGATATGGGTAGATCACAGAATCTACCTGGGAATGGCCCACACCTCTGTAGGCATGACTTAGAAAGATAAGCAGTATCCACATAGCTTATCACCACTCTTCCATAGGAGTTGGAGATGTCCAGCACTTTGCAAGGCTAGGTCCCAACAAGGACCATATTTATTCTTCCACTGGCTTTTTACAACTCTTTGTAGTTTTAATTTTTGCAAGGGGAGGGCAAGCACCAGCCATGCTGACTGAGAACTTTGTTCCACAGAGGAAGCACCAGCAACATGGAAGAGTAACATAAGCTAGAGAAGGATTAATGTTCAAATGAATCCCCTATTGTGAGCTAAGTTTTTCTTTTAGTGATGAATCAACATAATAATCCATCTGTAACGTTAGATGTGTCTGCTTGTATTACAGCAAAGGGCCATCTGCCCGTTGGAATAAACATTCATAATGCTGCTGGGACCACAGCAATGGCCTCTTAATGAAAGGCAGTCGGCAATTAGTCCTTCAAGGAATCATACCCATGGGGTTCTGTATCATGGTTGGTCTCCAAACCTGCACTCAACAAGTGTTGGCTAGTTGTATTTGTTTTAACGGTCTATGGCAGGCTTTTTGTGCATGTGGTTGGGGAGGGGGGCCATGGGGAGAGGGACAAATATGTTCCAATTCCTGCAACAGCAGGAGCCAAGTCAAGTTGTAATCAACATATGGCCATTGTAAGCTGGGTAGCCATGAATTAGAAGGGCAAACTGCTCATCATTTCCAGAATGCCCCTCTGAATCACGACCACCTGCTTAGGAGGCCAGGCTGCAGCAAAACAACTGGCCACGTGATTCCATCTGTTTAATCAATGTGCTATGGATTTGGGGAAGCCGACTAACTTTGCCTCTATCTATTTTCTTTCCTCTTTTCCCCCCCTCTAACTGGAGTTTGCTTTATGCGGAGATCCTCAGACGAAAGGGCAAACACAGCAGAGACAATGGGACACAAGTAGGCCAGAGCTGGAGTTCGTTAAACTGAGAGCGGCTTTCTTCCCGTGCTAAGGCTGAACTGCCTACAGGGAACAGATGAAGCAAGTATCCAGTTGCATCATGGAAGTGGGGGAAAGCCTCTGCCTGTGCTCTTAACTGGTGTCTCCTGAAAGCAGCATTTTGCAGGAAGATCAAATGTACACAGCACATTCCCTCTAGTAAGAAACTGTCCTACAGCTTCCTCCTTTCAGGGGAAAAATATCCAAACCAACCATCAACTCTCTGTGTTAGTCTGCATCAACATACATTGAACTGAGTTAGCAGCGCAAATGAAATAAAAAATCAGAGTGGACCATGAACACCTGCTTCAAATCTGTTTCAGTGAGGTTCTGGTTATTGTTCCACAAAGCAAAAGCAACCAGGTTATTCAAAGTTGAGGCCGAAAAGCTTAGAGTCCTACTCAGCTGCCAGAAAAACCATAAACAAAAAACAATGCAAGATAAAGGCACTGAGGTTCAGCTTTATAGTTAATGAAGAGAAGGGGATGGTCCTGTGGGCAAGGCACAGATAGGGTGACCAGACAACAAGAAAAAAGACCCAAAAATCGGGACTGTCCCTATAAAATCAGGACATCTGGTCACCCCACACAGACCTGAGAGTCAGATCAGAATTCTATTTCTAGCTCTGCCACAGACTGCCATTATGGTTTTAAGGCAAATCACTTAGCCTAGCTCTGTGCAATAGACTCCCTATCTATCTATAAAATAGGGATTATGCACCTTTCCCTACTTCCAAAAGCGATTGCTGAGGGGCTCCATTATTTAATGCTTGCACAACGCTGCGAGATCCTTGTGTGACATATGCTATGCAAGTGCATATGATTTCCTGATTCAAGTCATGCAACCTTATTATGCAAAACTGTCGTTTCTTTTCTAATTAATTCCAGTTTTACTTTTTCTTAAAAAAATAGTGGCTCTAAAACAAATATTTACTTGAGACTGAAAGCTTTTACCAGCCAGTTAACGTGTAGTAGGAAACACATGATGTTGCCAATAGACTAAAATGTCTCCAGAGGAGTTAGGTAAATATTTAGATAGGTGCTTACAACGTGCATTAAAAACCACTGGTAAAAATCTTTAACAACAAGGGTAATGAAAGCCTGAAGAGTTTTCATATTCATTTGCTAAAGAAATAGATGGGGATGGGTGGGGAGAGAAAATGGGTATCAAAATAAATTTCAAGTTAAAAAGTATTCGCTTTGAATGAGTCGGAAAAGGGACTTGAAGGAGAATATGCTATACTGGTATAAGGCCCTGTATCCTGGTATAATTGTTTGTAGACCAGCCCTAAACTTCTACTGTTAACCACCTTACAGGTCATTAATATTGAGCTGTAAAGCAACATCAAACTAGATCACAAACGTGTGTATACTGATTAGCTGCATGGCAATTCTGTGACAGTTAATAGTATCCCTGATGATGCCACAGCACAGGTGGTTGCTGAGCTCTGTGACTTTATCCTCACACACAACTATTTCAAATTTGGTGACAATATATACCTCCAGACCAGCGGGACTGCTATGGGCACCCGCATGGCCCCACAGTATGCCAACATCTTTATGGCAGACCTGGAACAACGCTTCCTCAACTCTCGTCCACTCACACCCCTTCTCTATCTACGCTACATTGATGACATCTTCATCATCTGGACCCATGGGAAAGAAACTCTGGAAGAATTCCACCATGACTTCAACAGCTTCCACCCCAACATCCACCTCAGTCTGGACCAGTCCACACAGGAAATCCACTTCCTAGACACCACAGTGCAAATTAATGACGGCCACATCGACACCACCCTATACCGAAAACCTACCGACAGCTATGCCTACCTTCATGCCACCAGCTTCCATCCCGGACATACCACACGATCCATTGTCTACAGCCAAGCACTGAGGTACAATCGGATTTGCTCCAACCCCTCAGACAGAGACCAACACCTACGAGATCTTCACCAGGCTTTCTCAAAACTACAATACCCACACAAGGAAATAAGGACACAGATCAACAGAGCCAGAGGTGTACCCAGAAGCCTGCTGCTACAAGACAAGCCCAAGAAAAAAAACAACAGAACACCACTGGCCATCACCTACAGTCCTCAGTTAAAACCTTTGCAACGCATCATCAGTGACCTACAACCCATCCTGGACAATAATCCCTCACTTTCAAAAGCCTTGGGAGGAAGGCCAGTCCTGGCACACAGACAACCTGCCAACCTTAAACAAATTCTCAACAGCAACAGCACACTGCACCACAATAACTCCAACTCAGGAACCAATCCATGCAACAAACCTCGATGCCAACTCTGCCCACATATCTACACCAGCAACACCATCACAGGACCTAACCAGATCAACCATACCATCACTGGCTCATTCACCTGTACATCAACCAATGTCATATATGCCATTATATGCCACCAGTGTCCCTCTGCTATGTACATCGGCCAAACTGGACAGTCCCTACGAAAAAGGATAAATGCACACAAATCAGATATTAGGAATGGCAATATACAAAAACCTGTAGGGGAACACTTCAACCTGCCTGGACACACTATTACAGATTTAAAGGTCACCATTCTGCAGAAAGGGAACTTCAGATCCAGACTGCAAAGAGAGACTGCAGAGCTTCAATTCATTTGCAAATTCAGCACACACACTTTGGGATTGAACCGGGATCTACAATGGTTGGCTAATTACAGACATTGTTTCTCATCTCTCCATGTCCACACACCCCATTCAAATGCTAGACGAATAATCCACACTCCCTGATCGGAGATAACAAGCTGGCTCAGCTTAATTGGACTAACCTTTTCACCTCCCACCTGGCTCTTACCTACTTTTCTATAACTGCCTGTTTGTGAACACTTCTACTGCCTGCATCCGACGAAGTGGGTATTAGCCCACGAAAGCTCATGCTTCAAAACTTTATAGTTAGTCTTTAAGGTGCCACAGGACTTTGTTAACTCTGCTATTCCAGACTAACACGGCTACCACCCTGATTATTAGTAATAGTTTTTCAGGACCTCTAACTTAATCTCCTCTATTAGTTTACCCCTCACGTCCCAAAAACTGGTTAGTCTTTCGAAATTCATGGCCACAGTTGGGAAGTTTTCCAGAGGCAAAAATATTCAGAATGTTGTATAACAAATTCATACACCGCCTTCTTGTTTCAGGGAATACCTAGACTTCTCTCTTGTTGTAAAGATGGAATTCTTCTTGTGCCTTAGCCAATCCTTATTTCTTTTATTATTAATTATTATTAATTATTATTATTAGGACCCTGTTCTTGCAACTTGCTGGATCAGGACCTACATTTCTGCTTTTCGTAGTACTTTAACAAGGGCTAATTATTGTTACCAAAAATCTATTATGCATATTCAGAAAGCTTTATGGCAAGTTTAATATCAGGAATATTACATTTCTGATTGATATTTAATATCCAAAATGTGCCCACCCCAAGCTCTGGGTGCAAAGGCAAATATTGGTGTCATTCACCAGTCTAACCCCTAAAAACAATTTTTTTTAAACCCACCTCTCCCAATATCACGGATACGATGCTCATGCACTATAGACCGTGAGCATCACATAATTCCATGCTTAAAATTTTAAACACGTCAGGTGGTTTAAAAACGTGTTTAATTTCCATCAGGCCCGACGTGAAAATGGGCTGTGCACCCGCAGCTTCCCTTAGCTACAGTGGAGATGGGAGGTCCCCCTGATCTCTCGGGAGTTGGCTCTGGGACAGTTTAGAAGCGGCACATCGTATTAAAGCAAACTGGACTTCAGAAGATGTGATTTCAGGCTGACAGCACGGAGCAGACCCAGACCCAGAGCCGCCCTTACGCATACACAACATACACAGCTGCAGAGGGCACCCAAAAAAATTGGGGCACCACCAGGCTGCGGCGCCCTGAGCTGTTCCACTTGTGCTGCGCTCTGAGTCCACTGTCCCGACCTGTCGGCAGGCTGGCTGGGGCTGTTTGCACTTCGCACTCAGCATCTTCCTCGTTACACATGTGCAGAGTGAATCAGAGCAACCAATCAGCAGCGCAGGTGGGAAATTTAAAAGAAAAAAGGGGGGGGGGGATGGAAGAAGCCACCTGCCCCTCCCTCTCTGCTCACTCCCTTCAGCCCTCCTGCTGGCCAGAGGGCTCCTCTCCGCCCCTTGGGAGACCAACAAGGTAGGAGCTGGTTGAGCGCCGGGAGGGAGCCGTGTGCGCTGCAGAGCAGCATTTCCTCTCAAAGCTGGGGAGGGGTCCCACTGGCCAGAGCTTCCATCACCCCTCCATGCAGATTAACACACAGGCCAACAGGGCACATGCAGGGCCGGCGACAGGGGGGTACTACGGGTACAGCTGTACCGGGCCCCCCGACTTTAGGGGGGCCCCAGTACACAGCTGTACCCGTTGTGTCCTCCCTTGTTGCCGGACCTGGAGAGCGGGGATGGGGCGGGGCGGTGGCGCGGTTCTCCCCCGACAAGCGCGCCTGGCCCCGGCAGGAGCAGAGAGCCCGGCTGGTGGCAGCAGCGCTGTCGGGGGGGGGGGGGGGGAGAAAGGGCGGCTCCCGCCACTCTCGCTCCCGCTGCCGCCGGCTGTCAGCTGGCGGGGGGGGGGAGCGCCGGCTGGGCTGGGGGGGCCCCCATCCGCTGTCGGCTGAGCTGGGGGGGGGCGGCTGGGCTGGGGGGGCCCCCATCCGCTGTCGGCTGGGCTGGGGGGGGCCCGGCTAGGCTGGGGGGGCCCCCATCCGCTGTCGGCTGGGCTGGGGGGGGCTGGCTGGGCTGGGGGGGCCCCCATCCGCTGTCGGCTGGGCTGGGGGGGGCGGCTGGGCTGGGGAGGCCCCCATCCGCTGTCGGCTGGACTGGGGGGGCCCCCAAACTATCGGAGTAGGGGGCCCCCAAACTATCGGAGTAGGGGGCCCCCAAACTATCGGAGTAGGGGGCCCCCAAATTTCTGTCACCAGCCCTGGGCACATGCCCAGAAC
The DNA here is from genome assembly GCA_032164245.1 of Sternotherus odoratus. Taxonomy (NCBI): domain Eukaryota; kingdom Metazoa; phylum Chordata; order Testudines; family Kinosternidae; genus Sternotherus; species Sternotherus odoratus. Next base: position 101,068,464 of record JAVMKO010000004.1, on the reverse strand, counting down.
CACCTCCCCCCCAGCCAATATCGGATCCCCTAGGAAAAATGGGCACCCAAGCAGACAGTCCAAGTCACGGGATGGAGGAAGCCCTGAGCTCACCTGGGTGCTCCGGCAGAAGCTGTGCCAGGTGGGCGGGGGAGGGAAGGGTGCCGCCGGGCAGGGGAGCGGGTTATGGGGGTCTGCGGACGGAGGTGGTGGCTGTGTCCCCGCGACACACTGGGGTCAGTGGCGCCAGCTGGGGACTGTCTTCGATGGAGCCCTCCACCTTTCCCTCTCCCAGCCCTCAATATCCCCCCGTCAGGAGCCCTCACCTTCCCTCCCCATCCCTCAGTATCTCCACTCAGGTAACTTGCATGGAGCCCCATAAATCCTAAGGATGGCCCAGCCCAGAGCTATCCCCAGCTGCAGTCTCAGTCTGCATCCCCTTCCCCAGCCATGGCTCTGCTCTTGGCCCCGGGGTGGGAAACAGAAGCACACAGACAAGGATATGGGGGGCATGTCACCAACGTTTGGGGACTACTGGTCTAGGTATCAGTATGATTACCACAATATCAGAGCCTCAACTCCATGTAGGCATTGCTCTCCCCATGGCGCTGATGGAGCTCTAGCGCAGAAAGATGAAGGGACTTGTTTAAAGGTTGCAAAGGGAATCCGCAGCACACTTGAGAACTGAGTCCAGGCCACCCAAACCCCATTCCAGCACCTTAACCCCAAGGCCAGCTTTCCCCTTATCCTATATAAAAACAGTAGTCTTATTCCTTCAGCCTTGCAAACGAGTCCAGGAGTTTCCCCATTCATTATATTCTCTTTCCTCCCAACTTCAAACCATTGTAAGTCATGCTTAGCAGTTGGCCTCCTACATTACTGAATACATTCTGTCTCTTTGTTCCTGAACAATACAATTTAGCATTTAAGAAGTGACAACTCCATGACTAATTGCAGTTCAGTGTTTGCCTGCCTGGGCGGATTTCAACACAGCCATAAGTCACAACCCCTGAAATAACTTTCAGGTTTCAGCCAAGTGAATTATCATTCATATTAATAGATTCTTTTGCCAGCCCACACTCAACCTTCAGCCTAAAAAAGGAAAACGTAACCATTCCAATGAATCCTCAGCAGTATAATCTTCACTGCTGCAAGCATGTTGTGCTATCGTCCTGTTCTACTGAAGTCCATTACCCGGATCCCAGCTGCTTGCGGCGTGAATTTTAAGTGTCACAAAGTCCTTGCTTGTCAAGATCTGCTATATGGTAATGATGGGTTGTGCATTTCAGAGACACGCAGATGTTATTACAAGGAGAGACAAGCGTGTATCGCTACCCCTCCTTTCCCAATGAAGTCAAGGGGAATTTTGCCATTGGCTTCCAGAGGAGCAGGATTAAGTCCACAGAGCAGTTGCTACTATTTCTGGCCACAACTGCGTTAAGAAAATGAATACATGAATAAACTAAATGGACCTTTCATTCATTAAAGTCAAAGTAAAGGGGGGGATGGAAGACAGTAAACCCAGAACAATGGTTTTGGATGATCCAACATCTTATAGCTAAATTAAATGGAAGCTATCTTTAAAAAAATGTTAAGTGTATCAGAAATGGGAAGCCAGCCAAACAATCAGTGATGAAGGTGCTAAAGGAGCACTCAGTGAAGACAAGGCCATTGCAGAGAAGCTAAATGAATTCCTTGCACCAGTCTTCACTGAAGGGAATTTGATGGAGATACTCACACCTAGGGTGACCAGATGTCCTGACGTTATCAGGCTCATGGCCATATTCGGGGCTTTGTTTTATATAGGCAATTATACACTCCTTGAAAATAAAAGTGTCTTGATTTTTCACATACACACTGATCACACTACCCAGACCTGAGCCATTCTTTTTAGATGTCAGATCTGAGGAATCGTCCCCGGACTGAAGTGTCAGTAGAGGAGGTTTTGGAACAAATTGATAATTTAGATAGTAATCAGGCACCAGGACTAGCTGGTATTCACCCAAAGGTTCTGAAGGAACTCAAATATGAAATTGTAGAATTACTGGGGTACATAACCAGTCCCTTACATCAGCCTTGTACCAGATGACTGGGTGATAATTACTGTAATGGTGATTTTTTAAAAAAAAGGTGCCAGGGGTGATTTAGCAATTGCTGGCCAGTAAACCTAACTTCAGTACCAGTCAAATTGGTTGAAAATACATAAACAGAATTATCAGACACATAGATGAACACAATATGTTGAGGAAGAATCAACACGGCTTTTGTAAAGGGAAATCATGCCTAACCAATCTATGAGAATTCTTTGGGGGCATCAACAAGTATGTGGACAAGGGGGTTCCAGTGGATACAGTGGACTTAGACTTAAGCCTTTGACAAGGTCCCACACCAAAGGCTTTTATGCAAAGTAAGCAGTCATAGGATAAGGGTGAAATTCCTCTCAGAAATCAGTAATTAGCTAAATGATAGGAAACAAGAGTAAGAATTAATGGTGAATTTTCTCAATGGAGAGAGGTAAATAGTGGAATTCCTCAAGGATATGTATTGGGACAAGTCCCATTCAACATATTCATAAATAGTGAATATGTGAGGTTGCAAAATTTGCAGATGATACAAAATTACTCGAAGTCCAAAGCTGACTGTGAGGACTTACAAAGAGATCTCACAAATCTGGGTGACTGAGCAACAAAATGGCAGATGAAATTCAATGTTAGTCAATGCAAAGTAATGCACACTGGAAAACATAATCCCAACTATACATACAAAATGATGGGGTCTAAATTAGCTGTTACTATTCAAGAAAGAGATCATGGAGTCATTGTGGATAGTTCTCTGAAACCTCAATGTGCAGCTGCAGTCACAAAAACAAATAGATTGGGAGGAACCATTAGGAAAGGGACAGATGATAAGACAGAAAGCATCATAATGTCCCTTTATAATTCCATGGTACACCCACACCTAGAATACTGCATGCAGTACTGGTTGCCCCATCTAAAAAAAAAAAAATATGTGTGAGTTGGGAAATAAACTGAGAATGGCAATAAAATGTCTAAGGATATGGAAGAGTTTCCATATGAGGAGAGATTTAAAAGACTGGGATTGTTCATCTTAGAAAACAGGGGTCTAAAGGGGGATATGATAGAGGTCTATAAAATCATGAATGATGTGGAAAAAAGTGTTATTTAAGACTAACGTAAGGAAGTTCTTCTTCATACAACACATGGTTAACCTGTGGAATGTTCGGCAAGGACATGTTGTGAAGGCCAAGACTATCACAGGGTTCAAAAGAGAACTAGATAAGTTCATGCTGGATAGGTCCATCAATGGCTATTAACCAGGATGGACAGGGACACAACCCCATGCTCTGGGTATCCCTAAACCTTTGACTGCCAGAAGCTAGGACTGTATGACAGGAGCTGGATTACTTGATAATTGCCCTGTTCTGTTCATTCCCTCTGAAGCATCTGTCCACTGTCGGAAGACAGGATACCAGAGTAGATGGACTATTGGTCTGACACAGTTTGGCTGTTCTGATATTCTATTGATAGCATGTCAGGGGACACCAAACTGCAAAGTTCCCATGTAGCTTTGCTCCAATCTACAACGCTGACCTCGTTTCTTATTGCATTACCCTGTGCCCCTTTTGTTCCTCCAGTGATATCCAGGACAGCTTAGAGGGAAGTGTCTGTGACTATATTTAATGTCACATGCAGCACCTAAAAAGCTGTGGACAATTATCAAATAATAATGGGGAGTGTGGAATAAGTAGATGAACAAACTTAATGGAGGACAAATCAAAGAGGCCTATAGGCACATCCATGACAAACCATATTTATTTGAAATGGTTTTAGAAAGTGAACATCACTTAGGGGCCTCAAGATGTACTGAAAAGCCTCTTCCATAGAAACTTAAACATACAAAGTGCCCAGGACATGTATTGCTGGACAGGAGAGCAGGGTCCTCACTTTTGCATGTAGCATGATTGCAGAGCTTGGATTCTTAACGCCAGGTAGTCAGGAAGGCAATGCCCTGCAGGTAGCATGCCTGAGCACTGGCATCCTTCTCCAGAGAAATCTGGAGCCACCCTCATGGGCTCTTAAAAGTGATTGAGAAAGAATTTTTTTCAACACTAGGTTTGTACCTCCTTTGGTTTCTTTCTCATATTAAGAGAGGCTTGGAAGGTAGGAAGGAAGAGGGGTGTGTGTGTGTGTGTGTGTGTGTGTGTGTGTGTGTGTGAATACAGTTTCTTTCGGTCTTTTTCTGACAAAGGGGACTGACAAAGGATGCTACTCGCAGACACAACATACCCTCTTCGTGAATTTGCCCCCCAAGTGTCTTGCCTAAACTAAAACATCAACACTTTTATATTTCAACCAGGCAGCACCCAAATCCAGACCATAAATCAAAAATTAGAGGACACACACAGCACAGTGACAGTAGCTTAGACTGGCAGAGGATGAACCAATGGTGCAAGGTGAGTTCATTAATTGTGCACTTAACTTGGTACAAATGGTCGGAACCCAACACCTCGATTCTTTTGGCGTGTGGATTATTTTTCTCGACACAGTGAAAGGATTTTCTGACAACAAACATTTTTGATGCGCGTGGAGGTGATGCAACATTTTTGCTTTAAACAATTTACAGCATTGGGGGGCTGATGGTAAGTTAAGGCAAACAGCAAGCCCCATCCAGAAACCTCTATCACACAGTTTGCAGCTCTACAAGTAGCACTGCTGCTAAGGAGTTTGAAGTTACAAAGCACAGCTTAATATTTCAGTTGGTAGCCCAGCTGGCTTCCTGTCTCACCACACATTTGCATAATTATCACTGGGGGAAAGAGAAGAGTGGGGAACTGAGCAGCCTCCTAATGGAACAGCTGGCTATTCTGAAAATGGATTATATAATTCTATTGTCCTGATGTCTGGCTTGCTTAGTTTGCATATTAAAGATTTCCCCACCCAGGCTTATAGTCTGCTATACAGCAGAAGTGCCACTCGCATCTCTCACATCTAAGGCCGTCTTAAGCCATTCAGTTTGCTCGTGACACTCCTGGGTTGTGAAAAACAACAACAGATCAATCAGGGTAGAGACCTGAACCTGTTAGAGATTAAAAGGAATGTGTGAAAATTCAGCTTGATATTATCATTTGCAAATGAATTTAAGAACAGGCATCAAGATGAATATGGAAATGGGTCAAAATCTGGCATCCGAGTGAAAAGACCTACTTCCTTTCTCCTTTGGCTGTGCGGGGTGTTACAGCCTATACTACAGGTTTTTATAGTTAATGTATTAGATAGAGACAAGCCTGCAGGAGTTTAAGGTCTAGATAACTGCAAATGATTTTGTGTATGTGTACAAATCAGATCAAGCCCACAAATCTTTCCCCCATAAAGCAAAAATCGTGTTCCTTCCCCCAAGAGTAACCATTCATTTTAAGAATTTGTTTTAGATTATTCAGAGTATTAAGGAGAGAACCTCATGATCACCCCAGTCAGAGCCAGATTTGCACAGGCGTGAACTTTATCATTACGTATTTTTCATGTTTGCAAGAACTTCAAGGCCTCACCTTATGTTTGCAATAGCTCCCACCTTGTACTGGGTGCTTTCCGTTCTAACTAAAGAGAATACACAGGAGTTACTCATTAGAATCTCTCTCTCTCGGTTACTTTCTTCACAGTTTACCTATATTTGCTTCTGCCTCCCCTCCTCGTTTGCCCTAAACAGACTGCAAATTCAATGACATTTGAATTCATGGATGTGTTATTAGCCTTAGCAAGTTTGTCAATTCCATTACACATATTAGGCAATGAAGGCAGCGCTGCCTATAATTAAGGTTACCCACCACTTTCAATGATCAGACCTTGTTATCAGTTGCTTATCGCTTTGCCAAACAAATCACTCAGGCTGTAATTTTCTAATGCCGATTGTTTGCTTCTGGCTGATTTCCCCCTGCCTCCCACCCACCTGTTCTAAAGGATATTTTTTGACTGAAACAATTCAATCATCTCTCAGAATGAGGTTTGGGGACAAAATACATTGTTTTACCCAGGTTAAACGAAAACCTCTTATAAGCATTTTAGCTGAGAAGTTTTAGCATCTGCATGCTTTGGAGCTGGTCCTTGCCCTGGGGTCAGATATGTGCCTTTGTTGTCCCCGTGAAATCACATCTAAATTTGCCCATGTTTTAAGACTCTGAAGAGTCTCAGTTCACACATGCTCAGTAGAGACTTTAGAGAGTTTGGCAAGCTAAATTCTCTGAAGACTCCATCTGCACTGGGCAGGCTCCAGGCCTCCCTCACAGCTTCAAAGTGCCAACCAGATTGCAAATGCGCCTTACCCACAGAGCAACTGAGCATGTTCCAGATCGGGGCAGGATTTTCTCTTCATTGGCTGGATGCTCTTAGGGAGCACTATGGCCTGGAGGAGAGAGCAGCCTGACTGGAATTTAGAAGAGTGAAGAACATGGGGGTGGGGGGAGAGGCAGGGGAAATAGAGGGGAGCAGAAAGTTGGGGGTGAAGAATAGGAACTAGCCGCCAGAGGGGATAGCAGCAGGGGAGGATACAGAGGCAGAAGGGCCTGTAACCACTATAGAGCATGTCCTTACAGAACCTGACGTTGAACCCATTATTCCGGAGTCTAAACATTCCCTATTGTCTACCAAATAGTTGTGAATGCCATTGTCAAAGTGTCTCACATTCCCTTTCTAGTAGCAAACTCGTATAGAAGGTAACGGCTTACAACTGCTACTGGTTACTTCATTAGCAAAAAGTGATAGAAGACTGTACTGTGAATCTAAAGGCTCCGCCCCTGCTGCTGATATATGTGTGTGAGGCAGTGTGTTCCACATAACGAAAATTGAAAAACCAAAAATGTTCTAATGTAGAAAATTACATACCTGCATTGAGCCCCCTTGTACATATGCATAAGAATACAGCAATTACAAGATAACATTTTAAATCATATACTATATTTTTCAATAAGACTCCTGCCACACATGGTGCCTGGAATGCACCTGCTCCGGGATGAATTAGGGCTGGGCAATGAATGAGGTTGTTGTCTGCAGTGTATCTGCCTCACTTGATGCAAAAGCTGGAAGTGGGTGATGAATGAAGCAGGGATCTGGGGAACTGCAGAACGAGAAACGATGCTTGTTGTTAAGGCTGCTGATCATTCTGGAAAACTGGATTCTACCCGGGAGTTCCTTTGTGCTACTGGGCACGTCACTTAAACCATTTGCACAGGTAACCAGTGTATGCCTTATCTTCTGATTTGCAGAAGTGCTGAGCACTCGCAACTGTGGTACCTGGGAGCTGTGATCTAAACAGATGAAGTGTTGTGAAATGCTAAGTACTCTGAAAAAAAACCAGGTCCTAGGCTTCTTAAATTGGACACCTAAAAATAGCAAATACTGTGGACAATCTCTCTGGTGATAATGCCCTCTCTTGTCACAAGAGTGTGGTGAAGATGAATTCATTTATGCTTGTAAAGAACTAAGATGATGGGGCACCACAGACTAATTTCCTCATGGGCTTTTCTATCTGCATTTATTTGAATAGTCTGCTGTAAGTAATGTATGGGGCCACATGTTGAAAGAGGATAAAGAAGAAATATTGCACAGTTACCCATTCAGTGAGCACACAACATCCTCTGCACTGAAAGAGGCAGGGGTCCTGGGGAAGAAAATAGTAACTACACTGTCTTGACTAAACCTACATTTATTATAAGTGCTCACAAGTTCAATGTGGCTTACAGGAGCAGTGGTTTAAGATAAAACTGGTTACACTGCACCTCTGGGAGGCAAAGGATTGGGAATTAGCCCAACTCAGAGGCTAGCTATCACAGGGGAATGATTCAAAAGGACTCGGGGATTGGGGTGCATTAATTGTTAACCTACAAAGCAACATGAGGGCAATATGTCCTAGAGGAGAGTGCTTGTGTGGCTGAAAGGCTGGTGGTGTTAGAGAGGCAGGTACAGGCAAGACTCCCTCGCCTTGGAGACAGGAGGCAACTCAGTCATGGGTTTCCCAAGAACTGTCAACAGTACATAAGGGAGGAAGTCCGACAATCCAATCCCATAATATGGAGAAAAAACAAGTCACGAGAGTTGGCAACATGAATTGATTCTTTCAGGCTTTATCTGTCACTTGGGTGCATACCAGAGCCCCACAAAACCTCCTGGCAACAGCAGAGGGAGAACTCAGTTGATCGTTTTGGTTTCACCTGGGACCGCATAACAGCAGCTTACCTGGATCTGCCATAAGGACAGATAGTCTGTCTCAGTTTCCCGACGGGACAGTGGACAGTTTGATGTTTGGGTCTTCCACAATGCAGATCTTTCCTTTTGGGGTAAAGAAAGTAGAAAATACACCGATCACTCCATCAGCCCTCCCCGGACTCAACAACCCTTTTTGCCCTGGGTTCTTCACCACCTCTCTAGCAGTTACTACCTGGAAGTCTGGACCCTCCTCTTACCATGGAGCTCTGCCCTCAAGTTACGGACAACATACTTCCCTAAACCCAAAAGCTTTCCTCTCAATGGTTTCCCAGAGCCATTTCTGTGGGGGTTGTTGCTATTCAGGCACTCTCTGGCCTCCTCTAGCCCTTTCCTAACTTCTTCCCTCACTGGCTGTGGTTTCTTTTCACCAGAGAACCAATCTTTCATCTCATTCTGTTCCTACCAGTTCTTCCTCCTACAGAGGACAGGTTACTTCATATCTCCCCCAGAAGACCTGGCTCTCAGCCTGGGACCAAGCACAGCTGAGAGCTGAAAGCTGACCCCTCTAAAGGGCACAGCTCAACCTGTTGCAGACTGCAACTGGTTGACATAATATGCTGTATGACTTCCTTTTTGAAAACCCCATATTACACTTGTCCACTGCAAGTTATTAGGGACTTTCCCTGTTCACCTGGTGCACTTGAATGCAATACATAAATGTGGCAAGTTCATTGTCTAATAAGGTCTTCTGGAGGTAGGCACTATAATTTTGTGCATTATACAGTGGCAGGATCACTGTCTGAAGTGACCATAAAATTGTAATCATTCCTTTAATTCCTAGTTCTCACATGGGATTATATTAGTCCGTAGACCTAAAGTATACGTTCCTCTTTCAACAGATTTCATTTGCCGATGATTTTGCAATTTTCTAGCACAGCTGTTTATTTACTCATTATTTAATATAAACTCATTATTTTCTTGGTCACCCTCTAATAAAAACCCAAGCTGAAAAGTAAGTGGTTACTACATTGGTTTTTCCATGAAATGTGTTGTTCTTTATCCAACAGTGGCCCTAACTTCTTCCGTACGCCCTTAAAGACTGTTTAGTACTTCTACGGTGCTCCCTGTCCTCGCAGCTCTGCACGTTCCATAGTCACAGCACACCTGTGAAAGGGGAATTATGGCTTGCTTGGGGGAAACTGAGGCACAGAGCATTAACTTGCTCAGACCACGTATCTGGGATTAGAAATCTGGAGTTTCTGGTGTATGGTCCTCTGCTTGGAGCAGGTCTTTCAAACTGTGTTTCTCTAATAAACGTAAGTAAGGGTTTCCTCTCTCCCTCCCCCATCTATAGTTTGTTCATAAATGTACATTTTTTTCATTGCTGAGCCTCTCCCATCAACTCCCTCTGTCCCCATGCCTCCAAAGACATTTCTCTTTTTCATTTTCACTTCTTCTCTGCTCTTCTCTTATTGGTTAAAGAGCCCCTGCTGCCACCACACCAATCTTCTTAAAACTATAAAACTTCAGGGAATGAGCAGTGTGTGTTAAAACGGAAAGATTAGTTTTTAAGTGATTCCAGCCATCTTACTGCCCTCGGCGATCACTCTGCAGCATTAAGTTCATTCAAATTGACTTGCCTTTATTGCTCCATTTAAAAAAAAAAAAAAAAAAAAAGCGAACATGGTCATACTGCCACCACTAGTACTTGATTTTCAACCAAGGCTCTGGGAGCCTCACTGTGGCTTACCATTCCACTACACATCCTCTACATTTCCAGAGAGTGGGTGCACTGAAGGCACTGTATCCTTGCCATTCAAAAAGAACAATTACTTTGGAGTAGCTGTGGTTCTTTGAAATGGCGTGTATGCGGGGATCCCTCCATCATGTGCAGCATGCTTCATTGGTACAAGGTTTCATTGTCTGTGTACAACAACGTATACAAACAGGTCTTTCCTGTATCCATTCCAGCTTTCTAAACTGGTGTTTGTTTTAATTTTTTTTTTTTTTTTTACACACTTCCACATTTGCTAGAGCTGCAAGGGTTGGCATGCACTGTGTATACAAGGTGACTTTCACTTCTTGATTACCCATGCTTTTTTCCATTTGGCATAGACACCGTAGACATCTCAGTGGGTTAGCTATTGGGCCCCCAATCTTGTGTGTCCTCAACGACACATGGGATAAGGCTTTGGGTCAGTGTTTTTTCCCCTATCACGTTCACTCATGTACTTATTTTCCCCTATACTACAAAGGCTGCTTAAAATGAGCTCTAGCAGAGGGGACTGAAATCTGCATTGCAATGCATTGGCACTGCTACAGAACCTGCAGCAGATTCTGATTTAACCAGCCCTATACCATCCATTACTGAATGATTCCACAACTCATTTCTACCTTCCTCAACTCCATCTAATTTAAGTGTCCCCAAACTAATCCACCGTGTTTGTGGAAATTTCCTTCACATTAACCACATTATTGTGTGTTGTAATGGTCAGCAACGATACAGTATTACATTTTAAAGAGTGAAAATACACTTCATTACCCTAGGAAACCCCGCAAAAATATTCTGGATAGATAATCTAAAACTACTTCCCCCATGTTAAAGAGAGATGCCACGCTATAGTATCTGCCAAAGACTTCATAGATCAACCAATAAAATGCATACACAAGTGCAAATGCAAAGCAAAATGTCATTTTATTTAATTCAAGGACTAGTTTCCTTCTAGTATTGCTGAAGGGATCACCTCCTGGGGAATTGATCATTACAAAGTCCCTGTTTAAAAGTTCAAGTGCTCTTGTACATTCTTTTTGAACCACAGAAAACATAATGATGACCAAGAAGGTGGGCAGCTACTTGCACTTTTAACCCACCTAAATTAGCATTGCTTCTGGCTGGAAAACAATTCAAGTAGTAAAATCATGGAAAATGTTAACCTTTAAGGTCACTACGACATTTTGAGCAAAAAAGTCTTGAATATATGAAAAACCATTTGTACATGTTATGAAGTTTTATAACCACTCACTGTATAAGAGACAGTTAAGTATTTTGGACCAGTTGTCAACCAGATACTTAAGTGTTCAGATCTCCAGATCTCCAATTGTTTATTACCAATTTAATTATGCAACTCGCTTTTCACATTAAGCTCTTTAACAAATGGAATATATCCCTGCACCTGAATCACTGTTGACAGATTTAGTTTTATACAATGCCCTTCTGAAAATTCATTTCAAAATAGAGATGCTTGCTCCAGAACTGTAAAAGCCATAAAAATGCAAAATATTTGTTAGGAAATTTGTAATCAAAGTTGCTCCTTAATGTTCAAACTAACATTTAACCTCCAGTTGTCTTTTGCTGTTGCTCGTATACTGATCAATAGACTATAAACAGGTAACAATGGTTCTTTTTTCCCCCACCTGAAACATTTCTTCTAACACAGGCCCAAGATAGGCAACAAAGAGATTCAGGGACATGGATTAAGCATTGCAAAGGTAATCCACTAATCATTTTAATTTAGAACAACTCTGATTCTAGTACACAACTTTGAGCCTCAGTTGTTTTCAATCTGCTCTAGATCCAAGTCCCCGCAGTCTAGCGGAAAGATGCCCTCTTCAGTGCTCTCACAATCACTTGTGTCCTCATCACTTTCACACACTGCAGCTGCCTTCTTATAATCCCTTACACTGAAGCCAACGTGGCATGGCCCATGATGCCTTACTTCATCCAGTTGCTCTTTCACTGGACTGGAACCAGGGGTGGTGATGTTCATAAAGTCATGTGAATCACATGGGGATGACACAATTGTCTTCATTTGTGTGTCATCGTCGTCGTCATCTTCTTCATAATCAAGGGAGCAAAGACTTTTTGAATTTTTTAAAGTCTGTAATAAAAAAAGACATTAACCAATAGCAATAAAAAAAGACATTCTACATCCTGCCCGCCCCTTCAAATGGGTAAGGAGAGAATTTATAGCAATTCTGCAAATGGGATCCATTTGGGAAATAAAGACGTTTACTGTGCAGTAACTGCAGTTCTCAGACGTTTTATCCACGTGGATCTCACTTATGACTAGCTAGCAATTTCCAGCAGAATATAAGTCTGATGTCCTAGCTACAGTTAACCAAATAAGAATTTCTAAACCACTGTTCTCAATTTGGCATCTGATCTAATCATCAAATCCAGGACATGTTGTTTGGTAAAAGTATGAGCTGAGCTTCAAGTGACTTCCCTGCAAAGGATTCCTACAGAAATATTTCTTAGACATGCTGAAGAGGTTGCCTGGTTTCTAGCTAATGATGACACCCTGATGACGATGGGAAGGCCAGATCTACTCGTTGGTAGAAGACTAATATACTGAGTGATCCATTTGAATCTCCAGGAAGAGATTATTGATCTTTTACAGCCTTCCCTAATGTCACAAACAGGTGGATTTCCTGAATGGCTTTAATCTACCTAAATAATAAAGAAAGGCTCTGGAAATATCTCAACTAAGGAACTTGGTTTATCCCAGGCTTAAGTGGTGCTTGGGGGAAGAGAATAAAAGGTCAATGATTTGGTTTAAGTAAAAATCAGCAGCATATTTCTCTCCCCCACAGAGAGTAGACACTGATTGCGTCTCTCAATTAAAAGATTACGGCCTGGCTTGAACCTGGAGGTATTTAGTCTTGGCCTTTAGATGGAAAGGCACCTCAGCACCAACTAGAAGAATCAATCTATTAAAGAAGGAGCATCAAAGAAAGTTGTCAGTAAGCTAAGCAGAGTAACTGAGTGATTCTCTATTGACTCTATGAAGGGTATTTTGGGGTATAGCACACAGGTCGCTGAGCTCTGTTTTGCTGCCCTGGGGTGTAAGTGTAACAAGAGGTGGTAGAAGCTGTTCTGTCCCATGTGCCCTCACATAGGGGGAGTGAGGCAGAACAGGGGAGAGGAGAATGCGCATTGAGATATGCAGGGCACATGCATGGCCCCGAAGGACACTGATGTCAAAAAGTTCTGATCTCCCATGCGTGAGGCACATGCAAGTGTGATCCTCATAAGTTGGATCCACATGGACAAAAGACTAAGGACCCCTCTAATTTTCAGTGTTTTTACAGTTTAGTTTTCATTCTTCATTAAAAACCTGGTTTTTAAAACATCCATCTACTCACTGACCAACAGATATCAATATTATTAAGTAAGTATATTATGCTAACTCCTTATTAAGAATTTTATACAATTCCTTTCTCAGTACACACAGTCATTAGGTTACCAGTGTCCGGCACAGGACGCCTTTTAGAAAGAACTTTACGTATTTAAAGAGCTTTATAGCCATTCACTAACTAGCCCTCGCAACACCACTGAGGAAGGAGGGTCGATATTCTTTCCCCATTTTACAAGTAGGGAAAGAGGCAGAGAGGTGAAGTGACTTTCCCCAGATCATATAAATCACTGAACTTGGGTGCTCCCCTCACATTCCACCCCCTGCTCACTATTCCAATTCATGTCACTTCCTAGATATGCATAACTTGAATCCAGCACATTCAGGGATTAAATTGGGGAGGGAGAGAAAAATAGGATAATGTGTGAGATGTTAGACTGATTTTACAGCACAACTTGGATGAAAGTTAGTGGATTATAGTACTACTAAGATGAACGTGCTTCACTGATTTTGTAGTCTTATACAGGACCTCAGGGAGATTTTGCTGCACAGCAGAGACCCCTGAACTTCTATTACTGTATCTCATGGTAACCTGCACCAAATCATATTGCCACAGCAGAACAAATCTCCAAGAGTAGGCTTCTGATTGCTACCATTATTTGTACAGTGGGGTTTGATTCATTTTTCTCTGGCTGGAGTAAGTCTGGAGTAACTGCGGCAGACAACAGCATCACACTGGTTGAATAGCAATGTCATTAGAATTTGGGAGTGGAGTGCTCACCAATATAAATAGATAAATATATAAATAAATAAATATATAAATATATATATAAATATATATATAAATATATATATAAATATATATATATATATATATATATATATATATATATATATATATATATATAAAGATTCCCTCTCCACATTGTTATATAAACTCACAGGTTTTAAAGCCAGAAGGGACCATTGTGATCTTGCATAACACAGCTCACAGGAGTTCCATGAATTAATTCCTGCTTCAAATCCAATAGCTGGGGCTGAACTAGAGAACTCTCAGAAAAACATCCAATATTTGAAGATTTCCAGTGATGACGACAACTAGGCTCTTATCTAGCGTTTATCGGTGGATTGAGAATCCACAGTAACTCTTGGTAAATTGCTCCAGTGGTTAATTACCATTACTGTTGCAAAATTCTGCATCTTATTTCTAGTATGAATTGGTCTAGCTTCTACTTCCAGCCCTCAAATCTTATCTTTGCCTGTGAGGCTGAAAAGCTCTGGTCAAATTTCTGTTCCCTATGTTGATACTTCTAGACAGATCATGTGTATTTTTACATATCTGTATGAAATTTCTATCATCCACCCTCAGGTCCTTAACTGATCCACAGCAATCTGTATACATACTGTTACTGAAAAACATTTCTAGATCCTGTATATGAAGAGGGAATATGGAGTTCATTCATATTTACACCTGATTTTAAAACAGCTCATTTTAATAATGCTATACAGCAGGGGTTCTCAACCTCTTTCCTTCGGAGGTCGCAACATGCTATAAAAACTCCATGGCCCACCTGTGCCACAATAACTGGTCTTCTCCCTTTAAAAGCCAGGGACTGGTGTTAGCAGGTAGCAAACCGGGCAATTGGCTGGAGGCCCCATGCAATAGCTCTCCCCTCCCCCAAAACTACATTGCTTAGGCTTCAGCCCCGGGTGGCGGGACTCAGGGCCCCATGTTCAGCTTTCTACCGTGGGCGCCTTGCTTGCCCCCCACCCCGAAACCTGCTTGCAGCCCCCACAGGGGCCCTGGGCTGAGAACAACTGCAATACAGCAAGGAAATGGTGTTAAGGATACTTGAATCCCAGTTGTAGCCTACTGCTTTGAAATGGTGAAAACATTTCCTGCTATCGGTCTCCACACAGAGGGGGAAAGTATTTTCTAGGGTAGCCCTTTAAGTCTTATGGTAGATACTGGTTACTGCTCCTGTTCAAACAAGGAAACAAACTTATTTTTGCTTTTGAAAAGGGATTTCTGAACCCCTGAACTGTCCTCCAGTCAGCTTTATTCAAGTTACTACTACAGATGAATCAAAACTAAGTACAGCTGTCTTTCTAGGTTTGTGTACATAAAAACAGAAAATTGCTGGTTAGCTTTACTGCACTGAAACCACTTGAATGGAAACTTTTAGCTGGTTTCAACACAACGGCAACTGCATTCAGCTTGTTCTTTGTTCACCCACTTGTCACAACCACACCAAACTAGAAATAGGTGGATTTATTATCTCAAGCACAATCCCACTACTTTTCACAAAGCAAAAATGGTAGACACTGAAATACATTCAAAACCCCCTAACTAAAGATTTACATGTTGCACCAGTACAGTACTACACCTTTCAAGCACAATCATGCTCAGTGGGGAGTCGGTGTGTACTTGCTCAACAGTCCTCATTTTATAAAGGATGCTGGACTAACAAAATAAAAGAACCCACAGTTGGCAATGGATGGAACTCAATCAGCCAAAAGTATTCTTTTGTGTAAAGAAAAGAAAAGAAGCTCAAAGAGTTTTAGAAGGAGTAGGGTTATAAACTGTCTGAATATTAAAACTCTGGGTAGGAAACAATGGTGCGGGGAGGCGGGGGTGAGGGGGAATAAAAGAAAATATTCCTGGACCCGTGCTTTCAAATCAAATAAAGCAAGTGAGGCCCACAGGAATTTGAAAGCAAGCTGATATGTGCGTGCTCTTCTGAATCTGACTCAGAAATTTCACTGGAAGTCACTATACACTTCTGAAGTTTTTTGGTTTAATAAGTGGCTTCACTGGTGCGTTTTGCTACATGAATTTACATGAGACATTAAATCACACATTCAATTTAGCCAGGTCCTTAGCGGTGTTTTAAAGCCCCATAGTACATACTAGTAATGTGTTTGTTACAGTCAATTCTCCCCGAAAGGCTAAATGTAGTTTTTCACAAATCCCACATGTACTTAAGTGTTGCCAGTTGTCACCAGCATCTTGCAATTTTGCAGGATGTGATGCTCTTCTTAAAGCCCCTGCTCCTGGAGAGTTGGGATTACATGAGAATCTCAACTTTCATTTTGAAAAAAAAAAGAAGCAGCTGGTTTCTAGCTCTCATTGGTATGGAGGGAAGCTTGAAAACCACCACTGAAGGCTCAAAAACTAGGAAGCAAATTAAGAGACTCCCCCTTGCTCTCCCTCAATTATTTTTTAATCTCGTGGTTTTGTGGCCTGATTTATGATTTTTGAATGCTTGGAATTGGCAATGCTGCTTTTTCCAAGCTATCCTCGCCTCTCTGTGATAGGCACCATTTTAACAAAATATTACAGAAATTATTTATATAGAACTTGGACAATATCCTTGGGGCCCCAGAACGTTTACAATTAAGTTTAGCCATAAAGTCTACACAATGCCCACCCGGCTTGTTGTGCTCAACTGCACAGATCTCATCTCGCGAGGACTGCGGAAAAAGGTGTTCTTAAGGAAAGACAATTGAAGTTAATGACAATTAAAGAACAATACCTCCACCGGGAGGCAAAGTGAGCCTGAATCCTACTACCTTTACAGCATATCTTTTCATAAATATTTCCATCGAGCCACCACAGAAGGAATCTCTCTAAATATCGAGCTTGAGTCGGGAAAGTGTTCCACTTTCGTGAAGTAGTTTATGCACCTAATTACAATTATGATAATTACTAATGAATGCAACTGATATGCCTATAAATTATCATAAGCCACCTTTATCGTTCATTTCACATTACTACAAAACTTGTTCTTGATTTTTAAATGGAAACTTTTTAAAGATCAGAGATATGGAAGCATTAGTAATTTATGTTGTGGTAACACCCAGAAACCTCCATTATGTTAGGACTCTGTACCAGTTTGTCTGTTATGACAGACAAGACATAGTAAGTTGCAGTTCATGCCCCAGTGTTTACAAAGATCTCTGAAATTTCCATTGATTTCAAACATTTCAAGAAATTTGATCCCATGTCATCCCATCACTGCAGCTTTTAATTTATTCTCAGTGGAAGCAATTTTAGCTCACATCAAATAAAAAAGATGGTTCGTTACCTTGTAATTGTTGTTCATGTCCATTCCAAATTAGGTGTACGTGCATCACATGCACGGACGTCAAACTTTTCCCCTCAATATCTCCCATTGGGCTGACAAGGGAGCCCTCTACAGTGGTGCCCTTGAGGCAGTGCATATATTACCTTGCTGGCCCGACCCCCCTTCGGTTCCTTCTTGCCATTGACTCTGGCAGAGGGGAAGGAGGGTGGGTCTTATAATGGACATGAACAATGCATCTCGAACAACAGTTAAAAGGTAGGTAACCGTCTTTTCTTCTTCGAGTGATTGTTCACGTCCATTCCAAATTAGGTGACTTCCAAGCTTACCATAGGAGGAGGGTAGGAGTCATGAAACAATGGACTGAAGAACTTCCCTGCTAACTGCCGCATTGTCTCTGGTCAGCTGGCTGATTGTAATGGACCATAAACATGTGCACCGAGGACCAGGTCGCTGCTCTACAGCCGTCTTTGATTGGGATCTGGGCCAGGGAAGACTAAGACGAAGACGAAGAAGAAGTGAGTGCTCTGGTAATGTGCCGTGATCACTGGGGCCAGAACCTTGGCCAACTCGTAGCAGGCACGAATGCAGTCCACAATCCACGAAAATAGGTGCTGCACTGGGACCGGAAGGCCCTTCATTCTGTCCACAGTGGTGACGAACAACTGGATCAACTTCCGGAAAGGTTTAGTCCGCTCCAAGTAGAATGCCAGAGCCCTATGGACATCCAGAGAGTACAGACTACGGTGGCTTGAGTCTATGTGAGGTTTAGGATAGAACACCGGCAAACAAAAGTCCTGATCCATGTGGAATTCTGAGAACACCTTAGGAAGAAACTTAGGGTGTGGCCCAAATTGCACCTTGTCCTTATGAAAGACTGTATAAGGCAGCTCAGAGGTGAGGGTCCTCAGCTCAGATACCCTCCTTGAAGTAATGGCCACCAGGAACGCCACTTTCCAGGAGAGGAGAAGCAGAGAGCAACAGGCGAGGGGCTCAAACAGAGGGCTCATGAGTCTAGATAGGACCAGGTTTAAATTCCAGGGTGGAACCAGAGGTTGAGAGTGTGGGAACACCCTGTCCAGACCTTTGAGGAAACGCCCCACCATTGGGTTGGAAAATACAGAGTGGCCAGAAACCCTCAAGTGGAACACCGAGATGGCCACCAGGTGCTCCTTGATCATGGAAGGAGAAAGACCTTGCTGCTTTAGGTGCAGGACCATGAACTGATAATGGCACTGACTCACGATGAACTGAAGGAAACATTGATGGGCAGGTCAGATGGCGATGTGAAAGTATGCATCTTTCATGTCCAGGGCAGCGTACCAATCCCCTGGATCCAAGGATGGGATAATAGTGCTCAGGTAGACCATGCAGAAATGGATTTTTACCAAATATTTGTTGAGCCCACAAAGGTCTAAAAGGCCCCCTTTTGCTTTGGGAATTAGACAACAAGAGGAGTACTTCCTTTCCACACCCTTGGCTGTTGGAGGCTGGAGTCTGCCAAAACACATTATAGTTTGCCTGGATCATTTTTATAAGTGAAAGTGTGATCCCGGAAGGACTCTCTGGGCTGAGGATGTCCCCCAGCAGATCCTCTTGCTCAACCACCCCCTCCGCTTGCAGCCCCAGGCTTTGGGCAACTCTGCAGAGCAACTCCAGTGGGCCGTGCGGTCAATGGGGTCACCAAGGTCCCTGCCACTGCCTCATCTGGGGACAAGGAGGTGAGGTGCTGTTTGGCCTCCTCAACCTGACCCTCCTGATAAGGCTGG
This sequence comes from Sternotherus odoratus, assembly GCA_032164245.1. Taxonomy (NCBI): domain Eukaryota; kingdom Metazoa; phylum Chordata; order Testudines; family Kinosternidae; genus Sternotherus; species Sternotherus odoratus. The sequence goes on along the minus strand of JAVMKO010000004.1, from coordinate 101,049,280 downwards.
AGTACGTCCAGGCCCTGTACAGTTGGCACCCCTTGGGATAGTGCCAGGCTGGGCGCTGCCTCTACCAGCTGTTCCCCTTGAGGGTCAGCTGGTTGCCTATTCATCATGGCTTCCCTGGTCCTCGACAAATGCTGTCGAGGAGATCGGGACCGGTGTCACTGAGTATCCCAACCCTAGACGACATGCCCTGTTGCTGGTGATAGGCCCACGGGGACCAAAAGGGCCACTGGGACAGAGGAGCCCTCCATCTGCCACGTGGACTGGGGCTCCCTGTGAGCAGACGGTCTACGCACGTAGCTGGAGCAACCTGAGTCTGCCTCGGATTCCGAGGAACCCGATCTTGACGGCCACGGTGGTGCCGTAGCCTGCCAATGCCAGAGAGTCAGTGAATGGCTCCTCCTCTGCTGGGACCTCAAGCGGTACCGGGTGACTGCTGGTGCCAGGGACTGGTGCCCAGAGAGAGCAGGTGCCGCAGGCGGTCGTCGTCGTGTCCTGCTGGGTCAAATCGGGACATCTGGGCACCCTAGTCTGCTAGCACATTCGGCTTTCCTGGGAAGACAGACACCTGACAGCGTAATCTGGTTGCCAATGAACCAGTTCCACAGACTGACCTTTCGGCACACGCCGGGGGGGGGGGGGGGGGGGGGGGGAGGGGGGAACAGATCTCACTCCTCCCTGTTTATTGATGTAGAAAATGGTCATGTTGTTGTCTGACATTTTTAGGCATAGTGACCTTGAATGAATGGGAGAAAGGTTTCACAAGCCCTTCGAACTGCTTGTAGTTCTGAACATTGATGTCCATCCTGTACTTTCAAGCTGCCCAGGTACCTTACGCTGTATGGTTGTCCAGGTGAGCTCATCAGCATGTTCCCCAACACATTAACTCATGAAGATCATACAGTATTTCTAGTTTAACAGATACAAAGAAGGTGTTTGTAGTGCTAACTATTGTTAGCATTACACTAACAACATAAGTCTTTAAAAGTCATATATATATATATTGACCTCTCTCCAGTCTATTTATATTTTGTTTTTTATATGGGTATCTTGACACAAAGGGGTATATTCACATAGTTTTACATGAGGGAGTTATGCTGACAAGTCCCTCTACACAGAGATGAGAATACACTCTATGGTTGCTCAGGCTGACATTTTTGAACAGCATATGGATACTGATCAACAAGAGATTGACTGCTTGTAGCAGTAGCAGGTAACAGTATTGGTCTTTAGGATCCAAACCCAACACTGCCATAGTTTTCCACTGGAGTTGTATTTTGTATGTTTTGGCTACCCATTCAGAAAGATAAAACCTTCAAAGAAAATACAAAAAACATTCCCCCCCTTCCTCAGAGAGCAGTGACTATAACTCTTAGTGAATATAACTTAGCTCATAATATAAGAATAGCTAACTTGCAAATAAGTAGTATTTTACTGGACACTAATGAATCATCTTTAACAAACTATTTCTCAAAACTGTTTTTCATGTTCATACTGAACATTGTCAGATTTGGACCTCATTTAGCACTGGTGTAAATCCATTGCCTTTGTCCTGACTTGTGGACAGAACTGGATCCCTTAGGTCTATGAAACATTGCCAAATGGTATTATTTCTTACCACTTACGTTTGTCATCTGGACTTATGCAGGACTATGCATCTTCTATTACACCTGACACATTTAGCAACACTAACAGTCTCATGGACTCATAGCTGCAACCAGCAATATTAATACTATCATTTTGTACTTTTTTGCAGGGTTAACTGAAGGATGAGGTATACAACAGACAAGTAAAGCTAGCTGTGGTGTAAATATTAAATTGACATGTATCTGTTAGAAAGATTTATACCAGATTACAAAAGTAAACTTTGAATTTTAAACTTCAAACTACACTCATTAGTGACTGACAGATGTCAACCTCACCTACATTATTAGGTTGTGTTGGCATTCTATTATAACCAGCGTTTTAAGGGGTTTTATAATTAGGCCATAAAATTCACTCCCAGCTGAGGGGAAAAAAAGGTAGCAATTTCATCCTTTTGGGGGGGGGGGGTACAAAAAGGAAATCAGATTTATATATTCTTGATATACAAGCATTAAAAGCAAAGATGCTAGAATGTTTTGCTCACCTTAACTTAAAAGTACATTTTACAATGAATTCTTATTGGTTTTTCATCCAAACTACAGGTGCACCAGGACCACTGATCATTTCCAGAGGAAAGTTAAACTGAGCAAGTTACATTTGACTGTGTAAAGGGAACATGTCCAGTATGTTCATGATATCTAGCACCTAGAAGCTAATACACAATAGCTATTATATCTAACATTAATGCTTTCTGACAAGGGCAGTTTTGAGACAACTTAGTTAACATCAAGTCACAAAGACACTGGCATTTCAGTATCAGGTCAACCTGTGCTTTTTAAAGAAGTTTAGAACAATGTTGTTTGGACATCTCCTTTCTTGGTTCAGATGTCACAAGGGGCTGAGGGCACTGGGCACCTCACAGAGTGGGATGTTTGGATACAGATTCCCTGGAGAAGGTTCACAAATCAAGGCAAGTGGTCATTTATCCTTTATGTTAGACAAATGGCTACCATTCTTGTTCATGGTGGGCAGGGAAAAAGGAGAAAGGCAGGCTTGCAGGTTCTTTTAGGTAAGACTTTACAATAAAGATCCTGCCTGTTTTGTGTGAACATTAGAATTCCTATGGCATTTCTCTTAATGGCAAGAGTTTGTCTCTATTCCCTAATGAAATGCAGTGTGCTGTGCACCAGCTGTCCAACCCCATGATTCCTCCCTCTGGTTTGTAAAGCACTCTAGGAGCCTTTGGATGAAAGGTTGTACATAAAATGTTAAATATCACATTTTTCATGTTTTTAAAAGGCTGTAAATAGCCCATGCTACCAAATTCCATGCATTACTATAGGAAATTTCCTTATTTTCTTTTACTGGTGAAAACAATGTAACATGAAAGAACATTTTAGTGATTTCATCATTATCGTAAATCAAACAAAAGGAAACAAATGTTATTAGTAAAAGACTCCTTATTTTTAAATAAGTTTGAAGTCACTTTTCTGAATGCCAATTTTTCATCACACCGGTTTGCAACATATGACCGCAAACAAAATTATCCAATCACCATCAGAAATATAAACAGTTCATTCTGTTTAGTCTCAAATACTTGGATATGTCAGATTAAGGCCAATACCAATGCTTAGAAAGTTATCTTTGAAATAGCTAGGTTACGTTCCAATATTAAAATCTGACTATATCAATAGATTAAGATTATTTAAAAAGGAGCTACTTTTATTAGTGTAAAAGTGTCTTTCAGGCTTGTACATTTTAAAGAAAAGGAATTCTAAAAATCCAGTGGATGAAATTGAAGTATAATAAAGGAGGCTGGCATACTCAGCTTAATTTAGCCTACCTTCTAGTAGATTTGAGACATCTGTTTACCTATGTGCCAGTATCTGTGTACAACAGAAAATGGTTTGTGCAATGCAAGTCTAGCAGAAAGACAGACTAAGTGACAGTTATACTGATTCAGCTGAGATATTTCCCTACAGGATGTATTTTTATCATCGCTCTAGGCTTTGCAAAGCTTGTGTTTTGGGTTTTTTTTTTTTTTGCACTTTCTGAAGAAATTGCTCAGACAGTGACTTCAGTGAAAAGCAAATAAAGTACACCGCCTACAGTACAGTTTTACACTGGATACCTTCTAATGTATAATAATAAATAATAATAAATAAAAAAAGACAGCCTGGTTTCAAAATGAATAAAGCTCTTTCATTCAGGAACTAAATAACTTCAGTACCAACCCATTCCCAATAACTTCATTCATAAAATGCAGAATCATTTAAAGAATTCCAATGAAGTATGAACTCAATAAGTGGTAAAATTAACTCATTTCTCTTGAGTTTCTAAGGATCTTAATAATTAACCTTCATTCTGGAAGAATTCCTTTTAGAAATCAGAAAGTGGTTTTCCGTAGTAATGATGGAAACTTGCTGAATAACTTCTTTACATCCCAGATTCTGAGAAAAAATAAATAAAATGAGTAATTCTCTGCCATCTCCTCATCCCAAATGGACAGAACCAGGACCATCAATATAGCCCTTTGGGTACAAGCTTGGAAACCAACTGAAAATCTCTCATAGCTGGCATATTGTGCCATGATTCTTAACTTGATAGAATATTGTAACTATTGAGTCTCAAGGATCAACAACAGGACTGGCATGAACTTGTTTATAACTGACTAATTTAAAAAAGCCCACAGCTGCTTGCAAGCTTACATGGGAGTTTATGGATAGCTCCTTTTCACATAAGGTCAAATGCAGCTGGTCTGGTACTCATTAGCTATTTCAACAATGAATTCTTACTTGTGCTTCTAGCAACTTGCCAAAGAGGAACAGTAAATCTGCATCGGATATTAAGCTTCAGCCTCTTATGAGCACACTTCCAGAACAAAGTACTGGAAGTTTAAGTACGGCTTTTCAGGGCTGGCAGAGGGCTACATGGTGTTGAACACTTATGAGGAGGCCAGCTATCTGTAAGACATTTGTTATACAAGTGACATTTGTAAAAGGAAAAAAACAGTATCCTTAATGAGATTTCCTTTCCTCGCTTTCCCCAGATCACACACTATTGGGCTGTCCTTTGCAGTCAGAGCACAGGGAGGCCTGCAACACAGAGGCTTCACTTCATTAAATGCCATTTTGGGCCTAATTTCACATTGTGATCCACTCTGCTGAGGCAAAGAAAGCAAAGCGCCAGATGCTCTCTGTGCCTGCCACCTCAGTAGTGCTTCATTCACAACTGCAAAAAAACTTCAAGCCCCCATTCAAAACTAAGTACCCCCAGCCTGGTCTCTCCTGTCAGAGGACAAAGTGTTGGCTTGTCTTCAGCTCACTTTTGATGCTTGATTATCATCTCCGAGACCGGCCTACCGCTATCTCCTTTCCTTCTTCCCAAGCCTGCTGGAATTTGAACTTTAAATGGATGTCTTTCCCTGGTAACAATAGATAAAAAGGGGGCCTTTGATTGTTCATGCGTTGCTGAAAAGAAAGACCCGAGATTCATCCTGGCTGCAACCTAGCAGGATCTCATCAAGCACAGCTCCCATTCCATTCCAATGTGACGCTTTAGCCTGTAGCTACTCATTCAAGCTCACCGTGTCTATGTTTCCATTCAAAAGGGATGAATTCTTCAGGTTTCCCATTAAGAAATTAAATGTTGATCCTGTGAATGAAGGGCAACACCAAGCTTGGAAAGCAGCCAAAAGGCTCTAACAACAATCAGTAGTTTGGAGTTAATTCAGTATTTACTGATTTCCAGCAGGATTTATAGTTGCATTATTTTTAAAGAAAAAATTACATAATCATGTTGAAGGCTTGGTAATAAACTATTTTTGGCGCCATCTGTTTTTCTAGTTGCTTGTTCCCCAGTTAGTAGAATTTACTTTTATATGGCTCCTTATGGCTGACCTACTTAAAACTGCTCCAGTTACCAGAACTGAGAGCAAGGCGCAGGTTAGCTACTCACAATATGTGCAGCAACTCTTTCCCAATTACCTTTTAGAAAATACCACTTAAAAGAAAGCAGACTGAAGATAATCCTGAGTTGGTGCAAACCAGACTGTCTTCAGTTACAAAAATCTGCACAAATTTGTAAGTAACAACCGGCAATACATTTCATACAAAGAATGTTACTATCTGGAAAGTAATAAATGCTCATTAAGTGCGTTAAACCATCTGAAAAATGTTTACTCCTGGCAGTGTTTTTCTGGGAGATAGTTGCCAAGTTTCAACCTCATTAAACCCATAGATATTTTGTAACAAGTACATTCTGTCCGGCCACATTACCGTTATAGGGAGGGAAATGGAAAGTGGAAGCAGTTGCGGCAGACAACTTGCCCCAGCAGAGAGAAGATGGTTCAAACAGCAGCTGCCACCCAGGCAACTGCCCCCCCAAACCCACCAAATTAACTCTTCAAACTCGCATTTATATTCTGCTCTTAGCGTGGGACACAACACTGGTGGCCTCCTCAGCATGACAAGAGGGATAAGAGTGAAGGGGTTGCTGATTTCTCGAATTCTGATTCAAGTAATGCTTTGGATACTTGCATACTGATTAAGTTCTCAGAAACATTGAGCAGGAGCAGTAGTACATTCATCTTGACCCATATGACACATCCAAGTTTCCTTTCTAACCAAAATGGCAGCAAAAATATGTAAAGGCTTTGCTCTTAGTGATGTCCGATTTAAAAAATTCTACTTAAAGCAAGGGAGAAAAAAGTTGTTAGTATTGAACAAACGTTCTTCTAAGTCTGTGTGTGGAGCAGCAGAGTTAAAGGATGTCAGGGTTACTGGACTTGCTGCACAGCTATGCGTGATGTTCTTAGAAAATAGGGGTTATGCAGCAAAAGCAAAGAAATGATAGCTATCATGTGATATTAACTCACTTGTGTACTTGGAACACGTGATATAATCACATGTATAGGTGCATGTGCATACACAATCTCTTTAGTGAACTCTAGACCTATAAATAAAATGTTAAGGATTTCAAACCAACTCTTCAAGTGTTAGGGGGGGAGCTTAAACACTCCAAAAAGAATAAGTTTTGTATGTCACAATATTCAATTAACAGTATACCTGCCAACCACCATTTTTTCTTTGAATAAAACCGAGCAGTTGGCAACATGAATTATAACTCACAAAGGCTCCTGCATGACCTGTCCATGCATTTGCAGAATGTGAATTATTGAAGGAAGTGATGGCTGATGAAGGTTCCTGCCTGCAACCAGGGGGTTTGAGACTTGCTGCTTTTATTAGCACACTGTGTTTAATTTCCAAACTTCAAGTGGTGGAGGAAACTTTACCTTCAGCTTTGTCCAACACACCTCACCCCTGAAACCTGGTGTAACCACATACTTATTTAAGGACACTCACTGATTACTCCAGGAATATACCATATCAGGAAAAGGTGGAGGAAACAAGCTAACAAATACAGCAGAACCTCAGGGTTATGAACATCTCAGGAATGGAGGTTGTGACTTTGAAATGTTCACAACTCTGAACAAAACATTATGGTTCTTTCAAAAGTTTACAGCCGGATATTGATTTAATACTGCTTTGAAACTTTACTATGCAGAAGAATAAAATGCTTCTTTTAACCATCTTAATTTAAATGAAACCAGCAGAGAAAGTTCCTTTATCTTGTCCAAAAAAACAAACAAACAAAAAAACCACACCCCCCCCCCTTTTTTTTTTTTAGTAGTTTACATTTAACACAGTACAGTACTTGTGTGTGTGTCTCTCTCTGCTGCTTGATTGCGAACCGGAAGTATGCAATGAGTATAGTTGTCTGGTCAGTTCGTAACTCTGGTGTTCATAACGGAGGGCTTGATTACACTGGTACTTTATAGCACTACTAGTGTAAAAGCCCGTGGACACGCTGTCTAGAAGCCAGCTGACTTTTACAGGGCTAAAATACCTGGTTAGGAACAGATGGCCAGTGGAAAGGAAAGGCACTCTGAGATTGAAGGCTGACTCCTGTATCCCCACTTTAATGAGGCTGGAACCCTGATATAAAGAAAGTCAGGAAGTTGGAAAAAAGTCTGTGCAAATAGCACTCAAGTGTGATTTTGGTTTGTTTTTTTGCGAGGGCAAAAGGAGGGGAGCGAAGGAGAAGAGAGTACTCTATCGAAACTGTCTGATCTACACATCAAGCTGTGAGCCATTTTCAGCCAATACCCGTGAACCAGCAACACCTAGTATGTCAAAACAGCGCAAGTTCTGCTATGGCTACACAACCTTGCACGCTGCCTTTCATCCCAAACGATAATGAAGTGCTTCACAAAAGCTACATACGTCTATCTTTCCCCCCTGCAGTGGAGCACCCCGGGGTGTGCGTGCACGAAGGAAAGTTCGGGGGGGGCTCGGGGAGGGGGGCAGCAGGACCAGGGCCAACCCCCATGGCAGGGCGGAGTGCCACTAAGTCCCATTCCGCTTCCAGCTCTGCTCTGGCCCTGCCCCCAGCCACAGTCCTGGCTCCGCCCCCTGATCGCAGCTCCACACCTGGTCCCAGCCCCACCTCCAGCTGGCCCCACCCTTGGCCTCAATCTCCTTAGCCCTGTCCACATTCCCCGTGCCCCCACTCTCAGCCCTGCTGTGGGGGAGGGGGTGCACATAGAGGTAAGGGATGGTGCAACCCTGAAAAATTTGGGGACCACTAAATTAGAGGGAGGGGGCAAACCTTACAGAGTCATGAGGTCAGTATCCACAGAACAGGCAGAAGGTCACTAAGATCAAAAGACCCACTCAGTATGAGTACATGAAACTCAATCTTATTCTGCTAGTGTTCCTGTTGGGAGGTGAATCTTTGTAACAAGCAACTATGAGTGGTATGGAGCAGGTAGAAAAGTTATTATAGATTAGTTACTAGGACCTTATGAAGTCTAACTCTCACTAGCTACCTAATCAGGATAAATAACCAACCAGATTTAAAAAAAAAAAAAAAAGCTGCAATTTATAAAACATTTAAAAAATTCTAGAAAAGACCAAATCACATGCACCTTTGTAATTATTACAACTATTTATCTTGGAAATCCTTTTAGCCAAAACCAGGACGTTTTAGAATGCTCATTATCATGCACAATTGTTAATGCACTGTGAATCTATTTCCCCCCTGCTAAACACTATAACAATATGCTATTGGCACAAACTATTTTACGGGAGGGGGGGCACAGACAACAAACATGGGCCAGAAAAGTGTGTAATTTAATTTTTCTAAACATATTCGTACCATCCTGTTTCATGGGATTAATAGTTAGACTGAGCATACCAGATTTAGCCCCCTGCATCAAATTGGAGTTTAAAGTGAGGTCACCTATTTTGATTTGTTCCGTGTTTAATAACTTCTAATCTGGATGTATCAGCATTCATTAAAGCAGCAACTGATACTAGATTCTTGGAAAGGGATAGTCATTGGTGTATGAACAGCTGCAGAGTTGAAGTGTGTATCTTGAGGCCTCTTCTACACTTTAATATTACTGTATTTTGAACCTGCCATGTTCTTGACTTCTTATGTTAGAGGGGTTTTAGCAGCTTCATAGTTACATTTGCATTTAGTTTCAGTCAAAGCAGGATTAAAATCCTTTAGATGAAAATAAGACATGCACATCAGTTATACCACTTACACTTAAGGTTTTACTTAAACATGGCTTTGTCGTCTCACTTGAAAACAAAGTTAGATCTATCTACACAAGTCTCAAATAATACAAACTTAGTATTACGAATAACTATTTTATACCAGAGAACCAAATGAAGAAGATTTCAATCTTCAGGTAAACCTAGGTGAGATCTCATTACCCTGCAGAGTTCTTGATTTCAGCCTCCACAGATGTAGAAACTCTTGCAAGGTGGTATGAATTTTGCAGGGACAGGCTGGTGGCTCTGAAGTAGCCCAGGCCACAGTGGAGAGATTAGTATTTCTTCGAAGCCTGGAATCTATTGAGCTCCTTTCAGTTTTCTTGTTAAGCCACTTAAGCAAGAAGACCATTTGCCTGTAGAAATCTTAAGCAGCTCAACAGTAACAGAGAACTTGGGCTCAACAAAAACTCTGAAGACGCTACTACTACTTCATGGAGTTTCCCAGCTGTACAGGAGGAGGCATGTCTGGTGTTTATCAGAGGGAATGTGGAAAAAAAGCTTTAACACATCAAGGCTCTTTGAGTGGGAGGAGACGACTCAAGGATTTAAAAATTAAAACAATTCCACACTCCAGCAGAGCTGAGGTATCTTGTGCTCATCATACAGTAAATTTGTTAGATTCCACTCCACCCCCTGCAAATCCTCCAAACCATGCCGATATGTAGTACCTTCCATCACTTCAACTCCAGACTTCTCTCGTCCTTTTACTCAAGAGTCTACCACCACACAAAGTTGTCAGGTGCACAGTTTTCTGCACGAACTAGTATAAACTTAGCAGTGTACAACAAACTTTATGCACCCAGTGCATAAGATATGGGATAGTAGTTTTAGGAGACAAGTATGTGCACACAGGAAATTCCTACTTCAGTTCCATCAAGTCAGCTCCCATCAGGAATGTAACAGAGTTAAACCTAAGGTTTAAAAAATTTGGAGGATAAGTTTTCAACCATGTGCCATATAAAAGGTTCTAACTGGTGGGCTGGTTCAGACTTTGGGGTATTTGTGTAATGAGCAGGGGGGATTTTGACATTCCAATAATATTAAACACTGCTAATAATTGCAAAGATAATGGAATACAGCTTTTATACACAAAAGCTACTGTGGCTAATTATTTCTGTTAATCCTTGATGTTTAAGGTTGGAGTTCTCTTTTTATAACCCTTTATACTACATTTAAAATACAATATCAGCCACTTGTGCAATCTTAAGTTTATGTAATAATAAATAAGAATTCTTAATTTTTATTTAGACATGCCATACAGTTGGATCATCAAACAAGCACATCCTGATTTCAAGCTAATTTACAGACATGTAAAACATGAGAGAATAACTTTGAAAGTCTAAAGTAGCACCAGACGGTTAAGCCACAAGACACCTGTGACACTAATATTGTGATACTTTACAAATATGTACCAAAGACCCCAATTTTCAGATTATGCTACAGATAGACCCTAGAATAAGAGAGCTAAAAAACTTGGAAAAAAATTCACTGTACCTCTACCGCAACCCCACCTAGTCTAAAAAAAGGTCTTAGAAGGCTTCTAATCTTTTATAATGAAATCTGCACTAAAGAAAAATGTTATGTTTTTTAAAAAGGTCAAAAACTATGTTTTTAATGAAACAAAAAGTTGTCACAAATATTACAAGACACTAACAAATAAAAATATTTCTTATATCTCATGCCATAGTTCTCGTGTCTTCTCACAGCAAAGATCTTCCACCTTTACCATCAATAGGGTGTCAAAAGAAGATGGCAGGGTGCATAGTGATCGATGTAAAACAAAAAATTAACTTTGATACTAGTTTAATGAGAAATAATTATGGAAAAATAAAGCCATATACTAGATCAATGATCTAGATAGAAAGCAACAGCTCTAAACACTTACCCTTAGAAAGCCATGCTTTTGGGAAGTCTACACTACAGAGACTATACTGGTTTAGCAATCCAGCAGTCCAGTAGTATAGCTGCAGCCTACACCACCTCCTGAACAAAGTTAGCTACGGCAACAGAAGTTGGCTTCCATGGATAGTGGCATTTACACTGTAACAAGTCAGCACAGTTATGTCAGTCAAGGGTATGTTTTTCAATTCACACACACACACACACACACACACACACACACACCTTTTCAGTGTAGACCAGGCCCAAGTCTTCTTTAGCAGAAAGAGAATGAACAAGTTATAGACAATTCTCAACTTCATTAAATTCTGTCCAAGTAAGGGCAGCATGATCAGATCCCACAACATAACCACCTTTGAATTTTTTTTAACCTACAGAGCTTAACACTTACGTCTTTTAGTAAAGAAAATTCACATGTGAGAGAAGAGGAATTAGGTCAATTTTTACAGCTGTACTAAGTAAACATGTAAGATGGCCTGAATTCTATGAAAAACATTTAGCACAGATGGCAGACAGTATTCCAATGCTGTATAAATACTTAAAACAGTATACTTCTATTCCTTAAACAGACCAAGAGGGTTTTATTTCTTAAAAACATTACAATTTACATACAATACCAAACAGAAACACAGTCATTTGGGTACTGGAAGCAAGGCAGATCCCCAATAGTGGAAAAAATTAAAGGTTTAAAGCCCCTCCAAAACCTTAGAGAACACTTTCAACTGAACTTGTAATTCAAGAAATATATATTTTTTATTACTATTTCTACTAGACCAGCATCATAGTCACCATTTGTCATTATCAAAGCTTGCAGAAGTTAAAGAGTTGTGGAAACTAATTTCAAATCTCCTGAAATGCTCTTCTACTTCTCAGATTCCAAAATTATGAGTTATTCATCTATGCAGACACTGTACAGTGGAATAAATATTTGATTAAGTGCTTCCCAGGGTCTCTTGCACACCCCTAAATTAGTTTGTGTGACTCTTTCCTAACACTAACATTCTTGAGGGATCAAGATTTCAACACCTGAACAGAATTGGCAATAAAAGAAACACAAAGAGCACCTAGTATATTCAAGTACTAGAAAAGCCTTAACTGAATGTATTTGCTTGATTTTGTCTGACTCTTGGATACTGGAAACCAGAGATCCTAGTGTTCAACATTTCTAGTCTTGCATTCTTCTATTCCACTCCCTACCCCTCACCACATCTACAGAGATATATTAAACAGATCAATCCTTCTAGACAATGACACTTCCTCCTTAATTTGTAGAATTTTAATCAAAGTGATCCAAAGTAACAAGTTCTGCAAAGCTCTTAGGAGGGAATCTTCCCCTTTAACCCTTTTTTCTTCTATTGGGGAGAACGGAGATAACTAAATTTGTTTACATGGTCAAGCTGATTGGACTAGTTATTCCAGAATAGGCCCCCAGGTGGAGTCTCTTATTCTAGAACAGGGGTGGGCAACCTTTCAGAAGTGGTGTGCTGAGTCTTCATTTATTCACTCTAATTTAAGGTTTTGCCTGACAGTAATAAATTTTAATGTTTTTAGGTCTCTTTCTATAGGTCTGTAATATATAACTAAACCATTGCTGTATGTAAAGTAAAGAAGATTTTTTAAATGTTTAAGAAGCTTAATTTAAAATTAAATTAAAATGCAGAGCGCTCCTCGCCCCCCCCCCCCCCCCCCCGACTGGTGGGCAGGACCCAGGCAGCATGAGTGCCACTGAAAATCAGCTCGTGTGCCACCTTTGGCGCCCGTGCCATAGGTTGTCTACCCCTGTTCTAGAAGAAGAAAGTCCATGCTGGGAACTGTTGCAGAATAGCCACTGTGCTTTAAATTCACACCCTACCTTTTTATAGAAAAACTTTTCCATGTAGACAAGCTCTAACTCATTCTTCCAAATTATATGTGGAGCCCCATTAAGACTTAAGGCTGTCAGTCTGAATGTGAATAAGGAAATTGGGGGGGGGGATGTTTTAAGTCTTATTTAACCATATTGCAAAATCTTCCATGAGAAAGAATGCTAATGCTGTTTCTAACCATCACAACTGAGGGAGTTTCCCTTTGAGTGAGAGGCTTGGCAGGTCTGATACACAGAGCAAAAAGTTATCTTGCCTTAATTAAGCAGAATCTAATTAAATGCAAGTCTGGCTCAGAGGAGCTCAACAGCATCCCCCAGTTGCAATCAAGGATGCTTCAAGTCCAAGAGAGAGGGACATAGGTACACTAGGTTGCAGAAGAGCAATATGAGTTGCTTTTGATTCTCTAGGGTAAGAACTAGCATTAGCTTGATAAGTTTATTTTACAAAAAAGGAATGGTCTGGTGTATTTAGGTTTCTAGAACAAAATTCATGTGCACTGACAAAGCGATATAGCAATTTAAGTCAAGGCAATTTCTATCAGGAACTTAAATTAGTTTTACAAAGCCCCAACCTAATGAAAATTTGTACTATTGAAATGTAGATTAAAGTTTAAATGGAACTAAATTAAAATTAAAAACAGGCTAAAATTCAGTTCAACTGTCTCATTTCAGTGTCATTACTAGTAAGGAATCTTATTTAATTTCTGCAAAATTGTTGTTGGCAAAGAACAATAGATATTAAAAATGAAGGCCTCAGTCCTTTTTTTAATGTAGCTGAATTGCTGTAGGTAGGAACCCAGTTCTATCTCCCACAAGCTGGGAAAAAAAAAAAAAAAAAAAGCTGTGTTCTATCTTTTCTGATCTTTCAGATCTTCAAGGTACTATTGAGGGGAAGCTTAGGCAAAGAGGCAAATTTTACTCTGAATTTGGCAAGTTTAGTGGCCATGCTTTCTTCTTCTAGTAGTAAGTTCCAAATTCTTGATCCACTCTAACAAAACCTTTTTGTAAGTGTCAGAATATTAGCATAGCAATTAAAAAAAAATTGCTAACACGAGTTTATAGTGGAAAGTCTGACAACTGTAATAGCTATTGAGATTATAAAACCATACGTTTGAGGCAGTGTCAAAATCTCAGCTGTGAATAAAGAAAGCTCTCCAATATTGTGCAGTTTTACAACTAAAAAGCAAATGCCAGTTCAATCAGTAAGATCAGGATGTAACCATAAGCACACTTCCAAACAAATCAAGACAACTGACAGAACAAGGACACTGATAATATACTTTATATGTAAAATCATCTGTTCATTTTAAATAACTAGAAATTAAATTTCAGCTTAGACTACCTTGTATCACACCACAGAGAGTGACAAGTTGTACCATTCAAGAACTGTGCTTTGGTTTCAACTATACTATTATAGTTATAAACTTAACCTTCAAGGTCCCTGGTGTCTAATTATAGTAACAGACATCTTGTTTCATCTGTGTTGGCTAATGCAAATATTTACTAGAGCTATTTATTTTTTTTGACACATACATCACCTGTCTACCAATCTGAGTGTTCGCAGCAGCAAGATGGACAAAGGATAAGGGGAATCCAAGGCAGAGCCATTAACTGATTTACTCAAGGTCAATGGCTGAGCTGGAAAGAGAACTCAAATTTTCTGACTTCCTAATCCATTATCCTAAAAGCAATATTTAGACAGACACATCCAGGTCATATTATTTTAATTCATTGTATTACAGAGATGGCTATGGTCCCTGGCCAGGATCACGGCCCCGTGTGCTAGGCATTGTACGAACACATAGTAAGACCATCCTTGACCTATAAGGCAGATTCCTCATAGCCCTATTGTAGGAATCTTCTGCCTGCTGCTCCATGATTCACTGACCTCTCCAAAGAATTGTTCCTATGACAGGACACAGGTTTCCTGTATGCTAACCAACAACCCTCATTATTTAAATGACCTAAGCCCGGATCAATAAGGAAGTTAGCTAAAGGCCTCTTACTGCTTTAGCTTCTGTCTCATCTCTACGGGCTGTGCTACATACCTCGAAAGATCCTGTTTAAGACAATACAAGTTCTAGAGAAGAGACAGAGAAATACAAGGACCTAAAGAAAAGCTGTATTTCAGGCTAACTTTGGGTCCCTGCTTTCACATCAAGACAACTGAGCTCCACCATCTAGCTAGAAAACAAAGTATCAATGTTAAATTTATTTCATTTGCTGCTCTTGACTTCTTTTACAAGCTTCAGACTATGTCTGCTATGAAGAAAGTTCCCTGTAAATCCATTGCTGTATGCAGTGTTGTTGTAGCCAGTTGGTCCCAGTATATTAGAGAGACAAGGTGGTAAAGGTAATGTATTTAATTGGATGCAATTTGTTGGTGACAGAGACAAGCTTTTGAGCTTACTCAGATCTGAAGAGCAGCTCTGTGTAAGCTCAAAAACTTGTCTCTCTCACCAACAGAAATTGGTCCAATAAAAGAATATTACCTCACCCACCATGTCCCTGTAAGTCCAGCATTTTGTTCAGCTTTTATTTGAAGAAAAGATCTTATAAGAACCATAGAGGTAGCTGTGTTAGTCTGGAATAGCAGAGGTAACAAAGAGTCCTGTGGCACCTTAAAGACTAACTAAAGTATTGAAGCATAAGCTTTCGTGGGCTATGCTTCAATACTTTAGTTAGTCTTTAACGTGCCACAGGACTCTGTTACCTATAAGAACCATGTTCATTTGACTCATTTGTTTGGTTAATGAAAAGAAGCCATGCTTCCAGAATAACTTAATACAAATACATAAATAATATTTATTTTGAATAATAATAATAATAATAATAAGGATGAATTGGTTAAGCACCAACTTTGTGCTCAGTGCTGTTAACACCCACACACTGTCCATGCTCTGATGAACTTCAAATCTAAATAGACAAAGATCAAAAAGAGGGATGGACTCTAAACACTCTTGCTTATAAAATACAATTGGGCCTGGAGTTTTTTTCCTATTGGTAGAGCCATCCAGAAAGACAGAAATATTGAAGTTGTAAATTAGAACCAGACTTCAAGAAATAAAGCAATATTTGAACTAGAGAATAACTCAGTGGTCCAAGTCCTAAAACATAACCACATAGTTCATGTGGTTTTTTTTTTTTAAAACCTTGAGATATACAATGAGCAGCATAAATAAATAACTCTACAACCATTATAGTTCCTTCTTGCCTTACCACTCTTATGCCTGTAACAGAATCTGGGACAATAAGAGTGACTTGAAAAAAAAGCAACCTTGTTCTTTCTATAGTTCTCTCAGAATGCACTTTAGTTACCCTTTCACCACTGTTGCTGTCATATCTAGCCTCAGTCCCAGAGCATAGATAATTTGTATTAATAATCATAATATGATGATGGTCCAGAAATCCTAGTTAGGACTGGAGCCCAACTGTACTAGGCTCTTCACAAAAACCATGTCGAAATACATCTGCCCAGAGGAACATTCAGCACACACGTTTAAAAATAGCTTCCAGAAAAATCAGATGCATGCCCAACAAGTTACTGAAAATGGGACGCAAACAGGAACAATTGGCTGGTAAATCAATCTTAATGGGACAGCACCTCAAGCTCTGTAAAAGGCAAGCGCATGAAGAACTGTGTTGGTAATCTGAAGCTTTCTTCCCTTCCTTCAAGCCAGGAAAAAATTTGAAACTTGCAGACAAAAATAATGGGAACAGTATTAAACAATTTAGCCACACATTTAGACCGCCCCAGTCTCACTTCTTAGTTTCATTTGGTATTTCCAGCTTAAGTAGTACATCCAAAGACCCACTGCATTAGGGAATGGGTGGCCTAATGAGGCTCAGAGTTATAGACTGCAATCCACAGCTACCTTCACCTTTAAAACAGAATGACTGAGATCATTAGGATCTGTAGCATTCATGCTTCACATTTCTCCAGATTTAAGATCAGGGCATCTACAGCAAACTGCTCCATTTAGGCACATCCCTCATGTTCCTGGTAAGTTACCAACATAGCCCTCTGTTATATAGCATTTGAAGCCGCTTCCAGTTTGCCTTACAAGTCTCAAAAGTGGATTTGGAGCAGTGGTTCTCAAACTTTTTCTATTGGTGACCCCTTTTGGACACCAGGCCTCTAAGCGCGACCACCTTTAGGGGTCGGGCTTGGGGGTGGGGAAAGGGCTGGGCTGGGGAGGTGCCAGCAGCCCCCCGGGGCAGGGGCTGAGCTAGGGGGTGTGGGTGTAGGGGTGCCAGCCCCCCGGGGCTGGGGCCGGGCTCAGAGGAGGGTGCCAGCAACCCCCCGGGACAGGGCCCAGGATGCCGCCGGCAGCCCGCCGTGGCAGGTCCTGGGGCTTGGGTCGTTGCAGTCAGCCCGCCATGGCAGGGGCCGGGGGCGCCACTGGTAGCCCGCTGCGGCAGGGGCCGGGGCTTGGGTAGGTTGACCAGATCGCAAGAGCAAAATATCAGAACACATTGGGTATTGGGGGGGGGGGGGAGAAGAGGTGGAGGAGAAGGAGAAATGAGGGAGAGGTGCAAGGATATTTTGGCACCCTAGGCAAAAAATTTACCTTACACCCCCCCCCTCCCCTTTTCCCAGAGCGTTGCTTATTATAAATTTTTTTAATGAATATTGGATAATGTAATGTAGCATGGGGCAGAGGGTTGGGGTATGGAGGATGCTCTGGCTGGGGCTGGAGATGAGGAGTTTGGGGTGCTGGAGTGGCTCAGGGCCTGAGTAGGGGGTTGGGGTGCAGTGGGGGTGGGGTAAGCTCTGGCTGTGGTGTGGGCTCTGGGGTGGGGATGAGTTTGGGATGGGTGCAGGAAGGCTGCTCTGGGACTGGGGCCGGAGAGGAGGACTTCCCCCATCCCTTTCCCTGCCAGCAGAAGCAAGCTCTGAGGCAGGGGCCCCCCTTTCCTGCTCCCTCAGCAGCAAACTCACTCACCCCATCACTAACAGTGGAAATGGGCGGGCACTAGGACCCTGCGGCGGCAGTTGCTGCAGGGAGGCAACATGTTGCTGCAGGGAAGAGAAGGGAGGCTTCTGACTGCCCCTGTCCGCGGAAGGTCTAAGGGGGCAGCAAGGGGAGGCTGGGGACCCATGGGGGAGGCACGGGGGGAGGGGGCAGCCGGAGCCAGGTTGCGAGGGGGGGCTCTCTGCCCTGGCACTGGCTGCATGGTGGGCCCCTGCAGCATGCCCCGGGCGGCAGAGAGCTCTCCAGCCAGGGGACACAGTCCACCTTCCCCTGAGTCTGCCAGAGGGGATAGGGCTCTCTGCTACCCCCCTTCCTCTGCCGGTGCGGCCGGGGCTTGGGGCACCGCCAGCAGCCTGCTGCGGCAGGGACCGGGTCTGGGGCTTGGGGCTCTGCTGGCAGGGGTCAGGGTCGGGGCCAGCTGCCAGCAGCAGGGGGCTTGTGACCCCCACATAATCAGGTCACGACCCCTCAAGGGGTCACAACCCCCACTTTGAGAAGCAAGGATTTAGAGGATAAACTTATTTCTCCTGTTATTTATGGGTAATATGGCTATTTATTTACATACCGCAGATTCTTATTTCAAAATTGGATACTGAGTTCTGAATACAGTTGTACAATGAGATTTGAAAGAATGAAGAACCTCAGTGGGATGCATAATCTTCCTGCATTACAAAATACACAAATCCTTCTACAATGATCTACTGCAAATGCAGGGGGGATGACGCCATTGTGCAGTGCAGTTGCTGAAACCAAGGAGTCCGTGTTCAGGAACATTAAGACAATGTTTCCTGTAAGATATACCAAAGTGAAAAAGGACTTTCATTATAATAAACAGTCTAAATTCAAAGCACCCCAAATTGGTCACTCGTTTTGTCTGACAGACAGAATACAAGTTTGAAGCTTTTTTCCTGATTAGGTCACACTTTCTTCTGCTCTCAGACAAATTACCGTGATGTTCCATCATTACAGGAAAAGGGGAACTTTTCATTCACCATTAGTCTAGTTGGAGTACAGACATGTCAATCAGACAAGAAAGCAGAATTTTGTAACCTGACAGCTGCTTTCATTACTACCAAGGACCTTTAACAAAACCTAAAGTGGCTGGTGCTATTTCGTGGATCTGTAATTAACTCCCACACTCCTCACCCTATCATTGCAGAAGAATAAGATCCAGGATAACAAGAAAGGTCATGAGACTGCAGTTAAATAAATGATTATGCTGTAAATGGAAGCCATTTAAAACCCAGAGATGTCTTAATCATGTCAGTTTCACACTACTGTTGCTTGAAGAAATTATGAACAGCAGCAAAGGCGGGCACTGGAATTATTCACGAGAGGACCACAAAACAATTTAAGACAAAGACTGGAGAGGACAAAACTAGCAGAAGAGAGCAGAAACTTCTCCATTTCCCAATCCTCAACCTTCATGCAACAGCTAGCAGTCTCTGGATGTTGTGGAAGGGATATAATACTCCTGTCTCCCTTCTAGCTCAGGGGTGGGCAAACTTTTTGGCCCGAAGGCCACATCGGGGTTTCAAAATTGTATGGGGGGCTGGGTAGGGAAGGCTGTGCCTCCCCAAGCTGGTCCTGCCCCCATCTGACCCCCACCCACTTCCTGCCCCCGACTTCCCCCCTCAGAACTCCCAACCCATTAACCTCCCCGCTCCTTGTCCCCTGGCCACACCCTCTTAAGACTCACCATCACTGTACTCCCTACCCAACTCCCCCCGCTCCGTCCCATGACTAGCACAGCAATCTCCTGAAACAGCAATCCCCTCCCAAACACCACAACATAGGGCCAGTTCAGGACAAGAAGGGACCACGGTAGCGCACAACTCTGCTCGGCCTGATCCTCCACTGGTGTAAGGTCTAACTTCCAACAAGGCTAAAACAGCTGTGTGCACCATTGCTCCCCGGCTTCTCTAAGTAGCTTGGACACTACACAGAAATGAGCCCTTCAACTATTACCACAGTCAGACAGAAGTCTGCAAGACAATGCAATGCAGTAAGGATCAATGTACATTTAAATACAAATAAAAACAGACAAGATTCAGAGCATTACCACCTAAGAAGCAGAACTTCTAATGGAAGAGGGAGTGGCATCTCATTTAAAATGATTTAATGTAACAACCACCCCAATCTCCGCTGATGATACAACCACTGAATGGGAATTACTTTGTGTTTTAAATCCAGATCCATTCTCTCCCTCTCAGTAGGGAAAGTTTCAGCACTAAACGCCAGTACAAAAATTATGCATGTGCATTTTGCACGAGTGCACACAAAAAAGCGCACACACGGTGTGGACTTAAAGAATGACTGGAAGAAAAAGGGAATCAAATGACTATTTTTAGAATAAATGTATTGATTTAATAACATTTCTGCACAGGTTAGTTTTCCACTTTTTAAGAAGCACAATACATTCCTAGCTAAGTAGTAAACAAGTTTCTGCCAGTCTAAGCCCAAGAGTCAACATTACACAAATGTGTTGATTCACAGTAGGGAGTTTACCAAATATTTAAATTTTTAGACTTGAGATTTGAGACTAACACTAGAAAGTGAAGTGCCTACATTCTTTGGTTAAAAAGAAAAACACAAAACCTACTACATTAATGAATTCTTTGAACATTCAAGAGCCAAATTTTTCTTTGAAAGGAGTCTTCCAATGCTTTTCACTTTAACACAGAATTAGGACAGGAAAAAAAGTCTGTTTAAATTCAGCCATGAACATGAAGGCACAAAACTCTCCAAGTGCTCTCTATGCATACCATAAACAGACTAGTTCCCAGGCAACATGATGCACAAAAAGGTAAGAAGAATCTGTCTTTTGAAAATAGCTAGGCTACAGACTGCAAAGCCAATTCATAGCTAACTTTGATCTACTCTATTGAGTAGACTATGGACTGCAATTGTAAGGGCTTGTCTATACATACAGAGCTTCTCCCATCAGCATAGGTACTCCACCTCCCTGATAGGCAATGGCTATGTTGACAGAAGAAGCCCCTTCTGTTCATCACGGTCTACACTGGATATTAGGTCACTATAATTGGTTATTCAGGGGTGTGCATTTTCCATACCCCTAAGCTACGCAGTTATACCAACATAAATCTGACCAAGATTAGATTACATATTTCATATTGAAACATAGTTGACAGCCAGACCAGTATGAAATTCAGTAGGATTACAAAAAAGAACAGGAGTACTTGTGGTATCTAAGAGACTAACAAATTTATTTCAGCATAAGCTTTTGTAGGCTATAGTCCACTTCGTAGGATGTATAGAATGGAACACACAGTAGGTAAGATTAAGATATATATGTGTATGTATGGTGACAACTTCCACCTTTACATATTTGTGTGTGTGTGTGTGTGTGTGTGTATAACTTCTCAGTCTTTTCTCCAAACTTAACAAACCCAATTTTTTCAATCTTTCCTCAAAGGTCATGTTTTCCAGGAGTTTAATAATTTTTCTTCATCTCCTCTGGACTGTCTTCAATTTGTCCACATCCTTACTGAATTGTGGCGCCCAGAACTGGACACAATACTCCAGGGAAGGCCTAATCAGTGCAGAAGAATGACTCTCGTTTGTTTACAACACTCCTGCTAATACATCCCAGAATGATGTTTGCTTTTTTTGCAACAGTGTTCTACTGTTGACTCATATTTAGCTTGTGATCCAATATTACCTTCCAGAACCCTTTCCATAATATTCCTTCCTAGCCAGTCATTTCTTATTTTGTATGTATTTAATTGATTGTTCCTTTCTACGTGGAGTACTCTGCATTTAACCTTATTGAATTTCATCCTGTAACATATTGTACCTAAAAATAGCACCCTGTAACTCCCACATGCATCACTTGTATGTGGTTATGATATTTTGTACAAAGAATGCCTTGTATATTATCCTATGAAAAGTCATGATTTATTGAAACTCACTGTTTTGTCAAAATATGTACATCATTGTATATGGCGTTATGAGATTTTTATATATAGCCGTTACTGAAATATGTCGAGAGAGTCTGGGAGATGCCCACAGCTAGCCCTAAATTGGCAGTAAAGGGGGTGACCCACACCCAGAGAGGTGTTAAGCGACAATCACCAGCCATTGACAGCAGAGGAATCGTAAACAAGGAATTTAAGATTCAGTAAGAGTTGCTCAAGCCCTATGCAATGGGGATTACTTAAGTCCGTGATTCAGCTAGGTATCAGGACATGTGATGCTCGACCCCATGTTTGAATCAATATTTTTCCGGGCACCGGAACAGAGTATAAAATAAGGAACAGTGGAATTCTGAGTCCACCTCTCTTCATCCCCACTCACTCTGAAGGCAACAAGAACATTTGGAAGAAAAGACTTGGAACTGGGGAGGCTGGTCCCAGGCTGAACAGGGAATTCAACCTGTGTCTTAAGAACTGAACTGCTTACAACATCTAGTGGGATGAGAAAAAAACTGCTTGATTAAAATCTTGCTTAAATCAGATGACGTTTAGGATTTAGACTGTGATTTTACTTTTTATTTCTTATGTAACCAACTCTGACCTCTATGCTTAACACATATAATCACTTAAAATCTATTTTATTTTTTAAAATGTTTTATCTTTATCAGTGAGTTTGTCTAAAAGTGTTTGGGGAATCTGCTCAGATTATAAAGGCTGGTGGCATGTCCACTATTCTTTGATGAAGTGGACAACTTATTAACAAACTAGCACTGTTCAAGAGAAGGTCTTGAGCAGTGTCATACGGTACATTTCTGGGCTGCAAGGCTGGAAGATTTGCAGGTGTCTCCCTGCAAGCTCTCTCAGCCTCTTGTAAGGGTGTGCCTTCACAGCCTAGTAGCTGTCCAAGTGTGAAGCCTGAAGGGACTGCTTGTTTCCAGTAGAGAATTGTGAAAGGTACCCTGATCCCGAGAGTTAAAGGAGACACAGTGATCCCACAGTCCAGACTGTAACCCTCCCCCCCCCGCCCCCTGTTGTGTCACACATCTTGTTTACAAAAATGTAATGCCTGCTTTGTACAGGGTTTCTCTTTATTCTGCTAGTCTTCATTAGAGCTATGCCAATCTAAAGAACTTGTCATTTTCCATTATAAAACCTTACTTTCAGGGGTGCAAAACCACCAAAAAATACCATCCCCAATTTCTGGACTATTAGGTTTCAGAAAGACCTAGGTAATATGCATACATTCAAATGAGAAGGAATAAACTTACATCCTCTAAAGTGCAGAATGGTTCCAACAGAAAAGCCTCATATTATATGAAGCTGAATTACAGCCACTAACAGCAAAGAGATTCTTGGAGTGGGGGGGGGATGACAAAAATAAGGAAAGAAGGAAGGAAGGAAAGAAGGAAAGAAGAAAAGAAAGGAAAAAAGGAAAGAAGAAAAGAAAGGAAATCCATCAGTAAAAGTCCAAGAGTTCTAGCACCCCTCTAGACAGGGCTAGCAATGAAACCAAAAAAACCAAAGTATACCTTTGTAGCAAAGTTACAAGTTATTCACAAGTACAGACACTTGCAGAAAAAGCCATTTATACTTTTCAGCTCTGGAGACTCTGACTTGTTGCTCTTGGCTCATCAGTTGAAAGTAGAGAAAGAGACACACCTTGGTGTGTGGGTTGATCACAGGAGGATTATGAGCCACCAGTGTGATGTGGCTCTGAAAAAGGCAAATGCAATGCTAGGATGTATTGGGTGAGGCATTTCCAGTAGAGAGAGGTGTTAAAAAGCCATTGTAAGATCTCATTAGCAATACTGTGTAGAGTTCTGGTCAACCACATTCAAGAAAGATGAATTTACACTGGAACAGGTGTAGAGAAGAGCTACTAGGATGATCAAGGGAATGGAGGGCCAATATTAGGAAACTTGGAGAACTAAAAAAAGAAGGCTGAGCGAGGATATAATTGTTCTCTATAATACACTAGGGGATAAATGGCTTAAATAGCTCTTCCTTCTCCCTGGGAAAGGACCACGTTGGCCTAATAACAAATGGAATAAACTAGCCATAAACAAATGTGGGGAGAGAAAGGAGAAGGTTTCTAATCATCAGAGGAGTGAGGTTCTGGAACAGCCTCCAAACAGAAGTTGTGGGGGCAAACAACTTAGTTTTAAGAGCTGGTCAAAATTTAGAAGTACGATTATATGGTAAGATTGCCTGTGATGGTAGTGGGCAGAGCTCAGCAGTCCTGGGGCTCACTCCCAGTTTCTCTCTTATGTTCCCAAAAATTCATGCTTCAGGCTTTCAACCAGACACCCAAAAGGGATTTTCCCATTCCCACTAGTTAGATTTATTTAAAAAAAAAAACAAAAAAAAACAAAAGCCCCCCCCCCCACTATTTCCTCTGAAACATTGGGATGGACATGGCTAGAGATAGAACATTGGAAGGGAGCACCAGATGGTACACACACATGCACATGCTGTGCATGGCTGGCTGTTCTTGCTCAGATGCTTAAGGTTTAACCAGATTGCCATTTGTGTGGTTGGGAAGGAATTTTCCCCATGTCAAATTGACGGGGGGGGGGGGGGGGTGTCATCTTCCTCTGCAGCATGTGGATGCAGGTAACTTTCCAGGATTATCTGGCTATATCACTTAATCACTTCCCTGTCATTGGTGCCCTTTGGTCCCCCCCCTATTCTCTTCCTGTGGCACATAAGTCTCTTTTCTTGTAATACTTTGGTCTCATTTTGGGTGCTGGGTTTACTGTTTGGGTTGTGGATCGTGTTGGTGGCCCAGGATATTCAGGAGATCAGACAAGATGATCCATTGGTACCTTCTGGACACCACTGATTTGGAGTCTTCTAAAAAAAGATTCCAGATATCTCAAGTTGCAAGGTTTTTCATTTCAGACTAAGTTGTATATTGAAGTGCCATTTCCATATTCTAACGTAGGAGAATGTTTATATGATATTTACCTAGAATTATTCCCCCTGAGGAAGTGATCTGGAGTTATTTTAATAAACTGGACTCCTTTTCTCCTCCCTGAGGATTTTCCACAACATACTCCCAGCCCCAGAGCTCAGCATCAAGGTCAACACTTGAGCGTAGATTCCCTGAATCGTTAAACAAAACAGCACTCTTGTGGTAGTTGTGGTGTTTGATTAACTTTAGGTATCCAGAGAGGAAAGGCAAAGCATGCAAAATTCTAAGCTACCAAACACTTCTACAAATACTGGGGCGCATAACACTAGTATGAAAGGAACTGTTTCTGTACCTCTTGTACAGCGCTTAAAACCTTTATCAGCAAATTTTTATTACCGGTAACAATATGATGTTGCTATTAAAATTACCACACAGGAGTCTCAGCTAGAATTTTAACATTTCATATGCAAGAAGTCTTCAGAAAACCCACCTATGAAAATTAAAAAAAACATACCTGTTTTCAGCAACCGCAACACTATTCTCAAGTAACAAGAACTATACACATTATGGATAAAGTCGTTCATTTCATGTTGTTAATATAATGGTATCTAAAGAATAATTCTATGTTCACTAAAATTTCCACCTTTCACACCACATATATGCATTCAACTTGTTCAGATTTGCCAGGGTAGGGGGGAAAAAAACCTAAACTTAAAAACTAAAAAATTCAAGCTTATGGAACTGAGTTAGTACGGTTAGGTAATAGCCCAAAGCCCAGTGGAAAATACAAAGTTCCAATAAGGTCAAGCAGCTGTTCTGAAAACTATATGAACTATTAGTTACAAAGTACAAAAGCCTATTTCTCAAAAATAAATAGTCTAGCATCTGTACTAGAACATTATCAGTACTTACTTTCTTCTATAAAGGACACTGCTCTAGCTAAGGTACACAGCAGGATATAAGTATAGAAGATAGAAATCTTTGCTGAAGAAAGTTTAAAAGAAGAGTGTGGTTAGATACGTTTTAGTTCACACCAGTGTTTGCAATTCAAATAATTAAAAGTTTCATTGCTTCATAAGTAACAAACTGGAAGTGCACAAGCTCAAAGATAAGGTTTCCTTCCCCAAATCAGTAATCAACGTTAGCTTTTATAAGTCACGTTCCTGCTCACAGTTTAAAAACAACCTGAAGCGTGACAGGAAAATTCACCACAGAACGGAACAACTCATGATGTTTATTAAGAAAGTAATACTAAAGCACAGTAATATTTTAGCTCATTAAAAGTGAAGTCGCCTTGATCAAGGTAAGTCAAGGAACAGATCAGTTTCTTAATTTTAAGAATAGCAGACGTGTTAGTCTGTATCCGTAAAGAAAGCGAGGAATACTTGTAGCACCTTAGAGATTAACCAGTTTATTTCAGCATAAGCTTCCGTGGACTATAGCCCACTTCATCGGATGAATAGAATGGAACAGAATTAAGATGCATTTATACACACAAAGAAAAAAAGAGAAAAAGTTGTACATTAGCATACCAATTCTAAAAGGCTGTTAAATCTGGATGGGCCATTATCAGCAGGAGAAAAAAAAATACCTTTTGAAATGGATTTCTGTGTCTGCACTAGATAGCAAGTGTTGAAGATAAATTAACTTGGGAAATGCAATCAATTAGTGTAATGAGAGATCCGTATGCAAGTCCTATTTAGCCCCTGGTTAATTGTATCCAATTTGAAAATTAATTCCAGTTCCTTAGTTTCTCCTTGTAGTCTGTTTTGCAAGTTTTCTATTTCAAAATTGACATGGGCTAAATAGGACTTGCGAATGGTTCTCTCATTATACTAATTGCATTTCCCGAGTTAATTTATCTAGTGCAGACACAGAAATCCATTTCAAAAGGTATTTTTTTCTCCTGCTGATAGTGACCCATCCAGATTCAACAGCCTCTTAGAACTGGTATGCTAGTGTACAACTTCCCCCCCCCCCTTCTTTCTGTGGGTATAAATGCATCTTACTTCTGTTCCATTCTATGCATCCGATGAAGTGGGCTATAGTCCACGGAAGCTTATACTGAAATAAACTCGTTAGTCTCTAAGGTGCTACAAGTATTCCTCGCTTTCTTAATTTTGTATCTCTTCACAGTAGATCAGACCAATTTACTTTTATATGAAAACTTTTTACTGCTACAGGCATTTTTACAGTGACCTGAAAAACAAAAACCTTGTGTTTGCATGTGGTTTTCATTATTTTGTTTTATACATTAGAAAGGTCTGTCTTGCTACCTTATTTTACTGGCAGACTAGCACTAGGACTGGAGAACTAGCGACATGACACCGCAAGAGATGAGAACCAAACCAGTTGAGAGGGGATGGGCAGTCTAAACTGCTTAACTCTAAAATTCTTAACAGGGGGTATGTCTATACAGCAACTAGACACGCATAGCGGGCCAGCCAACTCAAGCGATGGGGCCGATTCATTGCTGTGTAGACTTCTGGGGTCAGGCTGGCTCCCAGGCTATAGGACCCTGCAAGGTTTATATTAAGAGGCATGCAAATAGCCACAAACATACACTCTACATTAGTGACCAAATTACCATACAGTACAGCTAACTTTGCTTTAATTAAGTGAACACAGGAGGCAAAAGTAAAGTAGTCATATAGTATACTGGCTAGATATCAAACTGAACAGGTTCATAGGACCCCAGAACTTAACTGGATTACATTCTGCCCTTCAGAAGAATTTGGTCTCCTCTTCCATCCCTTTTCAGTATAAATCACTGATCTAGCACTTTCCATACTAATCACTTGCAAAATGCATTATAAAGATAGGTTAACATGGCTTCTCCCTCCCATTATTCAGATGGGGGAGCCAAGACAGAAGTTAAGGATTTGGACCAGAAGACTCAGTTTCCAAATCCTAGCCCTGGATCCAAATCAATACCCTTGTTCACAGCAGTTTTCTTCCATCCGCTTCCTTACTTTATTTGCAAGTGGGTTCTATATAGTTACAGTAGCTTGCAACTCCCTTTGCTCTCATTTTCTTGATCAGGACCCTAGCCTGAATCAAAAAAAGAAGAAAAAAAATCTAGACACTAAATATGGCAACTCTTATTTTTAAATTTACAAGTTTGGCAGATATCAAAGAAATTGTTCTTATAGACCCGCTGCACACAGCCTTTGAAAACAAATCTCACATGAACAGACAAGAAACATGGATGTCTTCTGCAAACAAACAGATATATTCATATTTTGGATGGAGGCTGGAAGACAAGTTGGGGTGAAATTGGAGGAATTTATTAACCATTCAAATGATTGCAAAATTTCACTTACAAACTTTCAGGCCCTTTGGCTCTGAATGAGCTTTGAGCACCAAGTTGTAGGCCACCACCACAGCTGATCTTTGACACCCTTGGTTGATGGTTAGAACACCTCTGCTGCCCAGATGAAGAACCATATCAAGAATGCTGATCACTCTCCCCATGTTTTTGTTTGGAGATATAATTGCAGTACAGAATATTTTTTAAAGCTACTTTATTGCAGAGATTCCTGAAGTAGTATATATATTTTTGGGAGAAGGGGAAATAAACTTGTCAATGAATTTCAACACAATTATGGATGTAGGACAGATTTGTACCACCAATATTGGCAAATTTTTCCTATTATGGATATACCTTGTGACAAAAGAGTTACAAATTAAATGATTCAGGGACACAGTTTGAGATCTTCATTTTTGCTAAAGTAATTTAGGCCACAGTACTACTAATAATTAAATCATACATAACCCAAAAGGTCCAACATGACCTCATTTCAAGAACCACAATTCATACCATAAGTGGAAAATAAGGTTCAGCTAGCTGTTTAATTACTAAATACTACACTGCTGAGCAGAGTAAGCATAGGACGTTCCTCTCCCATGCTAACAAGACGGTTCAGAAGCCAAACTGAGAACATTATTCATATCTCAGCATAGAATGGGCCACTCAAAAGATGTGGAGATATATTTTAGATTAATATGGTACCGTGTTTCCCCGAAAATAAGACAGTGTCTTATATTAATTTTTGCTCCCAAAATTACATTACATTATATTACAGCGAGAGGCAAAACTGGAAGTACGTCTTATTTTCGGGGTATGTCTTACTTTCGGGGAAACAGGGTACCTAAATAGAGATGAAGTCTCATTAGAAACAAAAGGAGAAGTTATTGAGGGAAAACTTAATTTAAAGAAAAAATACAATTTTTCTTACATAAACACATCTACAAGCATAGGAATACATAGAAGAATTAGATTTTTATCATTAGTACATGTCAATTTCACCATATGCACCCAAAACAATTAAATTTCCATCAATAAAAGTTTACAGTAGGCAAAGAAAAAATGCTGCTTGAGAACTTAAATCAAACTAAGCTTATTACTTTGTATATTTTGACATTTTATGTTGACAATTTTCATTTTAACAGTTATAAAGCTTTAACTTTTTTAATCTGAATGTCCGTCATTAAATGATAGTCTGACCCTTGCTGTCTGAACTTCCCCCACCAAATATCTGACAACTGTGGAAATTTAAAATAAATTAAAATTGAAAAAGTGCTTTGAAACAAACATCAAATATCAAAGTTATACAGAAATTAAAAATGAATACTGTCAAGCCAAAATATAGGTTTGCACCACAAATACTATGACTGTTTCTCCCTGTCATAAATATGAAGTGTCTTAGACTTACTGTTTTACCTGTAAGGGGTTAACCTGAAGCCGAAAGGGCTATGACATATTGAGAATGCAAATTCCTATAGACAAAGAAGTTAGTTTCACTTCTGCCCGGGCTCTCGGTCTGACTCCATCTTTTTCTTCCCGGGCTATTGGGAACTAACTCACCTTTTATTTATCCCTTAATAAGTTCTAAGTTAAACAAACAGTAAGTAGAATTGTTAATTGTATAGGCTTTGGATCTGACAGGCTCACGGCTAGTGAGGGTCTGTGTGCTTAAATCTCTCCCAGACAGCAGGGGGGAGTGGGTGTTACTCGGAGTCTGTGTTCTTTTCTCTCTCAGGTGGCCTGAGGGGGGGGGTTTAAATGTGCCCCACTCCATGGTCTTAAAAACTCACATTAATGGTGGCAGCGGAATTCCAAGCCCAACTGGAGAAGTTTGGGTTTTGGGGGAAAAGGATTTAACTTAGGCTGGGAAAGTGGCTTAAGGTTACGTGGTCTTGCATAAGAGACCCCCACATTTTTACCCTAGAGTTTAGAGTGGGGGAAGGGTTCTCTCTTACACTCCCTCATAGCACCACCTCCTACAATAAGGGAGCTCCTTGCCATCTTACAGTCTGCTCCCTAGAAAAAGGCCATTTGCTCAATGTAGTTTGTCTATGAGCAGGTTTAATAAGGTCCAGCTTTTAAAAAAAATAAAAAAATAAAAACAACCATGACTGATATTGCGCGCCTCCTGCAAACTCTGTTCTGCTAACAATGCCAGACTTGATGTTCCATTCGTCCCTTTCCCCAACAACAACAATTTGACTTTTTTCCTGCCATCCCCCTATGCTTGGAAGGCCCTTCTTCCCATTCTGGTCCACCAAGCCATTAACCCCCACCTCATACAGCCCTCAACAGCAAAGCACTTAAGAATAGGCTTACTTTAAGTCTATGCTTAAGTCAAACTGACTTCATAAGGACTCAAACACATTAAGTGCTTTGCTGTCTTGGAGCCTTAAATCCCCCACTGAAAAATTACTTATTCCATAATAGCATTAACATTCACAACTATATACTGGACTTTCAGTTTTTATTTCATCAGGACTTTGTATGGGCACAGGGGTGCATACTAGTCATTCCAAATGCAGTATGGGGTCAGTTTCTTTCTTGCTTAAAAGGCTCTTATAAAACTTTGGCAAGAGAGCAGAAAGGTCTTGAAATTTAATTTCAAGGCCTATTTGAAAGAATCAGAAAATGGATTTTTTCAAAATTAGTCATTTCTACAAATTCCAGTTGATGGTATCCCTTTTGGAGAGTTTAAAAGGTTAAAAAAAGCCTATAGTACTTACTGATCAAACACTATATATTCAGTATCAATTCTTGATAAAGATATTAATCCACACCAAAAAAAACATGCAATATCTTAGTTGGAACATATCCCAGGAAACATACCAGCATTCCACACATACTAAAATTTAAAGCTATGGAGACTGATACAAATAGTCTTTGTATTCTAATCTATCTCAAAATGCCTGCTATAGTGTATATGAATAAGGAGTGGCAAAAATGTTTGCAGGAATAAAAGTTTCACTTAATAAAAGATGCCCAAACAAAAATCTTTACCTTGGAGTTAAAGCTTAGTTGTGTTTTAAAAATGGCAAAGTTATTTATTTTGCACAAGAGTATAATGCACTTGCAACTGTCCGTTATCTCAACCAACTTATGTTTAAAAAAAATCCTCAACAAAAATCTTCATTATTGAGTTCTAGAATGTTCAAGACTGAATGTGGATTTCTAAACGTATCTGGAAAATCAAAGAAACTGAAAAGAAGAGCACACACCAGTTTGAATGTGTTATGTATGTTTATGTTGTGGTTCAACATTTCCTTATTGTTATTTTCAGGTATCATGTTGACTGGCATCAAGTAAGATCCTAGACATTTCTAAATACTATTCCCCATTTCAACAAGAACTATTTAAAATTGAAATGGGATCTTGAATATTTAAATGAGTTAATGCTGCAGAAAATTTTAGGACAGTAAGAAAAATTCTGTAGCCACTTAGATTTAAATAAAAATATTTTTGTAAAATACTATTTTCTATTCCTTATCGGAAATAAGCCTGCTGGGCATGTTGTGAGTGAGTGAGTGAGTGAGTGAGTGAGTGAGTGAGTGAGTGAGTGAGTGAGTGAGTGAGTGAGTGAGTGAGATATTTTGTCCTATCTATAACTAGGGTTGTAAGAAAGGTTTTATTTTTCAGGATTTTCTTCTTTGATCTATTATAAATGTGTTTTATTTCTTTATTACACTTGCATTAACATATCTCTCAAATGGCCATATATAAATATCTAAATCCAACTTTTTCTTATACTACATCATTTTATTAAGCATTATTCATCTTAAGAAACTCTCCAACCCACACCTCAGTTAACTCACCTCCAACCCCAAAATACCCCAGACAGTTCCTTAGGGTTCTCCCCTTGAAATTTACCGGGAACTTCAGTCCACAGATAATTTCCACTTCTCATCCCCACTCAGTGACACAAACTCCACAAGAAATCAAAGGTCTTCCCAACCACTACTGCTTCCTACTTCAGTCCCCGCAATCACATCCTCAGGGACCATCATCCACCCCCTTTTTAAAGAGTATATAAATATATTCCTCCTCCTGCAATGAACCTCATCCCCCAGTCCCATTAGCCCCATAAACTGCACTCTACCCCCTCTCACTAAGCCCCCATTATTCCCAGGGATCCCTCCCCCCCTCTCTTTATATAGTCTCCCTCTCCAATTCAATCCCCAGAAATCCCAATCTTTCTTAAAATACTTAAATACTTAAATACTCCCCTTACCACAATGAGCCTCAGCCCCTCATTAGTCCTTAGAACCCCTTTTATATATTCCCCTCCCCCACTGAACCCCAACCCCCCTCCCACTAGCCTCCTCTGGAGGTAGTAGGCTCTGAGGAGGGGGCTGCGGAGTGAGCCTATCTGGCACTCCCCATATGCCAGTTCACACCATCAGGAGTGGGAGGCCGGGCCTAACCCCGGGGGACAGGAGTTGCAGGAATGATTGCTGTGGGAACAGTTTTTTGTTTTTCAATTCATTCCTTTATGTTTCGTTATTTCACATTTGTGAAATACATGGAGCGCCATCAAAAGACTAGAAAGTGTAAATGTTTAAGTACACCATGGAGGTATTTTTCAGTGACTCAGTAGGTTGTGTTTTTCAGCTGAAACAGGCATTCAGTCTCTAGGAAAGTTCCAGTCAGTCAATATTTTTTTTCCTTTAAATGACTAATATTGGAAAAATTTTAAAACTACGTCTAGTATTTTTCAGATCACGCTAACTCACCTATCAGGGCTTTAGCACTGGGACCTTTAAACAGATTTAGATCTAGACTATGCCTAAGATTATTTTTTTTTTAAATCAAGTTGTAAGCAATTGGTTCTACTTTTGCCAAAGAGGCTCCCTCACTAAACAACTGTCTATAGGTTCTGTTCTACATGAAATGCAGATTAAAAAAAAATAATCTGACAACCACCATCTGAGGGTAGGGAACTTGGTTAGTCAGTGGAGAACAGCATCCATTATAGTTACAGGCATCATCAATACTTATTTTCATTTACTACTAGCCTCTCCGGCACACAGTGAAATGAATGCAGAGAACCTGTGGCGATTAGGAGTTCTGCAGGATAGCAACAGCCCAGAGCAGCCCCCTCCACACCACACCCCCAAATCAATAGGATGACTTTTCTTCCGGCAGCTAAAAGGACCAGGAATCCTCACCACAATCCAGAAATGCAGTTTAGCTAACAATAATCCCATTATCCTAACATGACAACTTGTATTGATTGTGTCTCAAAAAGGATATACTGGCATTAGAAAAGGTTCAGAGAAGGGCGAGTACAATAATTAGGGGTTTGGAACAGGTCCCATATGAGAAGAGATTAAAGAGGCTAGGACTTTTCAGCTTGGAAAAGAGGAGACTAAGGGGGGATATGATAGAGCTATATAAAATCATGAGTGATGTCGAGTAAGTGAATAAGGAAAAGTTATTTACTTGTTCTCATAATACAAGAACCAGGGGCTATCAAATGAACTTAATGGGAAGCAGGTTTAAAACAAATAAAAGGAAGTTCTTCACACAGCACAGTCAACCTGTGGAACTCTGTCTGAGGAGGCTGTGAAGGCTAGGACTATAACTGGGTTTAAAAGAGAACTAGATAAATTCAGGAGGTTAAGTCCATTAATGACTATTAAGCCAGGATGGGTAAGGAATGGTGTCCCTAGACTGTTTGTCAGAGGGTCGAGAGGGATGACAGGAGAGATCACTTGATCATTACGTGTTGGGTTCACTCCCTCTGGGGCACCTGAAATCGGCCACTGTTGGCCAGCAGGATACTTTCATCTGACCCAATATGGCCATTCTTATGTTCTTAAGTACCAGTATTTATTTTTGCCAACATTTTAAGTATTGCCTCCTCTTTTGTCCAGGTGGTGTGGGCTGTCCATCATTGTGCATAATTGTTCAGACAGTTTCCCTTCTCCACTGACCACCACCAAGATATCAAAACTAGTCTGGTGGTACATATGCAGAGCACAATGTTATACTGAAGTCACTAAGCAACCCCCAGCCGGAGGTGAAAACCTGAGGATTCCCAGCCTCCGGTGAAAACAGGCCAAAATGCAGTTATACGTATTATAGCTTTTATTCACAATACAGACCCACACAATCCCAGCAGTGAAGGAAGTCAGAAGATTCTGGAGGTGAGCCACTGGCTAGGTAAGTGGTGTAGGATGGAGGGTTTTGGTTAGGTGGAACATTGGTCCACCTTCTTTGGAGAGAGGTGGCTGTATAGTTTGGAAGGCCTCCATTTGAGTAGAAAGGGAACCAATCTCTTGGGGACAAACTAGCTAGAGTAATTAAAACCCTCCTAAGAAGAGGATACAATCTAAAGAAGGTATGACAGCTCAACAAACAAAACTGGAATTCTGAAAACACAATTAATCAAGGAACCAAAGGATATGAAAATAATTGAATATACACCAGTGCTAGGCATCTGGGTAACAGACCAGAGAAATTGGATTGCTCATTTAGCAGCAAAAATGTGGTCTAGTTAGTAAAACTGAAACCTGGTCTGAGGATTTGTATGACTGGAACCTGGACATCAAAGTTATAATCTATTTATGAAGGATCAGGTGGCAAAAGGGAGTGACATTTTCAATAATGGTTTAAAATTAGCAGCAGTGCTAGTCTGTATCCGTAAAGAAAACAAGTAATACTTGTGGCACCTTAGAGACTAACCAATGTATTTCAGCATAAGGTTTCGTGGGCAATAGCCCACTTCCTCGGATGCATAGAATGGAACACACTCAGAAGTAAGATGCATTTATATACACAGAAAGCATAAAAAGTTGGAAATTACCATACCAATGCTAAGAGGCTGTTTAATTTGGATGAGCTGTAGAAAATGGACAATGGAATCAAAAGGAGCACAAAGAAATATATGGCCAGCAGAATTGAGGACAAGATATTAGGAACAAAAATCTTAATAACTGTAAGTGATCCATTAATAGATGGAAATGGTAGAATTATCAATAGGAATAATGCCAAAAGGGCAGAAATGTTCAATAATATTTATTCTGTATTTGGAATCAAACAAATGTAATGATATATAACACTTTCCTATTCCACTAGCATCTCAGAAGGATGTTAACCAACAGCCACTAAAGTTACACATTTCTAAAAATCAGGAGATTCAACATCTTGCAGACAAGATTTTTTGAAGAGCTAGCTGAGGAGCTCACTAGATCATTCATGTTAATTTTCATTAAGTCTTAGAAGTTTCATTAAGTCTGGAGAAGTTTTAGAAGACTGGAAAGAAAAATAACGGGTTACTTACCTGTAACTGTTGTTCTTCGAGATGTGTTGCTCATGTCCATTCCAGTTAGGTGTGCACACGCTGCGTGCACGATTGCTGGAAGATTATTCCCCTAGCAACAGGCTGGGTCGGCTAGGGAGCCCCCTGGAGTGGCGCAGTTATGGTGCCGCATATATACCCCAGCCGACCCTTACCCCCCCCAGTTCCTTCTTGCCGGCTAATCAGACAGTGGGGAAGGAGGGTGGGTTTGGAATGGATATGAGCAACACATCTCTAAGAACAACAGTTACAGGTAAGTAACCCGTTTTTCTTCAAGTGCTTGCTCATATGCATTCCAGTTAGGTGACTGCAAGCAATACCTAGGAGGAGGGGTCGGATTGACCCACTGCTGAGTGAAGGACCGCTGAACCAAACACCGCATCGTCCCTGGTCTGCTGGACTATGGCGTAGTGGGCGGCAAAGGTGTGGATGGAGGACCAGGTGGCTGCCCTACAGATGTCCATGATCGGAACTCTCCTGGAAGGCCGCAGAGGATGCTTGCGCTCTTATGGAGTGCGCTGTTACCTGCTCGGCGGGTCTGCCTGCCAGCTCGTAGCAGGTGCGGATGCATGCGATTATCCAGGAGGAGAGTCGCTGGGCGGATATGGGTTGGCCTTTCATCCGATCCGCTGCCGCAATAAAGAGCTGCGTCTATTTCCTAAATGGCCTTGTGCGGTCTAAATAAAATGCAAGAGCTCTTCAAGCATGTGCAATTGTTGCTCCCTTCTGGAGCTATGGGGCTTCGGGTAGAAGACTGGCAGGAATATGTCCTGATTAATGTGGAAGGGAGACACCACCTTGGGAAGGAAGGCTGGGTGGGGGCGCAGCTGCACCTTGTCCTTGTGAAAGACCATATACGGTGGTTCGGAGGTTAGAGCCCTGATCTCAGACACCCTATGCGCCGAGGTGATTGCCACGAGGAAGGCTACCTTCCAAGAGAGGTACAGCCAGAAGCACGTGGCGAGGGACTTGAAAGGGGGCATGGTAAGGCGGGAAAGCACGAGGTTTAGGTCCGGGGGGGGGGGGGGAGGAGAAGAGACGGGTTGCTTAACCTGTGGGTAAAGTCTGTCCAGCCCTTTGAGGAATCTGGAGACCGTAGTGGTCTGCCGAGCTGGGGTGAAACGCAGAGATGTCCGCCAGGTGGACTCTAATAGTGGAGGTAGAAAGACCTTGCTGTTTAAGGTCGAGCAGGTAATCTAGGATGATTGGGATGGACGCTTCCCTGGGGTCAGTGCTGTGCTGCATACACCAGGCGGAGAAACGGGTCCACTTCGCGGTATAGGTGCTTCTGGTTGATGGCTTTCTGCTACCCAGAAGAACATTTTGCACCGTGGTGGAGCACAGGAGCTCCAGGCCCTTCAGCCACGCTGTGAGATGTAGAGACTGTAGGTCTGGGAGGAGTAGGTGACCGTGATCCTGAGAGATCAGGTCTGGCCACAGCGGGAGGCTGATGGGAGGGGCCTTGGACAGCTGGAGGAGGGATGCATACCAGCATCGTCTGGGCCAGGCCGGGGCTATGAGAATCATGCGCGACTTGTCCCGTTTGACCTGGATGAGCACCTTGTGCAGGAGCGGGAATGGCAGGAACGCGTAGAACAAGTGACTTGTTCAGGGAAGGAGAAAGGCGTCGGTTAGGGAACCCTGAGAGCTACCTCGGAAGGAGCAGAACTAGAGGCACTTCCTGTTCTGATGAGTGGCAAAGAGGTCGATCTGGGGAAACCCCCACTGTAGGAAGATCGATCAGATAACGTCCAGGCGGAGGGACCACTCGTATGATAGGAAAGACCTGCTGGGGTGGTCTGCCAGTGTGTTCTGAATGCCCGGGAGGAACGAGGCCACCGGGTGAATAGAGTGGGCTATGCAGAACTCCCAAAGGAGAACGGCTTCCTGGCAAAGGGGGTTCGCGCACACTCCGCCCTGTTTGTTGATGTAAAACTGGGCTGTGGTGTTGTCTGTTAACACCGCTACACAGTGACCTGCTAGCGTGCTCTTGAAGGCCTGGCATGCCAGTCCAACCGCTCTCAGCTCCCTGACATTTATGTGGAGGCGGAGATCAGCTTCTGACCAGCGACCCTGAGTTTTGAGTTTGCAGAGGTGGGCTCCCCAGCCTAGAGACGAGGCATCTGTTACGAGGGACGTGGATGGGCGGGGAGGAAAGAAGGGGACTCCCTGACAGATGAGGTCCTGATTTTCCCACCAGGCCAGAGCGTTGAGGGTAGCCCTCAGGATAGTAAGAAGGGCGTTTATGCTGTCCATGTTCGGCCTGTAGACAGACGCAAGCCAGGCCTGAAGTGGGCGTAGACGCAGTCTGGCGTGCTTGGTGACATGCGTACATGCCGCCATGTGCCCCAGCAGGCTGAGGAACACCCGAGCCGTTGCCGTCGGGAAGAAGCGTAGGTCGCGAACCGCTGTCTGAATGGCGAGAAAGCGCGGCAGTGGGAGGGATGCCCTTGCCACGGTAAAGTCCAGGAGGGCCCCTATGAACTCTATTCTCTGGGTGGGTTCCAGGGTAGACTTCTCCTCGGTCAAATGTGCGTATTATCAGCTGCACGTGCGCGCACACTTGGTCGCTGGAGGTGCCCCGTATCAGCCAGTCGTCCAGGTATGGGTAGAGATGCACCCCGTGGCGGCGTAGGAACACTGCCACCACTGCCATGCACTTGGTGAAGACTCTGGGCGCAGTAGACAGACCGAAGGGTAGGACGGCAAATTGGTAATGCTCCCCTGCTACGAGAAAGCGGAGGCATCGTCTGTGGGAGGGCTTTATCGCGACGTGGAAGTAAGCGTCCTTCATATCGAGGGCAGTGAACCAGTCTCCGGGATCTAGAGGAGACCATGCGGAACTTGAATTTGGCCATGTAGCTGTTGAGCCCGTGTAGGCTGAGGATGAGCCGAAGGCCCCCTTTCGCCTTGGGGATAAGGAAGTAACGGGAGTAGAACCCCTTTCCCTTGAACTCCTCTGGGACGGGCTCGATGGCTCCCAGCGAGAGGAGCGACCTCACCTCCTGTATGAGGAGTTGCTCGTGAGAGGGGTCCCTGAAGAGGGACGGGGAGGGAGGGAGGGGTAGAGAAAAACTGGAGCAAATACCCCAGCTCCACTGTGCGGAGGACCCACTGGTCCGATGTAACGTCCGACCAGGGACGGAGGAATTGGGTCAGACGATCGCAGAAAGGAGGATCCAGGTTTCTGACTGGTGCTCTGCCCCCGGGCGCACCTTCAAAAGTTAGGCTTTGGGCCTTGGGGGGGTTTTGGAGGCTGCTGCTTGCCCGCCTGGATGAGGAGCGCCTGCGGTTGCCACGCCCCCTGCGGTGGAAGGAGTCCTGGGGAGGAGGGGGGGTAGAACCGCCTAGGCGGGGGGCCAGAAGGGCCTCCTCTGGGTAACCGGTGTGTGCATCCCCAGAGTCCTAAGAGTGACTCTAGAGTCCTTGAGGGTTTGCAG
Source organism: Sternotherus odoratus (assembly GCA_032164245.1). NCBI lineage: Eukaryota > Metazoa > Chordata > Testudines > Kinosternidae > Sternotherus > Sternotherus odoratus. The sequence continues at coordinate 101,010,439 of JAVMKO010000004.1, read as the reverse complement.
GCGCTAGTCCATAGTCTGGGAGAAGAGGCCTGCAGGCCATACTTAGAAGACTCTTTCCAAGGATGCACTGGCTCTGGAGTGGGGGGAGGGGTGTGTGTGTGTGTGTGTGGAGGAGATATGGGGAAGGTGGTGGAATCATTTGAACATGAGCTTCTAGTGGAATGCTGTGGCCGAAAGGGCTAATACAATCCTTGGGTGCATAAAACAAGGGAAAAACTTAAGTAGCAATGGAGAGGTTACTTTACCTCTGTATTCAGGGTGCTCAGTAAGGAGGACTTAATCAGCCCCCTGCCACTGCAGCTTCAAATCAAGGGGAATAATAATAATAATAATAATAAATGGAGATATACCAATCTCCTAGAACTGGAAAGACCTTGAAGGTCATCGAGTCCAGTCCCCTGCCTACACTAGCAGGATCCCCCTGCCTACACTAGCAGGATTTTTGCCCCAGATCCCTAAATGGCCCCCTCAAGGATTGAACTCACAACCCTGGGTTTAGCAGGCCAACGCTCAAACCACTGAGCTATCCCCCCACCCTGGGTTAGGGCTGGTTGAAGAGCCCCATGCAACAAGAAACAGCTGCCAGCCTAGTTAGCCAGGAGCTATAAAGGCTGGCAGGAAGGAAGCCAAAGGAGGGAGAAGTGGGGAAGAGAAAGGCCAGGCACAGAGAGGGGCATGGCCCTCTAGTCTGCTGCTGGCCAGGCCTGGCTGTGAAAAACCTGTACATAGACAGTAAGATGGTGGTGGGAAACAGTTGTAAATAAAGAGCACTGGTGTTTGCATGAACCTGAGACATCCCTGACTGATTTGCAAGGGAAGCAGGGGCAGAAACCAGAGAGGCCCAGCTTACACCTTGCTACAAGAACCAGCACAACTGCTGCAGGAATACTGTGTCCAGTTCTGGTTCTCATAATTCAAAAGAGAGGTTGATAAATTGGAGAGAGTTCAGAAAAGAGACAAGAATGACTAAAGGAGTATATGGCAAGGATAAATGCCTTATTGTGATAAATATATTAAGCTCCTTGAATCCAACTTCGAGACAAAAGTAAGGGTGACTTCATTACATGGGGAAACAAACACAACAATCTAGCAGAGAAAGTAACAATCCAATGACTGGAAGGTGAAGCCAAACAAATTCAGAGTGGAAATAATGCATATTTTTAATATTTTAATTAAGCACTAGAACAATTTACCAATGCTCATGTAGATTCTCCATCACTGGAAGTTTTGATATCAAGATTGGATATTTTTCTAAAAGATGTTCTACAAACTATTTTGAGGAAGTTGTGGCCCTTGTTATACAAAGGAGGACAGACCAGATGATCACAAAGATGCATTCTGGCCTTGGAATCTAACTCAATTACAGCTGTTCCAATTTAAACATCTGTAAAGATTGCATCTTTTTGCCTGAAGTCTACCAAATCTTTGCTGTGCAGACCCTCGGGGGGTGGAACTCATTCCCACATGGAGCTTGCAATTACTCTCAAACTTTGAGCACATCTGAAAACATGTCCTTTTTGAAAGGTTAAGGGGATTATTTCGTTAGTTAGGTTTACTGTCAGAAAATGACCATTTTATTTTGCACCTATCACTAGGACTGTTTTCAATTACTTCTGCACTGAGTTTGTAGGGGAAAGCTGAAGGGGTTACTTTATAATTAGGATTATGTGTATTTCCTTCATGAACAAAGACTGAATCTACACCCAAGATCATTCTAACTTTTTAATGTAGTCGTTAGAAGATCATATTTATATATAGCATTTTAAATCCACATGCCACTTTCAGAGCAAGGCACATTTCTTCCCCTGAAAGGTAGATGAAACACAGAACAACAGTTCTGACGGGAGATAGAAAGAAAGCTTATTAGATTTTGAAGGACTGTGGGAAGGAGGGAGAGAGAGAAAATACGATTGTGCTTGGTGGACAGGAAGAGGAGACTTCTAAGTACAAGGAACAGCAGAAGAAAAAAAAAAAAGAAGTCAGAGGTAGGGGAGCAGGAGAAGAGATACGAGGTAGGAGAGCAAGAGGAAATGAGAACCACCACGTAGGCTTTGAGGCTAGATTATGTAGGGCTTTGGAGAAAGGTGCTCACATTTTTATGCTTAAAATGCAGTGGTGAAGCAGTCTTGGCTTTTGTACTGTTATAGATTGTGTATTTACAGCAAACAAACAAGTGGCTTAATTTGCAGGGAGAGTGCAATAGTGTTAACCCTATGTAACAGTGCAGAGAGACTGTACTAGCAGAAAAATGGACCTTCACCATAAAGTTTCAAGAAAGTAAAGCACACATTTCTCTTCCTTCCAAAAGACTGCTACACCACATATGTATGTGAATATATATTAAAAACTGTGAAAAATTAGAAATAGATCAATAGTGGACAAAGTTAACTGAATACAAGCAGAAAAAATGCAAATTGGCTTCAGTTTCTGAAATATTCTTATTTTAGACAATTTAAGCAGGTGCTTAGCTTTCAATTTGGCAGACTATTATAGACTAGTATGAGAAACTGGGGCAACCTTTGACTAAAAAACCAAGATTGCCCCTTTGGATATTTTTCTTACATGCTTCAGATTCATCAGTAGTGGGCAAAATCAAAAATTACCCAAAATGAAGCTTTTTGCAAATAATTTCCACCAAATCCTACAGCCTATTACAGGAATGAAACAAATTGCATTTTAATTAGTTGGCATCAATTTACAGTGAGTTTGTCTTTGTAAATAAAGCTAATTCCATAATCTGTTTTAGACTTCTGCCAATGGTTAGCACAGAAAGATCTTAAATGACTAATTAATCAAGACTCATTTATTATAAGCCTAACTGCATATTTTAGATGAAGTTAAAATTAATAAGACACCCCTGTCACAATTATTAATATTTTGTGAATAAGGAGTCCTTAAAAGCCAGAAAAACTCTCAATTACATGCCTAACAAGGACCATTTCTTGGCTCCAATCCTGCATCAAGCCCTGCACAGATACAGCCTGGCACTTGCCGCAGAACCGAGGCCCATGATCGCATTTCAAATCCAAAGTTTTTAACTAAAATAAATATAGTTTTAAATAAATAGTATAGTTTTTAACTAACATTTTTCAAAATTTCACATGAAAGAGAACCAATAAAGTCAATATCAAAAGAAGAGCACTGATTCACATAATACAAAAATATATTAATCAAGCTCTTATCAAAGAGAATCTTCAATTAATCGGGGGGATAAATAAAAGGGCTAGAATAAGTATCGGGGGTAGCCATGTTAAGGGCTAGCTTAAGATGTCGACATTATAGTTAATGAAGGTTTGCTGAAAAAAATTCACTTAGTACACTAGAAATTTAATGATGACCCTCCAAATGTTTTTTTTTTAAAAAAACAGTATTTGCTTTCATTAAAAGGTTCACATACTACATAACTTTTCAACGGGCAAAGATCACATAACTGCAACTCTCCTCCCCAACCCATATAAAATTCATATTATGATTTTAAGATTCTTATGAATAAAACAGTTGTAACAAAGTAAAACTACCCATCTGACCAATGATCTGATCATCCCAGGAAAGACCAGTTTCAGAAGACTAAGATGTATTGTCTGCTAAAGGAACAGGCGGTGTCAATTTCATTCATATCTGTCTATCCTACTCTTTAGATAATGCTTTCTTAGCCAGATTGTACCTAAAGTTACCCAATTGTTCTTTTACTTCTCACCAGTCTTACAGATTACTCTGGGCTCAGACACTCTCTGGGAACAAATACTACCTTTCTGAAACAAAAAAAGTTTGCCTATTTCATATTTGATCTGCAAAATTAATTTTGCTTACCACAATACAATAAAGGTAAGAATCAGTCCAGCTAAACGACATCCAACACTTAAAAGTTCATCCCAAAGGAAAGTTCTGGTCAAGTGCTATGTTCTTATCTAAAATTCACCGACTGGTAACCACAGATTTCCATGGTCCCACTCCTTTCAACTTGTTCCTTTGAAATATTAGGTAGTTCTTACACTAACATTAACATGTCATTTCTCAAGTTATCTTTCATTATCATCCTTTTACATGGTCTCCCTCACCAAGCTATCGCTAGGATAGCTCTCCTTTGAAGAGGATGGCAGGTGACATGAACCTCTTCAAGGCTGGTGCCAATGAAGTTATGGAAGGTGTTTTAAAGGGTGTGGCTGATGGTGATCTAGGACTACACCCCAATGCGAGATTTCTCTCTATGCCCCAAGCCATAGTACTCGATATTGCTCCCATAGACACCAAACAATGGGATTCTATTTTTAACTGCAGCACATGCTTAAATCTACATGAGCACTGCATAGTTATGAAGTTAACCCATGTACAAAGTCTACACTTCCCCCAGCTCATGATTATGCAGATAATGAAGAAAAAAAATGGGGACTCAATATTCTCATGCCCAGTTGAGTAGGGAATAGAATTTTGCACAGCTAGTCCAAAGAATGAATTTTTCTAGAACTGTGGGACAATGTTTGGAGAAGCCCTATGAGGATACATCTGTTTCCACTGTTCTCTTTATTAGCAGTTTCTTTAATTGCATTCACCTGCAGGTTTTTTTTATGCACATTTATCTATGCTATTGTAGTCAGCCAATATATGTTCAGACTCATTTTTTCTTTGATTTCAGAGGTAGTAGAGCCATAAGGGATTACTTAAACCAAAACACACTTGCACCACAATAGATTGTTTTACTACTGCACCTAATCCTACCTCATGGGAACAAACTTACTTCACTGACTACTTTTCCTTCCACTTCCTCCCTAAAGTTGCTGTGGTATTTCAGAAGCCAGCTGAAAAAAAAAATTTCTGCCCCAACCCTGTTCAATTATTTTTATGCAGCCCTTTGTAAATATGTAGAAACAGGCTGAAATGCACAAGCGGGGCCTTAGTAGTAGTAGAGTTATAGGCAGTTACAAGGCATGAAGTTAGCAAGTGGCAGTAGACTAGTTGTATTGCTGGAATTACAAATGCCAATATTAGCACACCAATTTATCTGACTTTCAAGCCCACAGAAGAGTTTGATTTAGTCAACTATTTTCTAGGAATAGCCTTCATGCAATAATTAATTTTTACACCCTACTGAAGTAAAATAAAATCTCACCCGTGTCATTTTAAAAAAGTCTAAAGATGGACGATTCCACCGAACATCCTCCTCCCGTCTGCGCTTTAGCCGGCTTTTCTTTTCATTCAGGACACAAGGCTGGGAGCGGCATCTCAGCAAGCCCTGCCGCCGGCTGAGCTCTGGTGTGGAGGTGGGAGTGCTGTTGGCTGAAGGCAAGAGGTTTCCTGTCTCCGTGATGTGCTCCTGCGAGAGGGAAAGGCGACGCCTAGGGTTAAAGTCACAAGGTCCTCCAGAATTCCAACGGATACTTGAACTTGTGCTTCCCTCACTACTGTCCACAAAGCCGCTGCTCGCAGAGGAAGGTCGGGGCACTGGAGATGTATTGAAGCTGGTGATAGTGAAGACATTATTTAAGGACAGAACGTTTTGTGGCAAGCTGATACTTGTGCTTCTCTGCAAGTTTGCACTCCCATGACTGTTGCAGCGCTGCAAGGTGGCACTGCCACCGCTGTTACATCGTCTCTTTGATACAGGAGTCCAGACTTTTGAACTGCCAGGTTTCCATGGTGACCGACAGCGAGCCAATTCATCTGGCTCAGAGAGTGACCTACAGTGGCGTTTGGTAGGTGGTGCCAATGGCTGCCCCGAATTTTCATTAAGGTTTAATTCACTTATCCATCCTGACACCATAGATGTGCTGGAAGTTTCCTGCTGCCATTGCAGACTCACGTTTTTAGCTGTGCCTCTACTGAATGGGCACACTGGGAAAGGGTAAGCTGAATTTTTGGTCGCGTCAGCTCGGATTGGACAACCCCCATTTAAAGCTTTCCAAGGGCTCTCTTCTAAGAAAGAAAAATGCAAGGGACGAGAGAGAAAAATAGGACACAGTTAGCTTACATTAATAGTTTTTATCCAAATAATATCTCTAACAAGTTGGAAGTCCTAGTTCTCTTAGCTGTGAAGGTGATACTTTGCATCTTCAGCAAAACCCAACCCTTTAACAGAACCCTTTAGTTCTGAAGGGGAAGATTACTACTGGAGAACTCTGGGATTTCAGAGTAAAACAAAAATAGTATACAAAAATTCTCGAAGTCTTCCTGAAGTAACATTACAACTCTGTATCCTAATACCCAATTTTTGTACTTCAGTATGGCTATTGTGAAATGAATTACTTCTGCAAATTAAAAGCTAAGAATAGTTTAGCTCTAAGTCACTTACAAAGCATTAGTACTCACAGCACACCGTTTTGTACATTTAAAACTCGCACAATAGAAGGTGGGTATTAATAAGTAGTAGCGGCAAATTTACTGCTGCTCCAGAAATTACAAAAAATATATTGCCATTAAGACCAGTAACACTGAACCCACCATAAGTAGGGCTGAGCTGATTCAACAAATCTTACAAAAAAACCAGCAGGTTGCAAGGTTTTTTTGCTTAACACCAATTAAAATCTAGCTGATAACTATGACCATTTTAAATCTATAGGGACCTCAGATAATTTTGTTTTCCTCCATTCTGGAGATATGCAGTATAAGCCCAATAGTTATAGGTTTGTAATGTTTTTTTCCCCTTCAAGACACCACATTAAAGAAATCCAAGGCTTAAGTGAGGCATGTTCATTCTTTATAATGTGACTAAAAGATTTAAAAATAAATACAGCATTGAGAACTCTTATTTTAGGAACGGTTAGTTAAGATTTTTATTTTGGATAGTGAAACATTTGTCCTTCCCACTTGTATCCATGACACAAAGCCTCTGAAAGCCATAAATTACAGGCCACCATTCCCCTTATTTTACACTTTTTAAAAACCTTATACAAATTTTACTGTGAATACAGACAGCCCATAGTGTTCAACTTCTTATGATCTGAAGTGGCAATACTGGGTTGAAAAAGTCTGCCAGCCAAGCTTCTTACTCTTTTGTGAAGCTTTTCTTTGAGAACATTTTGCACATTTTACAGCTGTTCCCCTACATTATAGCGTAAGCGTAAAAGGAACTACAACGGGGCCTAGGATTTGCAAATTGAAAGGCATATCATTGTCCTGATGGCCAGTTAACAGCTCTTCATGCTTGGTTAGGAAAATTTGCTAATTTAAACCAATTAGCCAAGTAAATTTCACTCATCCTGGGGGTGTGGTAATAAAGGATGAATTAAAGCTTTGAGACACCCAAAGGTCTTTCCCAAGTTTTTAAAGCCTATAATTCAAAGATGACGTTTTTATCTTCATTACACTGAAGTATATTAGAGCAGAGTATTAGTTTTAAATCTAGAGGTAAAATGTCTTCTAGGTTTACTGATTAATAACATTTTACATATGGATCTTGAAGATGGTCAGGGATGCAAACCCATGTTCACAGGTGACCCTAAACCTCTGACTGCCAGAAAACTGGAAGGGAAGATTAAGTGGATTCCTCCCACTGCCCTGTTTTCAATGCTGCTCCTGAAGCTGTGATACTGGACTAGATAGACCATTGGGTTTTACCCAGTATGGCAGTTCTTGTATTTCCACTGCAGCTAGTTTTTTTTAATTAAATTTTTTTTTTTTTTTTTTTTAAGTACCAACAGGCAAAAGTTTTTGTTAACATGCTTTGAGGGTTGGAAACCCAAGTAGCTACAAGATGTATATACTGCATGGCCAGTAGGGTCTTCCAACAGTTTCCACATCTTGTTTACTCAAAAACAAATTTAAAAAACCAAAAACCTTCCAACTATAACTGTCCAGACAACCAACCTATGCAAATATATATTAGAATTCATTTATCCTTCTTCCTCCAATCTTTCAGATGGGTACAGTCATCTATGTTTTGCCTTAATTGAACTATAAGCTCTCCAGAGCAGGAACCATCCTTAACTCAGAGTGAATAAAGCACCTAATACTCTGAGGCCCTGATCCTGTCTGACTTCGAGACACTACTGTAATGCAAACTTTGTTAGCATCTAGTTTTAAGATCTCTTACAATGGCCGGTTCATGTAAATTTTTTAAAAAATTGCTCAAAGTCACTGATGATTTTACAGTAAATGTGTTGAGAGTAGTGTATGTATGATGCTGTTGTAAGATTTGTGACTGCTGTTCCCAGGAAACCTCAAAGAAAAAGATCAGTATCTCATGAGATAATCCCCTTGAGTAAATGAAATGTACCATCCTTTATAAAGACATTAAGCGGATGTAAAATTTCAACTTTTTCTATTATCAATAAATCAAAGATATAAAAACCCATGACATGGCAGTAAGATAGCAGAAAACATAAAACGGTAACCAGATGTCCCAGGACAAACACACCACACACATGCAGGTTTTCCCACATCAAAAAAACATGGGACATAAACTTTGTTTGCATCACATTAACAGATATTTGAGAGCAAATATATGGGTTATTCTGTATTGCAAAGTCCTATTTTTATGACGGTGTGTAAAGAAGTTAAATGTGTGGTTTTCTGCTATGAAGAAAGCTTGAAGAAAAAGCCTTACAGGACAAAACGGTGGTTGCTCTGTATTTGTACATCATAACAGATATTGAACAAAACACATGTAACAAGGGGTTTTACTATGCAAAGCAGATCACAAGTACAAAAATTCCCAACCACTGATTCCCAGTATTATTCCAAGACTCACATAAGCCAAGAGGCTCTAAGAGCATGCTCCAATTCCCTCCACCTTATTTCAATAGAAAGGCTGCTTACTATACCAATTACCTCCGTAAAATACTGCTAGGATTTCGGGGGAGGGGAGGACAAAACACAAAAAACTTACCATTGATTTCGAAAGGGAATAAGCTGCCACTTTTGTTCAGCTTCTCAGATGAGTACTGAAATTAATCAGAAAAAAAATTTCAACACCATACAACTATACATGGTGTGAAAGGCAATGAGCACAAGCCTTAAGGACAATTAGTTCAGAGTTTCCTAGTATAAACACACTATCTATACTCTTTGGTCCAGGTTACTGGTAATTTGTTTTTTTTTTAAAAAAAGTTATTTTTTGGTGCAGTGCCATACATGAATCCGAAATATCCTTCAAAATGTTTTCAAGCATTTCCTGGGCTGCAATATGAACCAATTCAAGTAATTCAAAAGTTGAATGAATCCATCCCTGATCCCCCCCACCAAAAAAAGAAGGAGAGCTTTGTATCCACACCTAAAATTTATCAAAACAGCAGGAAATAGACATTGACAAGAAGCTGTTGTCTGAATTATCATGCTCCTATGGTATTGAAAACTCAGCACACCTGAACAGCTTCACTAAAGCCATTTCAGTCTTTTAGGTAAATACAAATTTATACTCAATACATAACTAAGGACTGGATAAACATAGGACATTTATAGGAGAAAAATAGTTGTTGCCCTTTAAGAGTGTATTTTGCTATGTTTTACTGATCTTTTAGGAGATCTTCTGTGGATTTTGCCCTTTAAAAAAAAAGGTAGATTTTTCACAATAAAATGTAATGGTTGCCAAAGAATAGCTACAGTTTTTCCATACACATCACTGCAAATATTGATCAGATACATCATATCATGTTAATGTGACTTCTAAGCATGGTTACTATATGTGCATTCTAAAGTCCTTAGAAATACAAGTCTAGTGCATAGTAAGGAAAGTTTACACACTCTGCTTGTCTTCACTACCAGGGAGATCAACGTCGCTGCTATCGATGCAAAGTGAAGACCCACTAAATCGATGGCAGAATGCTCTCCGGTCGACTGGTACTCCAGCTCCGCAAGAAGAGTAAGGCAAGTCAACTGGAAAGTGTCTCCCATTGATGCAGCACAGTGAAGACACTGTGGTAAGTCGACTTAAGCTACATCGACTTCAGATACCTTATTCACGTAGCTGGAGTGTCGTAACTTAGGTTGACTTACCCCGGGAGTGTAGACAAGGCCTCAATGATTTTCTCCCTATTATCATAAATTTAGATGGAAAACTGACTAGATTAGTCTCCGATATGTAGTGTAGTTTGATATCAAGCCTCCTAATAACTAAAAGGCAAATTAATAACTTTACTAGAACTCAGATTGTTGTAGAGTTTTTCTGGAGATGGGGAGGAAGGACTGATTGTTTTAGAAACATGCCCTCTTTCAAAAAGCTTTTTTTGGACTCTGTTTTTGGTATTAAGCCAAAAACAGATAGTATTGTTCAGAGACTTCCTTCCAGATACAAGTTCAGTTTTAAGTAAACATCCTTGGGCAATAGAGCATTTTTGCTGTTTACCACCCAAGTGTAACTGGCAGCTTTAAAACCTTGAACTTCAAATTCACAACTAAGATATGAGTAGTGCAAGGACAGTTTGCTTTCTTTAAAATAATCCTACCCCCACTACCTACTACACAAAAATGCCTGCATGTCAGACTTTTCTCTACTTTTTATAGTCTATATCTCTAGCTACTTTATAAAGCACAAAATCTTTTTCCAGAAACAGCTAGTCTTAGGATCCTAGGACAAATTTAGGTTTCAAAGTTTTAATTTGAGACTGGTAGGGAGCATTATTCCATTCATGTTCATAATCACTTGTGCTAAACTAGGAGTGAGGCTCTCTTCTGTTCTATCTACTAATTTGAGATAGGAACTCACATCATTATTGTTTTGAGGCGCAAGTGTGGGCAGTGACAATATGTGACAAATTTAAAGAGACCTATAAGTAAGTTATTTAAAGACCTCCCCTCCACTCCAAATTCAGATTACCAGAGACATTTTAAGTATACTCATTATCAACTGACAACTGTGTGCTAGAGAAAATTACAGAACCAAGTTTTTGGGAAAACCACAGCTTGGGGGAGGAGGGCGTACATACACACAGTTTATATCATATTAGATAATGAAAGCCAAGGTATACTTCATGAGTTTCCATCAGCTACAATTATACCTTGTCTTTTGCTTTAAACTGGAAACAGGATCATCTGTATGCCTTGCAGTGGGATTGAGTACAATCTCACTGGAAAAACTAGACACAATTTAAGAAAATTTGGAGAAAATGTCAAAAACTGTGTCCCAAACCATTCCTTGAAAAATGACATCAGTGGAATGTTCATTCCATTTTCATAAGTACAGCATTTGCATTTTTGGGCAGATTACAAAATTTTATTTTGTAAAACACAATGCTATGGAAATTCAAACTATTAAGATACGGAAAAGAGAATACTTAAATCTTAGAAAACTGCACATCTTCAACCACAAAAAAAGGTAAAGGACTGAGATGTAAGGAAATCTTTAAACAGCCTCTCAAAAAAGCCTCCAAAAAACCAACAACAAATCACAGAATTGATCCAAATTTCTTCATGGGCCATTAACAACTGAATGCCCAGATGATTCAAGAGAGATCTGGTAAGAATACATTTAGTTTTTAAAATATTTTCAGTCCAGTTATTTGATCAACTTCAGGTTCTAACCAATCGTAAACAAAGCAATCATAACCAGACTATTCGATCTTTAGCAGTTACAATAGAATTAAGAGTTGGAAAAAAAACATCTAATACAAATGTCTGGAGAACATGGCGATCATTCTTACACAGTACAATACAGGCCAGAAGCCCTGTTTAATAGTCAAACCTACCTCCATCAGCTCATTCTCTCTTTCCCCTGCAAAAAACTCTTCATAGATGGGGGGAAATGGTTACACTGATTCTTTACAAGTATTCACTTCAGACAACACAAAATCACAAGTTACCTTTTTGCATAAATTAAATGCATTAGTAATTGCTGTAACAGATACTCATTCTTTGCAGACTGGGGTTCAATAATTCTCTCGAAAAAACAAAGAAGCCAACATACCATCTAGGAAAGGGAGAAGTAGATATTGGGTCCTTTGTACATGCACTAAAATAGCACCATGATAAGCCTTTTACTGTATGAGCCTTCAAATGCCTATGCACTGTCAATGTATCAAAGGATGTTTAATTAAGCCATCTCCCAAATCTAGCCTCCAAATCTTTCCACTGGTGGTCAGGTCCAGGAGACCCCCTTGCATTGCAAATTTTTCTATAGAGACTAGCCTAAGTAGTGCTGGCTCATTTTAAAGCCTCTCCTACCTTGGTTAGGAGTCCAAAGACAGTCACATTTGCATGTCAATATCCTAAAACTTGAAGTCGTAGGTACTGCCATTCAGCATTTCCTTCCTTACTTCACGTACCAGAGCTCACTTCCGATAAAGTCATTAAAAAAAAAAAAAAAAAAAAGAGCAGCCCCAACATGAGAACCATCAGACCAAGCAGCAGTACCAGCAGATGGATGATTCTTACCAGCTTGGATAAACATATTCTGTACGTCAGCCACATTTGCTCAAAGAAAAAAGAAAAAAAAAAGAGTTTACAAAGCTCACTAGCCATACCCTCAACTCAAGGGGACTGCAATGTATTTCCAGCACATTCTGTAGATACTTTCATATCAGCCAGAAATCATCAAGTCTAATGTATATCTCCAGATATCAAGATCACAGACTCTAGCATGGGCCCTGGCTTTATGGCTTCCTCTTCTTAAAGGACAAGACAGTAAGACATCAATGCTACTAGCTCCCCTTTTAGCCCCAGAGTCCGTGGTGTCCCCCAGCTACTGGAAGAGCTATCTAGTCTTCTCTTGAGTATTCTACTCACCAGTAAACTTCTACCTCAGGATCCAATTCTTCATACTCTGGAGGCCCAAAGTCTCTTGAAACAGGTGACCTGATTTGTAGAAGTGTTGGGTATTGAAAACTATTTCTGTACACAAATCAGTCAGTGACTCTGAACCGATATTAGCTCCAAGTCATAACATCCTGGCCATTTAATATCTACCACCTTTTCCAGAAGAGCATCAATTTTGCGAGTCAAATGAACTATTCATTTTACATGGCAAAAAAAGAAATAAAAATACTTAAAGCAACTATGGCCAGCACTATTTGACTATTAACACTATAAGATGGTATTGGTGATGGCACAGAATGAGCATAATTTTTCACTGAGACCTCCATAAGACTGCTACATGGGTTTCTTTTTCTGCAAGTAACACAAGACAGATGTTTCTTCATCTGTCTATGCTATTTTCAGAAGTCAGCTCTGGGATCTCTCAGTCCCATCTGCCTTGGTTTTCCTTTTCTTTTCACTTCCCCCATTCCCTTTCTTCTGTTCCTGCTGTTTGCTTTGTCTTAGCAATCTTCTACTCTCCATATAAATTGATATGCTGAGCCGGACAATAGAACTTTCTTTCCCATTTGCAAATTGGTATTCTATATAGCACATCATCAGGAGGAACCACTCTTTGTCTGTTATGTTACAGCCCTGGAGCCACCTTAGACTTCAGAAGTAGTCTCTTGGTACCCACAGCACTACCTTCATCTAGGTTCTTCATCATCAAGAAAGCCTTTAGAGTTCCTCTTCTCAGAGGAGAAGCCATCCTGATCTGAGATGACCAGAGCATGAGAGAGAAAATTCTTCCCAGTAATGAGAGAAGCAGTCAAACAGTAAACACTAATGATGAGTTTTGGTGTCCTAGAAACAGGTTCTTGTAGCACCCAGATAGAATGAACTAAGGGTAAGTCTACACTACCCGTCGCATTGATCCCTGAGCACTCTCCCCATCGACTCCAGAACTCCACCACCATGAGAGGCGGAAGTGGAGTCGACGGGGGAGCGGTAGTGGTCGACTTGCTGCCTTGAGGATGACTGAAGTTGTGCATCTTAGGCCAGGTGTACACTGGGGGGGCAGGGAAGGAAGGAGAGTCGACTTAAGAGTCATGATGGAACTCCAAGCAATGGCACTTAGTAAAACTACATAGACAGGTCATGTGGTTGTCTCCAAGACTCCTTGAAGCCAAATGTGCCTTAGAACCCAGAAGAGTGAGGTCCACTGAAGAAACTAAGACAATGATTTACTGTTCTCTTGGACACAGCCTGAATTATATTTGTGTCAGTGTCATACTGAAATTCAAAAAGGCTCTAGTTTACTTCAGAGGGGAAAAAAAGGCCCTTTCCATTTTTAATTTAAGACCTCAACAAGAAAGGACATTGGCAGGAAGAGGCAAGAATACCAGTAGCATAATCATGATCGAATGCCACAAGTGATTCAAATAATAGATTTTAAATTGGCAAACAGGATAAATTTATTTAAATCAAGGTTAACTGTTTTGCATTTGTACTTTTTTGCTATCTGCCTAAAGAAAAGTTGATTTTTATTGGTTAACCATTAAAACATTATAACATTACACTAAATTTGGTGATTTTTTTTTTTTTGGGTAACCAGGAGGATAAATCCTAGCTATACAAAATTTATTTAAGCAATCATGTAAGCTTAAAGTTAAGCATCAGAATAAATGTAAGTTAACTTTTTTTTTATACACTGTTTTAAATTGGTGACTGGTACGTTAGGACTGTATAGGAATCTGGGCACCTATTTATAGGATTGTTCATTTGTGATTTGCGTCAAACTCTTTTGGATGGAAATTCAATTAAAATGCACAAGAGCAGCATTATACATTTTTTTAGCTAAATGAAGCATCTTAAATATGCTGGATACATAAGAAAGTTTATTAAAATGGGTTTTTCATTTAAAGCTAGCTGATTTAAAGGAAGTAAATATTACCCGTAGTTCATGAACGGATTATTTGTTGCCACTGTGTTCAAGATCTCATCTTTTCACACCTAGTTTTATTTGCAGATTGAGAGGGGGAAAAACAAGTTTTCCAGCTTTTCCTAATCCCAAATTGTTTCTTAATTTGGGATGAACTAGTCATTGACCTGAACTAGTTGAATGAACTGAAAAGAAGAAAATATTTTTCTCCACCTGCAAAAGAGGTAACTCCTGTCCCTAGCTAGGTTAGCACTTCAGTTTCTGGTGATAGGTGCTTAAGACAGTGACTTCCACAAGTTCAATGGATTGACTTTCTTTCAAACTTGGCAAATATATACTACTACTTTAAAAAAAAAATAATTAGGGCTATGAATTAATTGCAGTTAACTCCAGTGATCAACACAAAATAAATAATTAAAATGTGAATTAATAACTATTTTTAATTGCACTGTTAAATTACTAGAATACCAAGTTACATTTATTAAATATATTTTCGGATCTTTCCTATATTTTCAAATATATGTATTTCAATTGCAACACAGAATACAAAGGGTACAGTGCTCACTTTATATTTTTATTACAAATATTTGCACTCAGAAAAATAGAATTTTCCAATTCACCTCAATTACTGCAGTGCACTCTCTATCATGAAAGTGCAGTGCAATATAGGGTTTGCTAAAACCTAAATGCACTCAAAAAACAAAACAATGTAAAACCTTAGAGCCTACAAGTCAAGTCAGTCCTACTTTTTGTTCAGCCAATCGCGAAGACAAACAGGTTTCTTTACATTTACAGGAGCTAATGCTGCCTTATTTACAATGTGACCTTACAGAAAAACAATTCAAATAAACAGCACCTTAAAAAAGGTCATCTGAAAATTTCTAAGGATAAAGTTGCTTAGATGAATCAGACAATGACTAATCTCCATAGAGCAGAGAACTTCAGCTGGAAGAGAGACCTGAGAAGGTGGAAAATGGTCAAACCTTTAATTTTTTCAGTAGAAATCTTGGCCAGTGTTGTTCCTTGGATTTTCTAGTGATCCTGGCAGAGGGCCAAGATACCACCTTCATATTAGTCTCTTGTCTACTAAAATCTAGCAGGGATACATTAGGTGCATAATGCGTGAAGCTGATCAGCACCTTTTTCAGATACAGCTAAGAGCAACCACTCATGGGAGTTAGCAAAAGTGGTTGCTTGTAAATAAGGTGACCATATTTCCCTATGCTGAATATGAGAAACCTGGTAAAATTACTCATCTTCAAGCAAGTTCAATGGCAATCCAGAACTATGTAGTACAAACATTCAAACTAACATCAAGTTGCCCAAGCCCGTGTTAAAAAGAAATACTGCATAGTTGGATTATTTTTATTTGCCTTATCTTTAAGGCTTTAGGGTTCACAGGGGCAGGGGTGATGCACACCCCTACCCTCCACCCCTCATGGGAAAAAGTGATCCCACACACTCCTATACACCTCTCACATAGTGGGTGACCAACTGACCCAACCCTGCCCAGTGCTCTCCACCCTCCATGCCTAGCTGGGCCCCTGGGAACAGACCTGCCTCTCCTGGTACCTGGTAACGCATCTTCACAAGGCTACAAGTGGGGGCGGGGGGAGGGTGGGGGTACGAACGACATGGCACGCAGGGTCACATGTCCCCTCCTGCCATTTCTGCTTCACATGGGAATGTGGTCAGCAGCAGCCTTGTGGGAGGGAAGGGACAGGAGCTGCTTATGGGGACAGGGGAATAAACTGGCCTGTGACTTTGCAGAGCTCATCTCTCCCCCCCCACCCTGTACGGCTGGAAGCAGCTTTTTTTCTCTTTCATCACCTGCAAGAGATAAGCTGATTTACAAAACCAAAATTTTGGTTAGGGGAACCATCAAGATGTCTAAGTGCCAAAACTGAATAGCCACAATTACTTTGGTTAACCCTGGTTTAGCCACAATTACTGTAACCCTGGTTCAGCCTCCCCATTTCCCTTAGTTCAAACTTGTTATATGATCCTCTACAAAGAGCTCCACCATTACCAAATATATAAGGCTTGTGAACATTGCTAGATTCATAGCAGTTATCCACAGACCAGATACAGCCCTGGAAGCGGAGTACAGTAGACTCTCGATTATCCAAGATCGGGTTAACAGGGTTGTGGATTAACCCAGGATATCAACAAAATATAGATATATAGATATATATGTAGCTCGCAGGGCCAGCTCTGGCTTTGCTGCCTCCCCAAGCGCGCGCACACCCACCCACCCACACCCACCCACCAGGGTGCAGAGCAGCCAGTGAACCAACACCTCCCTCCCTCCCCCCAGCGCAGGGTGGCTTTTTTTTTTAAAGTTTGCTGCTTTACAGTTCCTGCAATAGAACTAGGTGAATAAATGAAGGCTGCAATTGGGGCATCTCTGCTGTAAAGAAAGCATCTTTGCAGACAAAACATTCTAGCGTTTCATCATATCGTCTCAAGGCCTACCATAAGCACAGATCCATGCCTTCTAGCTAGTATACATATATTATTTGAGAATGCTTCATTTATTCAGAGAGCAATAAATTTAAGTGTCAAACTTTTACAGAAATTTAAAAATAAGATCCTCCTGATCTACAATGCAACTTACCCATCCTTGCTTCCCTCTAACCTCAAGCAAGTTACAAACAAAACACATACCACTAAGAACCTTAAGGTGGCAAATTTAAGCACTGAAATGTTAGGAAATGACACAAATTACAGCTGCCCATGCAACCTCGTTTTGGCTCCCTTGCACATATGCATTATGATACAGTCTTCAGCTACATGACCACAGTCTTTTCTCACAGGACTCCAGCTTCAAAGTCTTACGGTAGGTGGAATTCTCCCTTTTTCACCACAAAAAAGCAGTAATTAAGTATTTTCATACATTGCTAGATGATCAAGCAATAGCATCCATGCCATTCAACTTAAATGACAGAAAGTTACTTATATTCTACTCTTTCCTATTCCCTGGTCTACTTAAGCATGAAAGATGTAGTGATCTGAACATTAGAATAGAAATGGACCGCTTGTGTGGACTGGTCCAGGCTGAGGGTGATGGTGGGATGGAAATTGTTGAAATCATGGTGGAATTCCTCAAGGGCTTCTTTTCCGTGGGTCCAGATGATGAAGAGGTCATCAATATACCACAAGTAGAGTAGGGGCATTAGGGGATGAGAGTTAAGGAAGCATTGTCATTTCCTAGACACAACTGTGCTAATAAATGATGGGCACATACACATCACCCTATACTGAAAACCTACTGACTGCTACACTTACCAACATGCCTCTAGCTTCCATCCAGAACACACCACTCGATCCATTGTCTATAGCCAAGCTCTAAGATACAACCACATTTGCTCCAGTCCCTCAGACAGACACAAGACACCTTCAAGATCTCAACCAAGTATTTTTAAAACTACAATACCCACCTGGGGAAGTGAAAAAACAGATTGACACAGCAAGAAGAAAAGTACCCAGACAGGCCCAAAGACAACAACAGAACACCATTAGCTATCACCTTCAGCCCCCAACTTAAGCCTCTCCAACGCATCATCAAAGACCTACAACCTATCCTGAAAGATGATCCCACACTCTCACAGATCTTGGGAGACAGACCAGTCCTTGCTTACAGACAGCCCCCCAACCTGAAACAAATACTCACCAGCAACCGCACACCACACAACAAAAATACTAACCCAGGTACCTATCCTTGTAACAAAGCCCGATGCCAACTCTGTCCTCATATCCATTCAACTGACACCATCTTGGGACCTAATCACATCAGCCACACCATCAGAGGCTCATTCACCTGCACATCAACCAATGTGATATATGCCATCATGTGCCAGCAATGCCCCTCTGCTATGTACATTGGCCAAACCAGACAGTCTCTATGCAAAAGAATAAATGGACACAAATCTGACATCAGGAATCATAACATTCAAAAACCAGTAGGAGAACACTTCAATCTTCCTGGCCATTCCAGTAAAGATTTGATGGTGTCAATTTTGAAACAGAAAAACTTCCAAAAACAGACTCCAACGAGAAACTGAGGAACTGGAATTAATTTTCAAATTGGATACAATTAACCAGGGCTAAATAGGACTTGTGAATGGTTCTCTCATTACACTAATTGATTGCATTTCCCGAGTTAATTTAACTTCAACACTTGCTATCTCATGCAGACACAAAAATCCATTTCAAAAGGTATTTTTTTCTCCTGCTGATAAAGGCCCACCCAGATTTAACAGCCTCTTAGAATTCGTATGCTAATGTACCTTTTCCCCCCTTCTGTGTGTATAAATGCATCTTACTTTTGTTCCATTCTATGCATCTGATGAAGTAGGCTATAGTCCATGAAAGCTTATGCTGAAATAAACTGGTTAGTCTCAAAGGTGCTACAAGTATTCCTCGCTTTTTATATGACTGATGTTCAACCATTACTATCCCAGCACAACCCTGAGCACTGAACCCCAAACACTTAAGTTTCACCCGGTCCCCCTACATTTAGGAAGTCTTGCCTATTGCCACAACATAAATCCATAATTTAATATAAAGTCTCTATTCTTGGTTTTGGTATGTATTTTAGGAATGCTGCTTCTTTGCTACCTGCTACTTCAACAACCTTACATAGTAGTTAGGCATATCCTTACCAGATGAATATTGTATGTTTTACACGTCAGATCATCCAAGCTCTGGTTCTGCAGCTTTTCCGTTATTAGTGTTACCATGGTAGTTGTCCCTTTGCCACTGCTCACACTGGGAAGTGTTGGAGGTTCCTCTATGTCCTGTTTCAGTATTCATGAGCCATTTCTGGTTCTGTTATAAATCTCAAGATTTATGCTTCCATCTTACAGCCAAAGTTTATATCCAAAGGCCTTCAGTGTATCATGTCTGCTTTTCTGAAAAGTTAGAGGGGAGGAAGGGAAAGAAGAAGAAGAAGAAAAAAAAAGTCAGCTTTGTACCCACTAAATTCTTTACAATAACTGGATTTATACACAAGGACCTTTCACATACAGCCAAAGAGATTAAATTTGGGAGTACTATCTTGCATTTTTTCCCCTTGTCTCACAGATTACAGGTCTCATTTCTCAAAGTATGGCTCCTACTGGAGTTATACTGATTGCTGACAATTACCACCACAAAGGCGGAAGTCACATCTCAGTAATTTTACTTGTCAGCCCTTATTTTTCTCCCTTCCCACAAGACGTTCTCTACAGCAACCATTATGCTCTATCAACAGACTCCTTTTTCTCATTTAAAAAAAAAAATCACTAAAGCAAAATTAGTGACAGGTGTGTAGAAAAGCAAGTTTATATAAAAGGAAGGACAAACAAATATAGAATTTTGTTCCATAAAACAGGAAAGATCTTCAGGCTATTCAACATAATGGGTATGATGTTTCCCAAAGATTCTTATATGTATGAACAGAACAGGGGTAGAGGGTTTTTAAAATATTTTTTCTGCTTCCCTATATTTCTAGGTAGATATGTATATTGATCAATAACGCTTATACAAAAGTATATTTAACAATTAGAATGACTGATCTTAGAATTGTAAAACAAAAAGCTGACTGGAAAGGTGAACATGCATGCTAAATACACATTTTAAATTGAAGAGAACATTTCCTCAGTGAGCAATGAAGAGAAACCAACAGTAAACCCACTGTTGTACAGGCCATGCCCTGGTCATCCCTACCACCACCATTGTCCAAAAAGTAACCTCTTTCATCACTCCCCTTCTTTGTGGATCATTAGCTACCTACTTACCACATCAAGAACAGTCTCACCATCAAAGCCCCCCTCCATCATCTTTGCTCATTTTCTCTAACCCTCTCCTCTTGTTCCTTGCACTTCTCCATGCAATGATGTAAATAATCTCTCTTCCTTTTTTGGTTTTCCGTCTTCTGCTTTGGACCTCTCTAGGCTTCCAAACTCACTTCTACCTTTGTCTCAGCAATAATTTCTCTACACCCAACCCTCAGTGAACTGTTGTCCCATATCTTAGTTTACTTATTTCAGACTGTCAGCTTTTAAGTGTAAGGACACATCACACTGCCTTTGTAAACAACATCATGTAAATGTAGAACACCAAATAAAAATGATTAATAAGTCAGACTGATTCACTTTAAACCATGCGCTTTGTGGAGCATCAGGAAGAGATGCTACATTTGCATTTATACAAAACTGGAACAGAGCTATTTATACCTAAGCACATATTCAGAGATGCAAGTCAAATGGAAGGTAACCAAAGACAGTTTGCAAAACATTTCTGAACAGTAATGTTGGGACTGGCCAAACAGGAAGAGACCCAACAAATTAAGAGAGGCACCAAACCATCAAATTTGTTTGGATTTAGTAGGATACTTTAAAAAACAACAACAACAACAAAAAACTTTTATATCTGAATTTGTGAAAAAAAAGAGACAAGTAACGTCTTTCATGGGACCAACTTCTATTGGTGAGAGAGACAAGCTTACACCAAGGTCATCTTCAGCTCTGGGAAATATACTGTGTCACAGCTGAATAAAAAATGGAACAGATTGTTTACCATACATGGTTAACACATATTTCAGTCTAGCTGTGACATTGAGTATGTTTCCCAGACCCGAAGAACAGCTCAGTGTAAGCTTGAAAGCTGGTCTCACCAATAAAAGCTGATCCAATAAAAGACAATACCTCACCCATCTTGTCTCTAATATCCTGGGACCGACAGCAACAACACTGCATACAACTTGTGATAAAAACAGATTAATCTAAGGAATATTGGAAGATAAGTGATTTATACATTTACTAGCAGAAATACCTGGCATTGCTCAGGTCCATTGGAAGGGGGGGGGGGAGAGGGGAGAGAGCTGAGCGAGTGCGGGGGTCCATTGGAGTGGGGGTGAGGGGTGAGAGAGCAGAGCGAGTGCGGGGTCCATTGGAGGGGGGTATTATTACATCATAACAGTCACAGAGAACAGCAGGTGTTAACCTGCTGCCCAGCTGATGTTAATGGGCTTTAAAGAATTTCACCCCTAGGATGTTAATGGGCTTTAAAGAATCTGTAAGAGGTCAGATTTGAAATTTTTTTGATTCTTACCCTGATTAGGACCCTAAAGCCTATAACTGTACCAAATTTCAAGTCTCTAGCGCAAACGGTGTGGAAGGAGTAAGGGAACATACACGCACGCATACACCATTTGACTAGATAGATAGATAGATAGATAGATAGATAGATACTAGCGAAAATACCCGCTCGGGTCAGTCGGAGGTGGGGAGGGGGGGAGACAGCTGAGCGAGTGCGGGGTCCGTTGGATGGGGGCAGAGAGCAAACCTGACACCCCCACCTCACCCCCCCGACCAAACCCGACACCCCCACCTCACTTACACCTCGACCAACCCCGACTCACATTTTCACCCCCCCCACCCAAACCCAACACCCCCACGTCTTCCCCCTACCAACCCCAACACCCCCTGACCAACACCCACACCTCACCCCCCGTAGACCAAACCTGACACACCCACCTCACTTCCACCCCCAACCAAACCCGACACCCCTACCTACCACCACAAACAAACCCGACACCCACACCTCACTTACCCCTCGACCAAACCCAACCCCCCCACCTTACCCCCCCACCAAACCCAACCCCCACACCTCACCCCTCACCCACCCAGACACCTTCCTACCCACCCCAGACCAAACCCGACACCCCCACCTCACTTACCCCCCCCCAACCAAACCCAACTTGGGTCCATCGGAGGTGGGGGAGGGGGCAGAGAGCTAAGCGAGTGCGGTGTCTGTTGGAGGGGGTATTATGACATCAGAACTAGGTCACAGAGAACAGCAGCTGCCCAGCTGATGTGATTGGCCTTTAAAGAATTTCACCCCTGGGAGGTGTCAGAGGTGAGATTTGAAAAATTTTCGACTCTTACGGTCATTAGGACCCCAAGACCTCTAACTGTACCAAATTTCAAGTCTCTAGCTCAAACGGTGTGGAAGGAGTAAGCATACATCCGCGCATACATACATGCATACACCATTTGACTTTTATATACATAGATTACAAACATACCTTGAGATATTGTATTTATATTTTAAAGATGTCCAGTATTTTCCACATATACTAATAAATAACTGCTAATAGTAAGCCAGAGGTCATTTGGGTACATGAGTCAAGTTCAAGCCACCTAAAACCTAGGTATTACGCATACAATACCGCCTGATTATACATCTCTATCCCTTGGGAGCCAAAAAAAAAAAAATCTTACCGCATTATAGGTGAAACAATTATATTTACCTTGCTTTGGCCTAAAGCATTTCCATTATTAATAATCCCCACCCCATCCAACTCCTCCAGAGACCCCCCCCCCCAATCCCTAATCACCCCCAGGATCCCACCACTCCCTGTCCCGACCCATAGCCACAGCCCTGCCCCCTAACAGGCCCCACAAGACTCCCATGCCCTATTCAATGCCCCCCCTTTCCCTGACTGCCCCCCGGAACCTCTGCCTCTTCCAGCTGCTCCCTGACCACCACACACAAGACCCTCTGCCCCTTATCCAACCCCCCGGCCCTCTTGACATGCCGCTCAGAGCAGCGTGTTGGAGTCAAACACACTGCCGCACTGATCCACCGGAGTCAGTGGGCATAACCAAGAAAAGGAGTCTGACTCAAAGTCTAGAAAGCTGTAGCATTTTATCTGAAGTTGAGTTTTGCCATTTACTATGCTTCCATCAATTCAGACCGAGGCGTTATTAAAAGATATTTCATTTTGACATATTAATCCAAAGGCTTTCAAATTAAGAAACCATCATGGGACAATTACTCCAGGACAGTCACCAATTCATGCTAAGCTTTTCAACTGTAGTTTCATTTCACTTCCTTTCCCCTTTTCTTCTGTAAACAAAATCATGCAAAAATTTACAAAATCTTCTGCTTAGAAAGGACAGGTAGGCAAAGCCAATCACACTAGCAGAGGGGAAAAAAAGTGTGATACACAATGAACATTTACATAGTAGATATAGAATGTACCAGCTAGAACAGGCATGGGCAAACTTTTTGGCACAAGGGCCAAATTGGGGCTGCAAAATTGTACAGAGAGCCCAAAATTGTACAGAGCCCCTATCCACGCCCCCACCCCCTGACAGACCCCTGGGGCTCTCGCGCCTCAGTTCCTGCCACTTCTGTTGGGAAATTCCAGCTTTCAGCACTAGGTAATCCGAATGACACTGAAGTAAACAGCCCAGTGTGGCTATCACAGCACTCAGACCACTGCTAAAATTTTCTTATAACGAAACTATTTTGAGGTAACCTGCATGTTAACTGACGTGTTCTCATACACAAAGGGGATCATTCCACCAAATGAGGCTTCAACAATTTCATTCCCCCTTTCAATTCAGAGCCCCTCTTTGCTAGACAAGCTACTGCAGCACAGCACTCTGATCCCAGTCTGTTGAAGAAAAAAAATAAATCAATCTAGAATATATATCGTTGTTTTAGAAAAAACAATTTAAATGTCTGTCTGGTGACATTCTCCTCCTAATACAACATAGCAAGAAAATCCTCCAAATATTAATGATTAGCCTGTTGAATTGGAGATATTTATGAAGTCATTGGGAGGTGAGCTATCTGCTTCAATTACCTTTGATAAATGAAATAACCAATCATTCATTTTCTGATATACCTGTAAAAACTAATCTGAAAAGTTTTCAAAATAAAATTGTTTAAAAATGTATAGTATGTACCTTCTAAAAATGAAGCCTACATCTCTAAGTTGCAAAGAATATATATTAAAGGTTAGAACAACCAATAAGAATGCAGTTTTATGTAGAAATCCAGGAAGACTCAATTTAATCATGACTAGTGATTTAAATCAAATCTACCCTGCATGAAAACAAAAAAATGTCTGTTCCTTGGACCAGTCGTGCTTTTAGGTTCAAGTCTAAGACTGATTACAGAAGTGCCAGACCTATGTAGTCTTCAATCCCTAATTGACATTTTCTAATGAAGCCTTAATTACTACTAGATCAGTACATTTCCAGTATTTAGTCTTGCGGCCAAAGTTCCAGAGAAGTACTACTGCTACACCAGGAGCATGATTCCCATGAACCACCAGGTCTAGAAAGCACTACTGGGATCCTTATTGAATATGGGAAAGTCTTTTAAAACTATGTTATTCTCCTTTTATGAGCCAGAAGTTAGTTTCAGAAAGCAGTGGGACAGAACTGATGTCCTAGCCATAGTTAAAAATAAGGTTTGTAGGCTCTATTTGTGCTTACTGGATATACTGTTTAACACCTAGCTAGCAAATCCTACTTAAGCAGTAGCTACTGTTTCCCTAGCTTGCACAAATATTGTATAAAAAAATTACACAAAGATAGTAAGCATAACTTGATGTCAAAAAAAACTAGGAACTAAACCAAAAATACACAGAATCTAACAAAAACATTTATGTTCCAAGTGTTTTCAGCTAGGAGAATCAGTGACCTTAGCTACAAAAAGCTTCACCAGTTCCCCACACAATGCTTTCCAAAACATACCACAGAATTTAAGTTTCTATGCAGTTTTCAGGGAGGTGTGCTATTCACTAGAAGGGGAGCAGAGTGGAATAAAAAAAAAAAAAAAAAAAAAAAAAAAAAAGGATTTAAACATTCAAAGAGACATTTTGTTCCTATGAAGTGAAAATACTTGGTATTGTCTGAAAATTAAACTAAGACTGGAGAAGCACAAAGCAAGTAAATGACTTCAGAAGTAGGTCTACAATAGTACAGGATATATCAATTGCTCTACAGAATACGAATACCCACTTCATGGCATCCGACGAAGTGGGTATTAGCCCATGAAAGATTATGCTTCAATACTTTAGTCAGTCTTTAAAGGTGCCACAGGACTCTGTCACTTCTGCAATTCCAGACTAACATAGCTACCTCTCGGATTCTCTACAGAATACGGTTATCCAGTGGGTCAGCAATACTAGATTTGAAGAACTAAGACTCAGGGGGTCATTGGCTCAAAAAAAAGGGATGAACAGAATATATTAAGCGCACCTTTGAGAGCTAGACTCAGCCAAGTTGCCATGGAATCCAGACCCTAGAAAGACTACTAGGCCAAGACCCATTTTCTGTAGCAGGGGGAAAGTCTGATCCTAGATCTTCACCAAGCAATAGGAACAGATTGCCCACTCCAGCACTTGGAGAAAAGCAGCACAAAAAATACACCCAAATTAGAGATTACATCCTATGCAAATAGGTAAGCAGTTGCCAACCTCCCACAGTTCAGCTGGGCAAGTCCGCTGGCAAGAGAAAAGCCTGTACTACCACAGGTTCACGGTAGTGCTTTACTCAACAGGAGCTGGTGTTTTGTGACAAAGAATTTGTACTCAAAGGAAGAGATGTGTATAAGATCAGATGACAGTGCCTGATGACCATGCCACTAAGCCTCACCCAAAGCCTTCTGTGTTAAATAGGGAAAACCTACAAGTGGATGGGGGGGGGGGGACAACAGGGGAGAGAAAATTATAAATTTTAACTAAACCAAAGAGCATCCAGAAAGCCAACTTCCTGACAGTGGAGGCAGCAACAAACTCCACATGTAGTAGAGGTGCCACAAGAGAAGGTTGGTCTGTTTTTTAACCCTTCTGTAAAGGAGGTGTAAAACCCTGTACTAGCACAGGAGTTTGAGCAAAAACGCAGAGTTCGTTCATGGAAATCAAAAATATTTGGACTGCACTGAAATATTTCAAAAAGTGTCCCTCAATACATTATTGCTTATTAAAAAGTTCTTTTCTTTATTTCTTTGGGTCATGGTCACAAATATATCAATTCTTCCTAGAAGGATCACTTCCCTCAAGTGATCTTATAAGACGGACACAATCCTTCCTTCAATAGCACTAAACAAGCAAATTCAAAACCAATAAATGGAAATAGTTCCACAGTCTCATTACACATGTGAAAAACTAATTGCTATAGGAAGTCATTAGCAAGATTCAAAAGAGGTTGGACATTTATATGAATATCAAGACTATCCAAAGGAATAATTAGTGATAATTTTGGAAGAGATAAGCAGCTTCATTCTGCACTTACATCTAGCTATTAGAGACCAGGAGGAGACACTATCACCAACGTCAGAGGTGACTATTCCACATCTTCATACTGCTGGGTTCTTGCATCTTCATCTGAAGCAGTGGTTCTCAAGCATTTAGGGCTCAGGGCCCTTTTATAAACCTTAATGGCCTGTCATGACCCACTAAATAGCTTTAATATAAAACCCATTTGGTTTACCAAGTATTTTTTACCCAGGATATAATATAAAGGTTAACCTAGTAAGTACACCATGTAACCCAATAAGTACATTTAGGTGACCACTCGTTGAGAAAACCTGACCTGAAACATGGTACTGGCCACTGTCAGAGAGAAAACACTGAACCAGATGAACCTCAGAGGTCTGTTCCAATATGGCAATTCCTATATTACCTCTGCTCTCGTCCTTAAAAATCTATGAACACACTAGTGCCTCTTTTTTTTTCTTTTTTTTTTTAAAGTCTACTTACAGCATCTAGACACTACTGCACTTGAAGAGGATAAATTCAGTTCCATATGTACCTGCTATTGACGTTAGCCACAGAAAACCTGGAGAAATAACTTTTCAGAGGTTATTTCTCCACCACATATGAATAAAGGGTTCTCCCACTTAGTATTACTGAACTAAACTAGTGCATAACTACACCATAGCCTTTAACATTGTGCTAAAATCTAGTCTAATAAGGCTTTCATACATTGCTTTTACCATAATTAGAATTAGCTTTACTAGTTGGGAACTCAAGGAGTTCAGGCAGTGACTTCTGATCCATTCTGTTAAGTCTTCATACACACATATTTCAAGAAAAAGAAAGACTCATGGGCAGTTTACTGAAATATTTTAGTTGCCTACTATGTTTGGAGGGGAGGGGGGGTTAAAAAGTACTTGGCTAGACAGACACCAGCTAAATTTAGCTATTAAAAAAACTCTTTAAAAATACATGAATCAGATAACAGCCAATTAAAAGTTTAGGAACAAGCCATCACAGGAGCAGATTTATTTAATTTCATCTGAACACACTGTCTTTTTATGAGCTTGTGCTATTAAATAGAATGAAGTAACTATTTGAACAATTTAAGTCTCTCTAATAAGATACAAAACAAAGATTCCTGGGGGGAAATTGACATGAAACTATTATATTCATTACGAATAAGAATTTCTACACATTAAAAACTGACGGAATAATATCCAGAAGGTCCCAAACCCCTGAAGGTTTTACTGTACTCTTCAGCGGCTAGTGCTGGGGGACCTGAAGCAGAGAGTACAAAGATGTAGCCCAGCTGGCTACACCACTGTGATGACCTTTCGCTGCACTCAAGTGGTGGTGGGGATGGGGGTAAAAGAAAAATTGAGAACAAACTAAGGCCAGCTTCACTGCACTGCTGGTCCCATCCCTCAGTTTTCTAGATGTTTTTTCTTCAGAAAAATTTGTTTTAATTGACTTGTAGAACAGAAAGTGCAAAGTACAAGATAAAAAAGTGAAACCAGAAGGCAAGCTAGCTCAGCCTTAAGGGGTAATCCACGTCTCTAACCTGCTAGAATTCTTTTTTTAGAAGTTAAAATTGAGTGTGGGTGTGGGTGTGAAAGAAGGGAGGAGAAGAGAGCAGGAGAAACAAATGGATAAAAGTTATTTAGCCCTTCAAAAGGCTTCTAAATACAGTCCCAAAGAGGTCAAAAAGGAATCTTATTAACTACAGAGTGACAAGTCCTGTTATAGTTTAAAACTGGTTAAAAGACAAGAAGCAATAGAGTAGGAATAAATAGCCACACTCACAAATGAGGTACCTCACAGATGAATATCAAAGTTGGTGTTCTCTGTATTGATTAATAACCTGAAAAGGGAATGAAGTGGTAAACTTTGCCTAACAGGGTTTTTTTTTTTTTTTGGTTTTTTTTTTTTTTAAGAAAAGGTTTATTTCTCCTTTGCTTTTAAGTGTTAAAAAGCACTATACAAAACCCACCAAGATCAGATGTTTTTCCAGAAGATATGCTCTAGGAATTATTTTGGGGAAGTTCTATGGCCCGTCTTATATATGAGGTCATGCTAGACAATCACAATGGTCCCTTCTAGCCTTGGAATCAATGTGTCTAGTATGGATTGTAAGGATTTTCAAAAAGTACTAGTAAAAATAGCATGTGAGGTTTGGGGTCCACAAGGCCAAACTAGTAAAAACTGGAAGGAATACCTTCAGCTACTTGTACACCGTTTTTGGTTTGGAGCTATTTACATAGGCAACTCAGTAGGTAGTAATGGTTACAGCAAATAAAGACAAAATATATATGCAGAGACTCCAAAGCTGACAGCAAAGATTATAAAGGGATCTCTCAAAACTGGGTGATGAGGCAACAAAATGGCATATGAAATTCAATGTTGATAAATGCAAAGTAATGCACATTGGAAAACAATCCCAACGATACAGACAAAATTACAGTGTCAGCTAGCTGTTTACCACTCAAGATAGTCAGTCATTGTGGATAGTCCCTTGAAATAGTCTGCTCAACATGTACCAGCAGTCCAAAAAAAAATAATAAAAAAAATAAAAAAAAGCTAACAATGTTAGGAACCATTAGGAAAGGTATAGATCAGATAGAAAATATAATGCCCCTAATACATCCATGGTATGCCTACATCTGGAATACTTCATGCAGTTCTTGTCATCCCATTTAAAAAAAAAAAATCCTATATAATAAAAGGCCTGGGGATGTTAGTCCGAAGCCGTCATGCGCAGTAGAGACAGCCCAGACGAACAGCATGCTGGAAGTTGTAGTTCAGCGGCACAAGGTGCAGGGTTTACAGGAGAAAGAAGACTTGGGTTACCTCAGGTTATGGTAGAGGGGGCACGGCAGGATAGGAGATATCAGTTGGGTGGGCGGGAAGCATGGCAGGGGGGCAGGGGTTACCAGAGGACGTGGGTTACTAAGGGTTCCCGGAAAGGGCGGGGGCAGTGGGACTGGGGTTGCCGGGAGGGGCGGGCGCAGGAGTTACTGGGGATTACTGGGAGGCGCAGTGGGACAGGGGTTACCGGAGGGCGCAGTGGGAGGACAGAGGGGCCGTCGCAGGTTACCGGGAGGGACAGGCACAGGGGTTATGGAGAACGTGGTGGGATGGGGGTTACCGGGAGCGGGGGTTATGGGGTTACCAGGAGGGGCGGGCGCCAGGGTTAGCAGAGGGACGGGAGTTACCGGCACAGGGAGCCGAACGACTCAGCTCCTCTCCCCCGGAGCGGGAGGCAGTTCGGGCGCCGCCAGCCCCAGAGTGTCACTCCAGGCCGTGGAGCCCCGATCCCCCCCGCCGTGAGGGGCACTGCAGGCCTCGGCCCCCCGGGGGAGGGTGACAATGGGAGGGCGAGCAGGGAGGGGGGTGCGGGAGAAGGGACTGGATGGGGTGGCCTGGCCTGTGTACACGGGCTGTGTACACACACACACACACACAATTTGGAAAAAAAGTACAGAGAAGGGCAACAAAAATTATTTAGTGGCATTGAACAGTCTTCGTGTGAGGCGATATTAAAAAGAGACCTGGACTGTTCATCTTAGAAAAGACGACTACTAGTAGGTATGAGAGAAGTCTATAACATTGGTTATCAAACTTCTTGTACTGGTGACCCCTTTCGAATGCCAGGCTTCTGAGCATGACCCCCCCCCCCCTTAGAAATTAAACACACATTTTTTATATCGAATACTGTTAAATATCAAATTTAAAAACCTATTGCTTAAAATACATTTACTTTTCCTCACTGCTTTTAAAACTAAATTAAAGCTAAACACACATTTTTATTGAATTAAATACAAATGGAAAAAGGATGCTACCATGCTCAGCAAGGAAGCTTAGGGGCATCATCTGAGCTCCCCAGCTCAGGTGTCAAAATGTTGCAGGCCAGCCCTGGTTATGTATTTACTCAACAATAAAAAATCCTGACCAATATTGTGGAGCTCACTGAGATGTGCCGAACTCCCACAGTTCCCATAGACTTCAGTATCTTGCAAGGGGGAAATCAGATTTTGCATCAGTATAAAAAGTGTGAAATGCTTTTCATGTATATCTGTGTCTTTTGCTGTTAGTGTATTTTTTTGCTTCATTAATTCCCCACCACCTAGCTTATGGCCACTGTTTAAATAGTGGATATAAACAATGGTGTGGTATAAAAAGTATCAGTAAAAGTGAGGGATCACAGGACTCAAGCCCAGGTCCATAGGTGCCCAGGCAGTGTTCAGGCCCTGACTGCCATCAAGCAGCTCACCTAAGTAACCAGGGAGGGGAAGGGTTGGGGTTGGCAGCTGCCCACATAACTGGGTCGCAACCCCCAGTTTGAGAACCAATGGTTTATAAAATCATGAATAGTATTGTGAAAGTGAATAAGGAAGTATTACTTATCCCTTCACACAACACAAGAACCAGGGGTCACTCAATGAAATTAATAGGGACAGTAAAAGCTGTGTTATCTGGCCATGTACCAACCAGAAAGATCTATACACACGCATTTCCTATCTTCACAGAAAGTCTGATTTATAGTCCAGCCAATGGGAGCTGCAGAGTCAGCACTCGGGGTGGGTGCAGAGCCACCTAGCTGCGCCTCCTCCTAGAAACAGCGAGGACAGGTTGCTGCTTGTGGGAAGCC
The DNA here is from genome assembly GCA_032164245.1 of Sternotherus odoratus. NCBI lineage: Eukaryota > Metazoa > Chordata > Testudines > Kinosternidae > Sternotherus > Sternotherus odoratus. The sequence goes on along the minus strand of JAVMKO010000004.1, from coordinate 100,979,143 downwards.
ACCCAAGGTGAGTGACCCCGGATCCATCACCCCAAAACCACTCCTGCACCCCAACTCTGTGCCCCAAGTCCCCTCCCACACCCAAACTCGCTCCAAGAGCCCATGCCATGCACACCCTCCCGGTTCCCAACCCTGCACCCAAACTCCTGCCCTCTTAGTTAACTGGAATTTTTCACCTACCAGAACCCCCATTCCCCAAACATGCCAGATAAAAAGCTTTTACTATAGGAGGTTTAACAAACATAAGGAAGTCACAATCAATCTGTAGAACTTGTCATCAGGGGATGCTATGAAGGCTAAAAGTATAGTTGGGTTAAAAAAAAGAATTAGATAAATTCATGAAGGATAGGTCCATAATGGCTATTAGCACAAAGTGGTAAGGGACATAACCCCATGCTCTAGTTATCTCTAAACCTCTGACCACTGGAAGCTGGAATTGGATGACGGGGGATGGAGAACTCCACAAATTGCCTAGTTTTGTTCATTTCTGCTGCAGCATCTTGCCCTGACTTGTCAGAAGACAGGCGACTCAGCTAAATGGACCATTGGTCTGACCCATTATGGCTATTCTTATGCAACATACAATAAAATGCATTTACCAAGCACCTTTGACCACTTCACCTACTCTGCCCAGTGACCCTTCTCCCAAGAACGATTCCAACATTTCACACTTCTCAAAAGCTTCAAACAGCTGCTCTGGTTGTATAAATAAGCCTTCCGGAGAAGTTGTTTTCTTCTTACTCTCCCTAAAAGTGAAATGTGCCTGTTTAAGGCCTCAGGCCTGGTAGAGGTTTGACACTTTATGACCTTGTGTGGCTCTAAAAAAGGAGCTTTATATACTTCTAACCATGGAAGCTCCCATAATATTTAACTGTGTGTGTCAAGGAAAGCTATTAAGTGATTTTGTTAGTTTTAAAAATCTATGTTATTTCCCCTTCAGTGTTGTACAGTCAGACTTCTGCATTTAAGGCACTCTGCTTTATGGGGGAAGAGATTAAAAATTTTACTGGAATCATTTGAAGACTAGTTTATTTCTACAGTATTGTACATTGGTGATTCTGTCAGCCTCATTCTTCAGAGCAAAACTGAAATTTTCCCTCCAAACGGTATAGTGCTATTCAGTGTAACACATCCTCCTCTGAAGAATCCAGATTTAGCTTCTACCTCTAGAACAGCAGTTCTCAAACTAGTTGAGACCGCAACCCTTTTTTGTAATTCGGCGGCGCGGCGTGACCCCTCCGCCGAAAAACCGCCAAATTACAAAACACCAACAACAAAACAAAAAAAAACCAAAACCCCACATGCGGGCTGCCGCGGGCGCCCCCGTCCCCACCGCGGGCGGGCTGCCGCGGGCGCCCCCGTCCCCACCGCGGGCGGGCTGCCGCGGGCGCCCCCGTCCCCACCGCGGGCGGGCTGCCGCGGGCGCCCCCGTCCCCACGTTGCGGCGGCAGGAGCTCGTGACCCCCCGGGGAGCGCTCGGTGACCCCCCCGGGGGGTCGCGACCCCCAGTTTGAGAAACCCTGCTCTAGAAAGAGGCTCAGCCTGGTATCTTCACAGTCAATATGGGAGTCCTTATGTTCAATGCACCACTTTGTTACTAAAGGGTTTTTTTGTTTATTTTAAACATGATAAAGTGTCCCCCAAACTCATGAAATATATTTATCAGAAAAGCCAACGAGAAAAATTATGGAAGAACAAATGGATATAGGATTAGTTATGTAAGAGAACTCAACAGCCTTACATGTGTTATTTAAAAAGGCTTTCTGCTGTATCATCTATCTTGAAAGTGCACAAAACTGATACAAGATACAGCCACAATAGACAAGACAGTTTCCTTCTGTGGCTCAAACTTACTCTCAATCAAGACTAAACATATGTAGTTTATTACTAACAGTAAAGTTTCCCGAGTTAACATTTTCTTTTTGAAACAGGGAAAAGACTTCCTAGGTATTTAGAAAGGGACACTGCAAGACCAAAATTTAGGCTATTAGGTTTTTAAACTTAACAGAACTATGGCTTTTACTATTGCATGATTGTGAATTTTGTTTAGATTTAAACATTTGTCTGTAGCAGGGGTCAGAAACCTTCCAGAAGTGGTGTGCCGAGTCGTCATTTATTCACTCTAATTTTAATGCTGTTAGTAGGACTCTTTCTATAAGTCTATAATATATAACTAAACTATTGTTGTATGTAAAGTAAATAAGGTTTTTAAAATATGTTTAAGCAGCTTCATTTAAATTAAAATACAGAACGCCCCAGACTGGCAGCCATGACCTGGGCAGTGTGAGTGCCACTGAAAATCAGCTCGTTGCCTTTGGCATGCATGCCATAGGTTGCCTACCCCAGTCTGTAGTATTTGCAATCCCAAACACCACAGTATAATGCTAGAGCACGGGAATCAAAAAGTGAAATGACTCCCTCTTTGTATTCCCCCAAGGGATTCAAATGTACAGGGTAGAAGCAGCATAAATCTTGAAAACTGTGCATTTTCAGTTTTAATCCCAGATGTTATTTGTAATATAGTTAACGGCACAACTCTCCAAGATTTTAAAAGAGTGGTCTATACTGTATTATCAATTCAATTAAATCATAACTTCATTTATGTTTAGCAAATGTACTTAGATTAAACAGTTAAACAATGTTTGGGCTGAACATGCAGCCACAACTGTGCCCTCCCTCCTCCACCCGCTTTGTAATAATATGGTGTCTTTAAAGGCAGAGTGACAGATAAGCTCCTTCCAGTCCATGGACACGAAAACTCTGCTGGGGAGGAGAGGGAGAGGGGGAGGAGAGAAGATAGCCAGTATTAATGATTAGAAGGAAAGCCTTATGAGGTCCTCCCATTTAGCTTAAGATCCAGAAAGCCACATTTGTAGATGAGGTGTTCAAGATGCCCCTTAGAACAAGTGGAGAGGAAAGAGAAAACAACCCACATTCAGGCAGGATGATTGTTATAGTTACAAACTGGTAAGTACATGCAGGGAAGGATAGGTGACCAGCAAAAGCAGATAATCAGAAGAAAAGATGCAAGATAAAGCAGCCCACTTCAACCCAGACCTACACTTCCTATCATACACCCTTCAGCAAGTGACTTTCCCTTCTAGAGTACCACTTAGGGTGATCAAACAGCAAATGTGAAAAGTCGGGACAGTGGTGGTGGGTAATAGGAGCCTATATAAGACCCAAAAATTGTGATTGTCCCTATAAAAATCAGGACATCTGGTCACCCTAGTACCATCATATTGCCTCTTGGCATGTCAACTGTACCAATTTCATGTGTAGCTTACACCACCGACCCAAGGTAATTGGAGAGTCTGCTGTGAGGACAATAAACCTCCACATATGTTTGGATACACACATTCACCCCCACACATTTATAGCACTACCCCTTGGGTCCATCTGCCATTTGTTAAAGAGATTTTCAGACCCAAAAATATCACAACCACTTCTTCCAGTTCAGAAACCTAGTATCCTGGCAAATCAAGTATCCATTCAACTGTATTTACGGACGTTGATTGACTAGACTCTAGTATTTTACCAGCCAGGGACTGCCAAGGAAATCAGATTTCCACTCCGCTCTTGTTTTTTAGAGAAACATGCCCTGCAAAGAAAACTTGGCCAGAACAGTTATACAAAGGACTCTAGAAGTCTGAGTTGGGGCTGAAATAGCAAAGTAGAAACTATTTTCAACACACATTCACAATAATCCACTTGCTCTGTGAAATGCCATATGCTGAAGCTGCATCCCTTTTCATTGGGAGGTGGAAGAGACAGCATGGATCGATTAAAATAGAGGTTGAGGACAGTAGGTGGATATGGGATGTATTCCCCGAAAGGAGCAACAATGAAAACGTTCATAAAGGCTGGAGCATAAATTGTCCCCCTTCAAGGGCCCCCAAGCAGTGGGGCTCAAGCTTTTATTTTAACCACCAATATTACCTTATTTCCAGCTCCCCAAATGGCTAGTAATTTGTTTATTAAAATAAAAAAGTGTCACCCTCTTGCCTTTCAAATGAAAACTTAAGTCATAAAATACCTAGCCTAATATTTTCATATGAGGACATACTTTATTGCATTACAGAAATCACAGGTGGCACACTTAATTTTACATCTGAACGTCAGAAAGTATCAGTTTAACAACAACTTCCATGGCATTAAGGCATTTGATACCAACACAGATTTTTGCTTCAAAACAATAAAAACGTATGTATTCCCCAAGATGGATCTATATAGATTTATCTTTCTGATACATCTAGTAGTTCTGGAATTTGCACTTCAGTCAGTGATGTAATCTTACTCTCTGGCGTAGGTTTGGGAAAAAGTCTCCTCACAATAAAATAAAATTACATACATTACAGCTAAGAGGTTGGGTATGAGACTTCCAACTCTGGAAGTTACCTGAACTAGATATTACAGAATTCTAGTGATGTAGCCCCATTTTACAAACTAAGACTTGGAGGAGAGTTTAAGCTTAAAGTTCAAGGGCAAAATAAATAAATAAAAGTATGTCTGTGGCTTCCATTTCCAACTCTGGAACATCTTGGAGTCCCTCCTTCTCTTTAAGTGCAAGAAAATAGTTCCGCAGTTTCATCATCTTTTGTCTTGCAGTAAGAATTTATACACAACAATGGAGACAATAAAAACACAAGTGCTATGTACTTCTTGAATGATATATTTTAGGGGAAGTCTAATATTTTTAAGGTGCGGGAATCATTAAATTTTTCAAAGTTAGTGCCTTGCATTTCAAAGCTCTTACCTGACTTGTTGTAAGTGCCAAGCTTCTGAATAGATTTGTGTCACAAGAGACTAAAAGGTAGAGCACCCACCAATGGTTAAATCTTACCACTTAGTAGTTCAGAGAGACAAGGTGGGTGAGGCAATATCTCATTAGAAGAAGTTCAGAAGTGTCCTGTCTGAATATTAAACTGGACTATCTAAAATACAGTACTGGTGGGGGAAGAGGGAGAAGGTGGCACACATGCAGATGTGCTCTGTCACTAGTACTGAGCAATACAGCAGGCCAATACTTTCAAGTTTGTTTCTAAGCAGTAGTTCTACCATTATACCTCAAATGCTCTTCATTTCAAGGAACAGTGAGTCTTTAAGTTATATACATGCCACACAAGTCTGGTCTCTCCTCCCTTTTGTTGTTGAAGGTTTACATCAGAAACAAGACATTGTGAAACTAAAGTTTACAGAAAGTTTTAGATTAATTTATTTTAGTGTAAAATAAATATCTAACATAATTTGAACCAATGTGTTCTTATTTTCATTCCTATTCTCTCTTCCTTCACCTCACATTTTTAACTTGCCTCACTCAAGTCTTGCCTCAAATTGGACTGAAAGCACTGCAGCACAGAAACTGTCTTTTCCTACTACTGATCCTCTGATCCTAGTTGGAGCTTCAGGCACTAATACAAATATACGATGAAAACTATTGGCAATAGTGTGCTAGACTTGGACAGTTAAACTGGCTTATTTTTCTGTGATTAAAATCAAAATCTCACCACTCATGAAGTGTTCTTGAAGCTCATTTCCCTGTACAAAGGAAGAAGTTTAGGGGAGACATATTTCTGTATCAAGTTTCTTCAAAACCTCCTCAGAGACAGTAGGCTACATAAGGACAAATAGAAGTCTGCATCTCAAAACAGCTTTAATTTCAGGATACAAATTTGAAGTCTGTACATGATTTCATAAGCAAGAGTTCATTCCCCCCTTCCCCCCCCCCACCTATGATTGGATAAATAACTTCAGTCAAATGACAGAGTCCTGTGGCACCTTAAAGTACTGAAGCATAAGCTTTCGTGGGCTAATACCCACACCCGACGAAGTGGGTATTAGCCCACGAAAGCTTATGCTTCAATACTTTAGTTAGTCTTTAAGGTGCCACAGGACTCTTTGTCAGTTCTGCAATTCCAGACTAAAACGGCTACCTCTCTGATTCCAGTCAAATGTAATTTTATCAAAGTTTTGGCTTTGAGAAGCACAATATCAGGCCTGTGTTCAAGGAGTGGAGGCACAAGACCCCCAGTTAGCATCCACAGGACTGATCAATCTTTTAAATGAAACAGATGACTGCTAAAATTCTGATACAAGTTAATAAAATCAGTGAGACTCTCAAACTATTAAAAATAGAATCAGAAGTGTAGGCCTGGAAGAGGCCTCAATAGGCCATCTCTTCTGGTCCCAAGCAACAAGGCAAGATGAAGTAATAACTAGACCAGCAGTTTTCAAACTGTGGGTCAAGATCCCAAAGTATGTAACAACCTCGTTTTAATGGGGTTGCCAGGGCTAGCATTAGACTTGTTGGGGCCAGAGGCAGAGCCAAAGCCATAGCCTGAGCCACACCTCCTGGGGCAGAAGCGGAGGCAGGCTTGAACCCTGCATTGTGGGGCACACGTTACATGTCTCTCTGCCTGGGCTGAAGACTTTGAGCTTCAGCTTTGGCCCTCTGCCTGGAGTAGTGGGGCTCAGGCTTTGGCCTCCCTTCCCAGGGCAGTAGGGCTCAAGCAGGCTCACGTTTCAATCCCCCCTCCTTGGGTCACAATTTTTTGTGGCAGAAGGGGGTTGAGGAAGTAGATCATTCCTGATTGGTGTTTGTCCAGAGGCTGGCAACCTTTCAGAAGTGGTGTGCAGAGTCTTCATTTATTCACTCTAATTTAAGGTTTCGTGTGCCAGTAATACATCTTAACATTTTTAGAAGGTCTCTTTCCATCAAACATAAGCTTATTTACTTTATATACAACTATTGTTGTAAAGTGAACAAAGTAAATAAGGTTTTTAAAATGTTTAAGAAACTTCATTTAAAATTATATTAAAATGCAGAGCCCCCTGGATCAGTGGCCAGGACCTGGACAGTGAGTGCCACTGAAAATCAGCTCACATGCTGCCTTTGGCACGCATGCCATAGGTTGCCTACCTCTGGCCTAACCTATTTGAAAAACCTCTAATGAAGAGTTCACCACCTCCCCAGCAATTCCAATGCTTAACTGCCCTCACAGCCTCTCCTCTAGTTGCTTTCTCCATCTTCTGAAATAAAATGTGGTCTCCAATACATTCCAAGGACTTGTTGGATAATCTGTGCCCTGCTGTGTTATTTTCCCAACAGATGTCTGGGTGGTGGTGATGGGACTGCAACTAAGTCCTGTGCTTGTTGTCTAAATTGGAATTTAAGAGTGAGGTAAATATTTTTTTTTAATTTATATTTTTTTTTAAAAAGCCAGACATTCTTCAGAGAAAAGCTATTCTATATTATATCCTGCCTTCCCACTACATAAACTTTGAGAAACAATGCATGTCCTTAAAAAAAAAAAAAAAAAAAAAATATGCACTCACAGTTCTGTAATGGATTTCTCCATCAACCCTCCCCTGCTCAGTTTGGCTCTAACATGTAAAACTCAATCAGTTCAGAAACAGCTTGATAACTCTTTCGGCTATACTACATAACTCTTCCATTAGTATGAACAGTGGCAATGATGTTTTATCATTTTTGTGAAAATGTTTTTGCAAAACTAGCATCTAGTATGTGTTTGCTGTTGCCAGTTAAGTAATACAGTGTGATTAATTTTTGTACTCTTAGGCCTGATCCTACCACTGGACCTGTACAAGCAGAACTGAAATCAAACAGGATTTGGTAAGAGACCTGCTTCTATAGAACAAGGTGCAGAATTGGAACCTTAGACAACGTGGGAATTATATGCTCAATTTAAAGCAGATTAGACCTAAAATTTAGCAGGTTTAACAAAAACAGCTTTATGAAACAAAGTGTTATCTGCCGTATACCCTTAGAATAGAAGTATACCCTTTCAATGGTTACAACTGTAAGGTCTTATCACTAGGGTAACAGTTCCTAAAGTGGGGTCACTCCATCAGTAGATGAGGTTGCAGCAATCCCATGTGTGAGGTCATGCAATACAGATGACGCCATTTTGGAAAGCAAAACGGCATCCTCCATGTTGCAAGACCTTTCACGTCTGTTGTGCATCAGGTCATCCTGCATTGAGGTCGCCATCTTTAAATGCCGTCCTGCGTGCTGTCTGGGGTCAGAGGAATCAATACATCTGAACATGGTGTCATGCAGGGAAAGTGTTTGAGAACTGCTGCATTAGGGCATAAGAACCATACAGTAAAACTGATAAGCCTGTTTCACTGTTTGAAGTGAGATATGAACAAAGTTCAAATGGTGAAAAAAATTAGTAAAAAAATCAGTTTTAGTCATCTAACAAAAAGGGTTTGTTTTTTTAAAAAGGAATTTAAGAGTATAGTTTAATCTGATTATATCCTTTAATATCACAGCTGAAAACGCTATTGATAAATTGACGGTCAATGTAAATAAATACCTTTAGTAACAAGCCTGCTGAGCCACATTAACTCCCTCTTTTACAAATGAAATTCAGGACAACTATGCTTTCATACGTCAGTCTCTCCCAATAAGAAAAAAGAAATTAACAACTGAAGAATGACTGGAAGTTCTTTTCAATGTATACATTAAAATCTAGTTTTTCCAATATTTGTGCTTTTTTAGTATTTCATGAAACTTGATTTCATTGTCCAGAACAGCCCATTTCACTTGATTCAGTTATTTTCCATCTTTTGGATTCTCTTGTATTAGCATAATGCCACAATATTAGATTTGAACACTGTAGACCTTCTTTTTAAAAATTGCAGGGAATAGCCTAAAAAAGTACACACATTTCTTATTGGGCTTGTGCTCAGTAAACCTGTCCTTTTTTTTTTTTTAAACCCTCCCCCAAAACTTATTTTTTCTGCTAAATTTAACTTTCAGGGTCCCTCTACCAAAGTTTTAGAATTAAGAAAAAACAACCTCATTGGCTTTAAGATTTAATAGAATTTTATATATTTTTTTAAAATATGGACTGCATTAATCATCTGCAAAAGAGGGTAAACAGTGAGGTGGTAAAATTTGCAAAGGATACAAAATTACTCAAGATAATTAAGTCCAAAGCAGACTGTGAGGAATTACAAAGGAATCGCATAAAACTTAGTGACTGGGCAACAAAATGGCAGATGAAATTCAATGTTGATAAATGCAAAGTAATCCACACTGAAAAAACTTAATTCCAAGTATACAGTAAACCCTCGATTTAACGGACCCCGATTTAACGGACTTCGGATGCAACGGACAAAATTTCCGATGCATCCGAAATCCGTTATTGGGGGCCGCCGGCTCCCACCCCGGGGAGCCGGGCAGGAGCTGTCAACCCGGCTGCCCGGGTTGACAGCTCCCGCCCGGCTCCCCGCAGCGGAGAGCCGGGCGGGAGCTGTCAAACCCCCCTCCCCCCCCGCCGCCCGCCCGGCTCCCCGCAGCGGGGACCCGGGCAGGTGGGCTGACAGCTCCCACCCAGCTCCCCGCAGAGGGGAGCCGGGCGGGGGGGGTGGGGGTTGACAGCTCCCGCCCGGCTGCAGCTCCCGCCGGGCTCCCCATTGCGGGGAGCCGGGCGGGGGGGGGGGGGGGCTGACATCTCGCTCCCGGCTGTGATCAGTAAAACCTCTATATAACGGACTAATTCGGGAGAGGGAGTGTCCGTTAAAGCCAAAAGTCCTGTTATTTAATGATTTTAAAAAATTATTAAATAACGGACTTTCGGCTTTAACGGACACCCCCTCGCCCGAATTAGTCCGTTAAATCGAGGTTTCACTGTACATACAAAGTTATAGGCTCCAAATCTTTCTTGCATACTAACAGCTGATTTAGAGTCATTGTAGATAGTTTTCTGAAAACATCCACTCAACGTGCAGCACTGGTACGCCCACACCTGGAAAACTCTGCAGTTCTGGTAGCACCATCGCAAAAAAGATATTAGAAATGGGAAAATTTCAAAGAAGGGCAACAAAAGTGATTAAAGGCATGGAACAGATTCCGTATGAGGAGCAATTGCAAATACTGGGACTGTTCATCTTTGAAAAGAGAGGACCAAGGAAGATACGATACAGGTCTATAGAATTATGAATGTTGTGGAGAGCGAATAAGAAAGTGTTTAACCCTTCACATAACAAGAACCAGGGGTCACATGGTTAAATTAATAGGCAGCAGGTTTAAAACTAAAGGAAGTACTTCTTCACACAATGCACAGTCAACCTGTGGAATGTCTTGAGAAGACCAAAAGTATAACTAGGTTCAAAGTACTAGATAAGTTCATGGAGGATAGGTCCATCAATAGCTACTAGCTAAGATGATCAGGGATACAACCCCACGCTCTGGCTGTCCCTAACCTCTGAGTGCCAGAAGCTGGGAGTGGATGATAGGGGATGGCTCACTTGAAACTGTCCTGTCTATTCCCTCTGAAGTGCTTGGTACTGACCGCTGTCGTAAAACAGGACACTGGGCTAGATATGGCCACTCATATTTTTATGCAATTTGTTTCCCTTTTAGAATATAAATGTATGAAAGAATATTTATTAAACATTGACAGCTAAGATGTTAACCACATCTCAAAACGTCAAAAAAAAATGGTCAGTACAAATCACTGCTTCTCATGTATCCACTTAACTAATATAGTCCACTTATCCACAAATGGAAACCACTACAGATCTGCATTATTAGGAGCTACATATTCAGCTAGCACAAGATTATATTTGGTCTGTTTCCTCATGTCAATAACTGATTTTTTGACCCATAATTAGCACAGGCTATCTTGTATCAAATGACTCCCCCATAGTCTCCCCAATAACAGATGCATCCTTTGTTTTACAATAGAATATGCATACAGTCATTTATTGTCTCTTTAGATGCTATGATGTTAAACTTTTTCCTTCAGCTACATAAACAGCAATGCTCTTGGCCACACTATAAAGATGGCAGGTGTGCATGTGAAAATGTAGAAGCTAGTTATTAAATACGAGGGAGACAAGAGGCAGGAGCCATTTACATCATCTTCCATGTGATATTTCCTATATTTTTGGATTATCCCACAGCATATTTGCATAAAATGGATTGGAGGCATTGTGAAAAATATTTACATCAAAGTAGTAAAAATACCTTACAGCAAACACTAGACAAAAATCTATTACCATAAAAGTAGAGAGCATGATAAATTACATCTTTATAACCAAAGACTTCTAAAAGGAATATTTTAGATACTAAACAAGTTTTTTTTCCCCAAAGAAAGGAAAATTCAAGTCAAACTTTTAAAAACTATGAAATAAAGAATCTGAATTACAGTAACAGAAAATTTGAAGTTACTATAAACTCATGCCCAAACAGAAGAATTCTTCTATGTTTTAAGCATTCTCATCACCGCCATCAAACATGCAAAGAACTGTGTATGTTAAAGTCTTTAAAAATATATATATATATATATATAAACCCACCATCACCTACCTTTAACATGGTCTGACAAGAGACTTATCTTACTATTCAAAAAAATAATTATATCAAAGCAAAAACAAAAACAGATTCCTAAAATACAACTAAGTGGCATCATAAAATTTATTGCTAAAGAGAATAATCTATCAAACTGCAGGAGGTGACGAGAACTGCCATCATCATTGTTGTTAACACAAAAGAATGTGGATTTTTTTGGGGGGGGGGGGGACCTAACAATGGTTACCAGACTCCAGAGGAATTCTTGGGGATGGGGGAGGGTTATCCCACAGCACACACAACTTTGGTTTAAAAAAATTAAGTGGTAATGTTACTATGACAACTTTAATTACTACATTAAGCTTTCCAATCATGTCAACTAAAACTTCCCACAACAAATTCTAACATACAACCTGGGGATTTCTAAAACTTAATATAGAAAAAATGAAAGCAGTATCCAGAATACTTCCGTCTTCCCATCCAAATCTGAATACTTTTCACAAAACTTGAATTTGAAGAGACGTAGAATTTTGTCATTCAATATAGTTTTTGCAACTTGTAGTAAGCGAGCTATATTATATTAATGTGGGGTGTTACAGGTTGGGCTAAACAAACTGCTGGTTTTCTGCAAGTGAGGCCTATAGAATACAGTATGGTTACTCCAACATAAAATTTTGTAAAAGGTTTACCACCATATGGCTCATCCAGTCATCACTGAGCCAATAATTATAGCCCAATATTTTTTGTTTATGTCTCATACATAGAATGCACGTTTACAATTCTAATGAAAATGTAGTGGAGTACAAATTTGTATTTCACAGAGAACAGAAAAAATAAAATTTTAGACAAAAAACATGGACAAATGTTTTCTAGGGATTTTAAAAGCCACTAGAGCAACACATAATAGTTATTTTAAATATGATTTTTAAAGGTATTGTAAATTTCTGTTCTCTGCCTACAATTCACCCCCTACACATCTGCCTCATAAGCAACTCGAAGTTGCATCCTATTCAAAAATGGGATAGTTGTACAAGGATAAACAAAAAGTCCTGGCTGACTTGATCATGCACTCATGCCTGAAAAGCTTCAATAATCATTTAAACTTTTAATACAATCCCAACTTAAATTCCATGCACCATTAAGGAGACTTTTGGAATTTTGTGATCTGAACACTGAGAATCCAATTTACAGCACACACGCACAAAAGTATAATTAAAACATCTTCAAAACATTTTACTTACCAAAACACTCAAAGACTTGTGCTCAAAGCTATTTTTATAAGATCAATCACATTTTAAAACTGCAAAATGCAAAAATTGAGCACAGTGTAACAGTGATGCCTACAACAGCTCACCCGAGCTAATTTTAATGTAAGCACAGTGGACCAGAAAATAGATTTGACCAGCTGGCTCAACTCATCCTGAGGCCTACAACTCAGCATGCACATTTTAAAAAAACCAAAACAAAACAGTATCTATCTGTTCTGATTTCCCATGAAGAGTTCAGGCTCCTCTCCATACGACAAGCTAAAGTTCTGTTACTACTATAAAGCAGTCTATTTTTCAAAAAGCTATTTATTTGAACAGTTAGGAAAGCGATGATATGATGTAAATAAAGAAGGTTTTATTTTTAGAACTCAGCCAAGATTTAAAAAGATATATGCGGTACTCAAATACAGGGCCATCTCCAGCAAAGACCCTCTAATCTTAAAAGTTACCTCTTTAAAGTGTGCAAGGTTTCCAGTACAATTTTATTTGACCTTTAAAGATCTCCTCTCCTAGGCAACTGATTTTTGCTGGTCACTTGGGTGATTGCAGAGAACAAATTTCACTGCACTTAAAAAACCTCAGTTTGGAAAAGAGATACAGCCAATGTGAGTTTGTCATAACAACAATCTTTTATCCCAATGGATCTTGAAATGCTTTAAGTTACACATGAAAATTAATTCACCAACCACAAAGGTTTGTTATTTAAAAAACACGACATTTTGGAATGAATTGCAAAAAGACTAATACTGATATTGTTGAAGACATGTAGCTATATTAACATAACTTGGTTCCTTTGCATATGCCTCAACTGCTGAAGGAGTAATTATTTAGCTCTTAAAATATTACAGGATGTACATTTTATGACAAAATACAAAATCATGTGCTAAGAGCTAGTGTTTACATGAACACCAAAGAAATTTCTCTTTGCAAAATTCATATACACATTTGTATTCAGGCCAGAGAATTCTCTGCCTACAGGAGCAACTTTATCTTGTAACCTATAACAGTACAATACATAAAACCTAATTTTAATCTAAGAAGCAATTATTAATGTTACTACGTATTTATTCTGCCAAAAACCAAGTTTGTTTCCACTCCAAGTAATGTAAACAGCTGAAAGGGTGGTGGGGCGTAAACATTTATTCTAAACCTGGATTACCTGACACCAAATATTAAAAATTACCATGACTAAAAACTGTTAGAGACAGGAGGTTATGATGTTAAATACAACTCCCTTATAAATATTGTCACACCTCCTCAAGCAAGTAGTGCTAGGTACATATAGTAACAGAAAACCACTATCACGGGTACTAGATGATCTCCCCCATTTCCATCCTTCAGTGTACATACAGAACATACATACATAATCCCACCCATACCCTATAGATCAGCACAGCACAAGTCCCTCTTTCCCCTCTCACACGTGGGATGGGATGGGATGGATATGGGACACTCCTCCCTCCACCAACAGAATGGAGCCCCCTGTGCCCGGCCCCGCAGCTCGCTCGCACCCTCCCCCCCTCTGGGTCCTGTGCCCGGCCCCGCAGCTCGCTCGCACCCCCCCCCCCCCGGACCTATGCCCGGCCCCGCAGCTCGCTCGCACCCTCCCCCTCTCCCCCCCGGACCTGTGCCCGGCCCCGCAGCTCGCTCGCACCCTCCCCCTCTCTCCCCCGGATCTGTGCCCGGCCCCGCAGCTCGCCCGCACCCTCCCCCTCTCCCCCCCGGACCTATGCCCGGCCCCCCGCAGCTCGCTCGCACCCTCCCCCTCTCCCCCCCGGACCTGTGCCCGGCCCCGCAGCTCGCTCGCACCCTCCCCCTCTCCCCCCCGGACCTGTGCCCGGCCCCGCAGCTCGCTCGCACCCTCCCCCCCCGCCCGGGGCCTCTGCCCGGCCCCGCAGCTCGCACCTCCTCCCCCCCCCCCCGTGCCCGGCCCCGCAGTTCGCACCCCCTCCCCCCCCCCGTGCCCGGCCCCGCAGCTCGCACCCCCTCCCCCCCCCGTGCCCGGCCCCGCAGCTCGCACCCCCTCCCGCCCCCGTGCCCGGCCCCGCAGCTCGCACCCCCTCCCCCCGCCCCCGTGCCCGGCCCCGCAGCTCGCACCCCCTCCCCCCGCCCCCGTGCCCGGCCCCGCAGCTCGCACCCCCTCCCCCCGCCCCCGTGCCCGGCCCCGCAGCTCGCACCCCCTCCCCCCCCCCCGTGCCCGGCCCCGCAGCTCGCACCCCCTCCCCCCCCCCCCCGTGCCCGGCCCCGCAGCTCGCACCCCCTCCCCCCCCCCGTGCCCGGCCCCGCAGCTCGCACCCCCTCCCCCCCCCCGTGCCCGGCCCCGCAGCTCGCACCCCCTCCCCCCCCCCCGTGCCCGGCCCCGCAGCTCGCACCCCCTCCCCCCCCCCCGTGCCCGGCCCCGCAGCTCGCCCTCCCCCCTCGGAAGCTACCTGCGCCTGGTACCTCCCCGCACCACAACTGGTACCTGTAACCCCCCCCCCCCCACTCCTTCTCCCCCCAGCCCGGCCGGCATCTGTACCGGGCCCCCGTTGTCCTTGGCCCCGTTCCCTCCCCGGCTGGTACCGACACCGGTACCTGTCCCGCCGCGCCCCCTCCCGGGCTCACACTCATTCCCCGCTGCCCCCACCAGGTACCTGCCCTCCGAGGCCAGCCCGGGCCGCCTCCCTTCGCATCTGTGAACAACGCTCCTCAATGGCAATTGAACAAAACACAGCGAGCTCCGCCCCCTCCCAGACACGAGCCTCCCATTGGCCGAGCCTGCTAGCCGCTGACCTCTCACCCCCGCCGCCATAGGGCCGCTCTGCACAATCACCCCGCCCCCGGGGACGGACTAGCCCCAGGAGCGCTTATACGGCAGCGAGTCAATGGGCCTTCCCGGACTACAACTCCCAGAAGGCGTAGTGGCCTCACGGCACCCGATATAGCACTCATGCGCATGCGCCCATACAAAAGAGGGGGACAGGTGTTTAAGGAAGTATTGCGCATGCTCTGGCAGAGACGAAACGTCACAACGTCCCCGGATGAAACCGCAAAACAACAGCGTCTCCGGAGGCTTTGCTCCTCTCGCCTGGGTGTTCCAATTCATTAGCCTGAGATTCAAAGGGGACGCCTTACAGTGGTGTACGCATGCGCAGTGTTAACAAGGCGCTAGCGTTGCGATCCTTGCTGGGAAATGGGCATGCGCGTTTCAGGGAGCGGGGGGGGAGGGGAGCAACCATCAACTGCCCCAATGTAGGCAATACTTCATCCTGACTCATGCAGGGGGCTGGACTCGATAAAGTCCTTTCCAGCCCTACATTTCCAGGATTCTAGAATATATATTAAAAATATCCATCTATATGTTTTGGGTTAAATCATCCCTTGGCCTTTATGCCCATGCAAGAGCATTAGATGGAGTTTAAAACTCCCATCTCACCCCTGTGCAAGCCACTGGGTCTGGTTGTACAGTGGTATGCAGGTACTTCTCCCTCCTTTGCTGAAAGAGGGGAGTGAGAGCCTGGGCTTTGCCTCCTGCTGACTGGGGTGCTGGAGGAGAGCTGAGTTTGGGTTAGAATGTGAGGGAGCAATTTGCTGCCAGTATAGGCCAGCAGAAAACCACCACACTAACCCCCCCTTCCCGAGGGAGGACATTGTGCCAATATAACCCATAGATTTGTACATATCCTCGAATTCATGGAATCTAATCTTACCTTTTTTAAAAAAAAAAAAATCAACCACCAAGCAGTGGCACTGAATCAGTTTTTAGAGTGGGGTGCTGAGCTGTATCCCCTTTGCCCCTGTCCCTCACCACCCCCTAGGGCTGGGGCCTGGAACAGAGCTGCGGCTTGGGGGGAGAGGGGCTCAGTGCAAACAGGGTAAAAAGGGGCTGAGGCTGGGGCCACAGCTGGGGGCAGGGATGGCAGCTGAGATCCCAGGCACACCTACTTCCATGCCTATGCAAACAAGAGAAGTGAATAAGATGCCATATTTATCCACAGTGACAAATTATGTTTGATTTCTGATGTGCACTTTCCAAAAAATATTTTGCACCATGAGATGCAGGAATCTCATTTTAAAGTGTTTGGTCATTAACTTTACTAATCTAAAAGCAGCTGGGCATATGCATAAACTGCTCCACACGGTTTCTTCTGTATCTTAAGAGCTGAGAGAGTAATACATGTAAGCAGTCTAGAATTTTGATAGCAAATTTCAATTAAGTTACATAAAATCATAATATGCCTCTTCCTGCTGGACTCATTATTAGCCATTCATCTGTTCCCCGGTAAAATACTTACGATACAAGAGGGGCCTCTGTTTTCAGAGATTGGTGAAATTTGTGAAGCCCTGTCAACTGATCCTCTTTGTATCAGTGACAGTTGGCATCCAGGTTGATTGCTTGCCTGCTAAGGGGGTTTGCAATCTCCTAGTCCAGTGGTCTTCAAACTTTTTCCTCCATGGCCCCCCCGGGGGGGGGGGTATGTCCATTGAAATGCCACCGCAGGAAGTGGAAGCTTCCGCTTTTCACGGCGGCATTTCGGTGGTACTAAAATAGACCGCCGGGGAATTCAGTGGTCTCCCGGGCAGGATCGGCAGCAAGGTCTCACACCCCCCCCAGAGGTGGTCTCGTGCACCCCAGTTTGAAGACCACTGTCTAGTCCATGGAGTCCAGAGCTGGATTTAGGGACAGGTGACCCAGGCAATCTCCTGGGGGTCTGGGCTTGGGGGGGGGGGGGGGGGAGGCTCACCAGGCTCAGAGAGATCTTTTTGTTGTTTTTGACAAAAGGGGGGGAAATGTTTGAGGTAGAATGTTTCAGGTATTGATGTTTGTACATTTCAATTCTTAACATTAAAAAAAGTTTCCTCTAGGCTTATAAAAAAATTTTTATTGGCTTATATATGGTGTAAGAGTGTCTTCCCTCTCTCTGAACCTGGGGTACAGAGAGGGGTCTCTTCTATGCCAGACTAAATAACTACAAGCTGCTTCCCAGCCTAAGTTAAGTCTTCACACCCCCAAACCCAACACTCTACCAGTTGGGAAGTTGGGGTATCGCTGCCATCATCCGGGGGTATCTCCAAAACCCTGGAGGGGAGCATCCGGACTCCCCCAAACTCAGTCTCTCTCTCCTGAGAGCCGGGACACTCAGAGGCAGCTTCCCTTCCCCCTCCCGTCTGTTACCGAGAGAGATGAGAAACCGCCCTGAGGCTTTCACACTGTGAGCCTTCCTCTTAGACACACAGACTTCCCTGTACCTGGGAACTGGGTTAAATCCAAAGCTAGGATTTCCTTATGAGAAGAACCAAACCTTTTTATAACTAAAAAGATTTAATAAAGAAGAGAATACAGCATACACTTACAATACAACTTCACAATTTAGAGTTCCCTAACTTCCCCTCTGAAAAGGTTAGTGACACTTTAAATAGGTACAGAAACTTATGGAAATCAACATATTACTTACAGCACAGCTATTTATGAATATAGGAAGGAAAGTAGAAGTTTTCTTCCTCCATAGCTAGAGGCGAAAAACTGGGTCTCTTGCCAATGCTGGAACGGCAGGAAACTGAACAAAACTCCCCTCTCTCTGCCTCGTGGTCCGGATCTCTTATGTCACTTCCTCTCAGGTAACATTAACCCCATACAGGCAGAGCAACACTCTAGCACTTTACACTTATAACATACGGCATGAATAAATACAGATTTACAGACCCTAGTGTGCAATTGTATCATTTTATATGACAAGTAAATCATGCATGCAAATCATGCAGCAAAGCTGTGAAATGGGCTACAAATGCAATTTAAAAATATATTCAAAAGTTTAACATACAAGGAGAGAGCTGAAAACACTCTTCTTGTGGGGCACCAATCGGTTTAGGGCCAGATCTGATAGTCTTCTTGGTGATGGGTAAAGAAAGAAACCAAACTGGCACTGTAGTCCTACTTAGAGCAGGCACAGCAATATTTTTTAAGAGTCTCATGACATCCCATATATTCTAGTGGGATATGGGGAGGAGGGGGAATTTTTAGCCTGGCCTAATTTATCAAACTGGCTTTTTGCACTTCCACAACCAAGTCTATTTCTTTGGCAACCCTACAGCTAAATGTCTGGATTCTGATGGTATGTGGAAGTCCTGACCTAACTGTGTTTGCCTTTTGCTGGGTTCTAATGCTAGTTTAGCTCTGACTGTTCTAACACATTAAGGCTTGCTTGTTTGTAAATTGCTTTCCCTTCCTGTCTGTTCTTTGGGGGAGCTTTAGTGAGTAAGATAAAGCAATAAGAATACTAAATAAAAGAATCTGAAACTGAGAAACAAGGCAGTTTGCAACTGTCATCTAAATGTAAAGAGGAAACATAGCACCAACATTTTGACCTGAAAAGAATGTTAGGCGCAGATGCCTTGTGTTGCAGGCACAGTTTGGAATAATTTTGATCCTAGAGAATCTGGAAGGATGTAGAAAGATGAATTTGTTGCAGGCAACTCAGTTTTTGGAGACACCATTGGCAATTTCTGAGGGGGATATGTGACATGTACCTAAGTTTAGTTACCTATGACTCAACTACCCAGGGCATGCCTTCCCAAAACATCACCGACATTTTTCACCACTATCCAAGACTGATTGATGTCAAACCACTACCAGCCATTTCTCCTCTTGATGACTATTAGTCAAAATATTTTTTAAAATGAAACAATGTTTTCCAGCTTTTTGGTCTCTTGTTCTATAACTAGATTCAGAGAAATCTATTGGGCACAAAAGAAACAGACTAATTTATATTAGCATCCCTATGCAGGATGATTTTGGATGGATGGGGTACTATCACAGGATGGGAATTGTCTCAAATCACACAACTATGCATTTTCTTTAGTTCTGTTTGGGAATCTTCTGAGAACTGTGGTGAGCATGGTGTGCTGTGGTAAGGAGCTTTATGTAACTTTTACCTGTTCCCAGAAAACTTAAGTCCCTTCAAACTTGAAAACTTTTCTGGAAACATTGTAGGCTAGTAATCTGTTGATTTCACTTTATCTGATGCAAAATATTCCTAGCATTACTATTGTCTGATAAAGGAAGAAACCATTATATTTTATGATGATGATCAACATGATGATTACAGGCCAAGTTTTCAAACAATCCTCAATTCGGTTGTCTAATTGTGGATATAATAATGCATGCCCAAAATACTAGGCATACTATCCTTCACCTAGAGTTTTGCATGCACAACCTCTTTTCTATGCTCACACTGCATCTTCTCCCTTCACACCTTATCCCTGAGCAATCTCATCTGCAAACACATTCAACTACCATCTCCATGCTGAAAACTCAGATCTCTCTCCAGACCTGTCTCCTTCTGTCCCAGCTTGCAGCTCAGCCTGTTTCTTTGACATCTCCTTCTGGATGTCTAGCTGTCAGAACTCAATCTCTTCTCCCGAGCTCTTCCCGCTACTTCCTTTCTCAATCACTGCAGAGAACATCACCATCCTGTCTGTCACTCTGGTCTATAAACAGGAAGTCGTCTTCAATTCCCTTTCTGGCTATCTGTAAATCCTGCCAATTCTTTCTGCATAATATCTCCAAGATCAGACCTTTCCTATACATCCATACAGCTAAAATCCTCATCAGCTCAGTTACTGCAAGTGCCTTCTCTCTCACAAACGCCATCTTGTCCTGCTCAGATCCTTCCAGAATGCTGCCGCAAAGATCATTTTCCTGGCCTGCTGCTTTAACCACAGCCTCCCTCTTTTTGCTTCCCTTCATTGGCTCCCTCTTCTCAGTCACAGCAAATGTAAATTCCTTATCCTCACTTTCAAGGATCTTCACAGCCAATCCCACGCTCACTTATCTCATTCCTTGCCTAGGCATCAACTCCCCTCTCTACTTGGCCAGCGATGTCAGTCCCATCATCCATTACATTTTCAAACAAGCACCTTTGTGCTTTCTTGTATGCTGCCCTAGTGTCCTTCATGTTTGGGAGGAGTCCCCTGTAAACATCTGCAAAGCCACTGATTATCCTCCTTCAAAGCCTTCCTCAGAAGTCTCCTTCACCATGACGTGCTGACAATGGTGAGACCACTGGTACAGTGATACCACTACCTATTGTGCTGACCAGTAGTGTTTCATTGTTTTCTTGTGTTCCCCCATGTACGTCTGTATCCATCTGTTGTTTCTTGTCTTCCACTTAGTCTGCTCTTCGCTCGCCTTTTTGTTGTGTGTACATATGCACCTAACACAATGGAGTCCCTGTTCATGAGTAAGTGTCCTAGGCATTACAGTAATAATCTGTGCATGCAAAAAAGTACAGTTACATGTCTAAGTATTCTGCTTCCTGCAAATATGCAAATCAGGTTACATGCAAAACATCAGATGCAGAAAAATATTGTACATGCAACCCACACACTTCCTGGAAGTGGTGTTCTGTCCCATCTAGTGGCACGGAGACCCCTTAGAGATTACAGAGTTTGAGCTATAGCCTTCGCTAAGAGCGATATGGATTTTAAGCTCATGCAGTAGAGACTCATGCACTAAGCTCTAGGGAACCCAGGTTTGATCCTGCCCAGGGTTGGTTGGTGTTACACATGCACGATTTTAGAGGCCACTACAAAAATAAGTAGTGCTTGGATGTTTAAAGTGATTCATCATAGATTTTCTTTGTCTGAGGAGTGAGGAGCCATTTCTGAATGTATACTTTCTCCTCCAGTTCATTTTGAACTTTTAACTAGAAATACGTTGATTTATAGCAAGAAAAAAATATATCTCAACAGCAATTTTTGAGAATGTGGCAGTCTGATGTTTGCTGTATAAGTAGAGTATTGTTATAAGAATAAAAAGCAAATCTCAAAACAGCATAAAGCTCTGCTTTGGTTTGGGGGGAACCATGGGGCCCTTCCCCATGGTTACTAGTCTTATACAAATTAAAAGCACATTAGCCTTTCTGGAAAAAAAAATCTGACTGCAGTTCAACCTTTTCTCTTTGGAGCCTTAGTTCGCAGAAAGCCATGGCATTTCACTGGCTAAGCCACTTGAGTGAATTTCCTGATTTTGCTTGGTTGCTTAATTTCCTGTTGGGCTCACATTTTGCCTAATTCAAGACAAAAAGGCCCCTATAAATGGGATGAATGATTGAAACTGCAGAGCTGGACATAGGAATTTGATTTCAGGTCAGACTTCAGCATGCGCCCGTCTGAATAGAGCTCAAGTTTCAGAGAAGTACATATAAGGGACTCCAAACATTGCTTTAATTCAGCATTTCCCCCTTATTGAACTACAATCCGGTTTATCCAGATAGCTGCCATTTAAACACATTTTCACTTTTCTGGATTCAGATTTTACTTTGTGCCAAAGACAAGTGTCTTCCGTTCCATAGCAGTCAGCCACAGGTCTTTAAATTAAGCTGGTTGCCAGAGGTCAGACCCACAGTCACTCCTGCACACCCCCAGGCTCAGGGCTGCACAGCCTAGCAGCCCGAGTCAATGGCTGCCCCCATGCTCAAGGCTGCGTGGCCTAGTGGCCAGAATCGGTCACTGTCAGGATGAGCCACCACCTCACGTCAGGCAGCAACCAGGATAGGGGGACCCAGACCCTCCCTCTTCACCAGGTCTCAACTCAGGGCTTTGTCAGTGGTAGGGTTGCCTGCTACCAGCTTGGCAGGGATTCAGCCAACACACACCAAGTTCCAGTTGTCCAACCAACGCCCCGCAAAGACTCCCTGGGTTACTGCCTACCCGTTTCTCCGCATCTCATGGCTTCCTACTTCCCCTGCTTCCTTCTTCAGTCACATCCAGAGCCTGAGGGTTGCTGACAGCTAGCTGGCTAGCTGGCCTACAGATCATGAAGTGCCTTCAGCAGAGGCCAGTAGTACACCTCCTTCCCCTACAGTAGTCAGCCCAGATTGAGCCAGGTTGTTCCCTTTTATATTGTTGTTGCACTTCAAGCATGCCCAGTAGGGCCATGGGAGGCGTGGCTTCCTCAGCCTACAGAGAGAGGTTAACCCCCACAACCCCATTGCAGGGCATGCATGCCCCCTCACACTGGTAAAGAAAATACAGAACTGGAAGGTTTTGGTGAATAATATACGTGGAGTATTAACACATACTGCTAGAATACCTTTGGAGCAAACCTGCATTATTTGCATCATTATTGCAGTCTGTAGCCTCTTATTCAGCTGTTCAACACATGGAAGTGTGACTATGGTACAGTAGTACTTTGTCTAACACAAATATAGAGGGAAGAGTTATGGATATATACAATTCACATAACGTCTATTCTGATTGTTCTACATCTCTTAGGTTTCTGTATTGCGCCTGTCACCATGATATTTATGTGCTGGACAAATTTATTAAACTAGGAAAGCCTGGGACAAAACTGTGTTTTTCTCTGTGTTCCTCTCCAGCAGAAGAGCATGACTGTCAGGCTTTTTTCAGATCAGTTCAGGGAAGCCTACCAAAAAAAGATGTCTTTTACACCTGGATCAAAATAGCATCAACATGGGGCCCGTTCTGATCTTTTCTGGCAAGCAATTCCACAGCTGGAGGCCAGCTGCAGAGAATGCTCTGTTCCCAGAGCCCAAGTGTCAGAACCTGGATCTATCCAGCTGCATCATCTTTATGGAGCACAGGTGTTTGAGGGATCATGGAGGCTAAGATGGTTTTTTAGGACCAGTACTTTGAACTCTGCATTGATGCTCCATAGGGTAGCCAGATTAAGGCCACTCTGAAAACTAAGCATACTCAGACTGAACTTAATGCTGTTGCAAGTTAATGAAAGTGCTGGGTCTTCCTCCGGACAAACCCAAATGAGCTTATTAGGCATTACTTTTGCATCATGCCTTTTCTTTGTCTCCGAGCTCTTGTACGCTCCTTGGAGCAGGTCCTGCCTTTAGAGGTATGTCCCAGTCGTAGTTGAGAATATTGTCAGTGCTTAAATAAAGTTAGTTTTTAAAGGAACTAAGATCAAGGACTAAGTCCTTGGAGTCAGTGAAACAAGGCTCAAACCCAAGTATATCACTTGAGAAGTGAATAGAAGGGTCTCTATTTGGGAGAACTATATTCTGCCCTTAAAGAAAAATGGACCCTACCTAATAAGTCATTTCCATCTCAAATTACTATAACCCACACACATCCTGATGGTGGTGTTCTGTCTACTCTAGTGGCACCCAGACCACAGAGATTAATGAGTCTGCTCTACAGCCTTAGGTAAGGGTCAACTGGCTTTTTGCTCATGCAATAGAGGCTCATGCACTAAGCTCCAGAGGCCCCAGGTTCAAGCCTGGCCACTGGCGTCTGTCAGCATTACACTACTATGGGACAGACCCTGTGAACTTTATGTTGACAAGTGTAACATTTAAAATTATCTATATAGGATCAAATTAATATCTGGTGTAACTCCATGAGGCCTATATTGTTTTTGAACTCATCTAAGGCCATGTCTACACTAGTGAGCTTACAGCAGCACAACTGTACTGATGCAACTGCACTGACATAAGATCACTCGTGTAACCATTCTATGCCGATATTAGAAAGTTCTCCCATTGACATAATAAAACCACCTAAACAAGCAGCAGTACCTATGTCAGTAGGAGAAGCTCTCCTGCTGATATAGCGCTGTTCACATTGACAATTTTTTCTGGTGAAGCTTATGTCATTCAGGGGTGCGTTTTTTTCACACCCCTGAGCAACATACCGGTAAGTTTTGCTGACATAAGTGGTAGTGTAGACGTGGCCTAAGTCTTGAAAAATCTGCTTCCCACAGCAAGGGCTGTCACACTGATTTTAGTACTCTGCTAGGCAGCCCTATAGTAATAAACCCAAGGCACTGCAAGGACACTCGTATATGTGAATGTTACACTATCCTGTCTGGTCTTGTAAGCAGGAAGAGGAGTCTAGAAAACAGGATCTTCCTTTAGTTCAAAACCCCAGCCTGCTCAGAAAAGTGAGGCACACAGAGAGAGTGTCAAACAGGCACAAAGGCCCCATAAAACTAGAATGAACTGGGTAAATCCAAATCTTGGCCTTGAATTTCACTCTGCACAACAGTGTGTTTTTAAAGGTATTTAATGTAAATAGGACAAAATATAACTAATTTTTGCCATTTATATAGACATTTTAAACTAGTGAATAGCAGATCTTCATTCACAGCTGGCTAAAATTAAACCTTTTGCATTCAACAAATCTGAAGGGGGAATACACAAGATGTGGACACCACCAAATGTTGCACATACACAGAATGAGACCTGCAAATTATAGCTACTTTGTGATCCCACATTGAGACCACAGAGGCAATAATGGATCAAACTCTTTCCCCTTATCACTTTGTGTAGATTTGCTTCTTTGTGTTTTGTTTTAATGAGAAAGGAACTTGGATCTTCTGAAAAGCATTAGATTTCCTTTGTGTGCATTCATCAGGGCTAGCGAGAAGCTGAACTGCTGTGCCAATGGTCCCTTGCCTAAGGCTTGATCTACACTGTTGCTTATGTTGGTTTAACTTATGTCACCCAGGGAGGTTAATAAGCCACCCAACGTAAGTTACACCAACTTAAGCATCGGTGTGGACAGTGCTGTGCTGGCTGGAGAGCTTCTCCCATGACCTAGCTACTGCCTCTCACAGAGCTGGATTTATTATGGTGATGGAAGATCTCACTCTCGTTGGTAGAGAACATCTTTACCAGATGTGCTATAGTGACACAGCTGCCTCCGTGCAGCTGTGCCATTATAGCATTTTCTCATATAGACTAACCTTAAAATGCCAGAGGTTCGGACAGCTGTTGAGAGGTTTGCTCAAATCAAGAGCCGTGACCACTGTTGCTTTCCACCAGTACTCTTAGGGAATGTTCGATCATTGCTCCGCCTCTAGCCCCACCTCCACTGCACCCCTTCCTCAAGGCCCCACCCCACCTCTTCCCGCCCAATTGCGTCCCTTTCCCTGAATGCACCCCACTTTCACTCCCTCCCCACTCCCTCCACCACTGAATAGCTGATCTGCGGTAGGTGGGAGGCGCTGGGAGGAGCTGATTGGTGGGGCCCGCCAGCAGACAGGAGGCGCTGTAGGGGAGGGGGAGGAGCTGAATGGCAGGGGCTACAAGTGGGGCAGTCACAGAATTGGCGCCTATGCTTTGCAGATTAGCAGTAGTGATCTGGTCTCTGTTACAGCTAACAGCACGTTCTCAACCAGCCTTGTGAGATTCTACTGCCCGGCCTGAGGAAAGTGGCATCTCATTTTTCCATTCCCTTATTGTCATCATGATAGAGGGTGACCAAGTCGTTTTTGTGCCTGGACCAGTAAGTTTTCAGGGCTGCCCAGTGTCAGGTAGTTAAAACCAGGTGGGCCACAAACAACTTAATACACCTTTTCTCATCCACTCCAACATCCAAAGGGACCTGTCCTAATAAAACCACACGCTGAGTATCTGATTGTACACATGTGGGGGTTGTGCTCATCGCCAGCCTGCAGCTACTGTCCCAAGTAATTAAGGGAAGGCTCAGAGAACACCCACATCTGTCCCAATTTTGGGGTGGAAGGTACGGGGGGGAGGGGGTTGGGAGAGTATGCAAACAAAAGGCCAACTGCTGTGCAATGCTTTAAGCCAAGACGTCCCATTCAGAAGATCACACTGTAACACTCCATGGTTGCACAGACACCGTGGGAGTCACCTAACCATGCGACATAGGGAACAGAACTCGGCTGTAGTAAACACAAGCCCCAACTGGACGGGCATCTTCAATAGTTAATCTTGTAGAGGGAACATAAGAAGACAGGTGAGCAGGTCTGTCATTTCATGTAGCAGGGAGAATTGGTTCTCAGCCACCCAGCCCAGGACTGTACACTATGGGCCAAAACATTTAAATATGGCTACCTAAAATTACCTCCCTATTTATGCCCCTAAATTAAAGTGGTCTGGTTTTCAAAGGTGCTGAGTACCCACAATGCTAAATATGAGGTGGGGGTGCTGAGCACCTTTGAAAATCAGATCCTTTGTGTTTAGGTGCGTAGAGCCTTGCTCCTGTCATTGGACCTGCATGGGTGGACTTCTTGCCTCTACATGTAGCCCCATTAACCCGTGGTGTGCCTGTTTGGATCTGATTGCAGATCAGAGCCTAAATATGGCCGTGGACATTAACTCCAGGCGCTCCCCAAGTTTGAAAATTTTGGCCATAGTTCTCTGCCAGGTGCATTTGCATGAAGGTGCAGTACTTTGGCATGGGCATTTGACTGATGGGTTGTTTATCTGGCACTGACGCGTGGAAAGTTTGAAGAATGCTATAATCCACTGCCTCTTTTTTCAGGAACTAGCCAGAAGGCCTTTTGTTTCTTCTCACCTTCAATTTTTTAGGCAACATGCAATACGATTACCACGAGGGCGTTCCATGGGAAAGTTTGCTTTTTATTGGTTACATGTTGCAACTTGCACATGTTTGTCTATATCTAGAACAACCATCCTTTCAAAAGGACAGAATGCAAAAAGTAGCATGCTGTGAAAACATGCAGCACTAGAAGTTATAATGAAAATCTCTCAGGAGCCACTCAAACAAACTTAGGGCCAAATGTCCACCCCACCACCACTTGGTTTGCCAAACCATCTCCCTATCTTAATTCAAGCCCCTGCCAATGACTCACCTGTTCCACCTCCATCCCTTGTGGGCATTGAGGTAACATTTTAAAAACCAAAACATCAGTTCTCTCTCCTGATGATTTCTGAGCTTCTATGATCTGTCTTTGAAGACTGGAAGCTCTTGGGGCAGGGACTTGTTTTGTGTTTTGTACAGGGCCAAGCAAGTTTTCAGTGCATAGTGAGAAAATCGAATCATAACTCCTGGTTCCATTGGAGCCAGTACTGAACTCCCATAAGTTTCAGTAAGGCCAACATTTGGTCCCTAGCAAATAATAGCAATGGCACTAATTACTGGCTCATTGTGGGTGTTCCTTTGATTTGCATCTGCTGATTTCATTATCATTCCTGTATCCTCAGGTCTTCCACCCACAGGGAAAAGGAACTAAGGTTTTAAGAGAAAGTTTTGAAACTATGTTTATTCCGTGATGGCACCCCACTGACTAACCGATATTAGAAGTTAATATCTCCAAAGGACCTTCACAGGGCACTGCAGTCAGCTTTACTGATATTTATATTAGTGTAATTATTCAATCTGTTTCACTCGGATTCTCATTTAGAGTCTCAGGATTTGTCATATAAATTAGATATGTCCGAAGTGAGCACCGTGTGACTATAATATGGGTAGCATGCTTTAATTCAGTGAACATAGTGTCACCACTATAAAATGAAAATATGAGGAGGAAGTTCATAGAAACATAGGGCCAAAAGGGACCTCGAGAGGTCAAGTCCAGCTCCCTGCAGTGAGACAGGACCAAGTAAGCCTAGACCATCCTGACAGATATTTATTCAACCTGTTCTGAAAAAAGGGATTTACACAACTTCCCTTGGGAGTCTATTCCAGAGCTTAGCTACCCTTAGAGTTAGCAAGGTTTTTCCTAATTTCGAACCTATATCTCCATAGGTGCAGATTAAGCCCATTACTTCTTTTCCTGCCTTCAGTGGACATGGAGAACAATTGATCACCATCCTCTTTATAACAACCCTTCACATATTTGAAGACTGTATTCAGGGCCCTTTTCAGGTTTCTTTTCTCACAACTAAACGTGCCCAGTTTAGGTCAAGTTTTCTAAACAATTTATCACTTTTCTTGTTTTCCTCTTCTCTCCCCAATTTGTCCACATCTTTCCTAAAGTGTGGCACCCAGATCTGGACACAGTACTCCAGGTGGAGGCTTCCCCGGTGGTACAATTACCTCCTGTGTCTTACATACGACATTCATGATAATACATCCCAGCATATTAGCCTTTTTCACAACTGCATCACATGGTTGACTCATGTGAGATTTGTGATCCACTCTAGTCCCCAGGCTCTTTTCAGCAGTCCTGCGATCTAGTATGATATTCCCCATTTTGTAGTTGTGCATTGGATTTGCCCTTCCCAACAAAGCACTTTGCACTTGTCTTTATTTAGTTTAATTGCTCAGTTTTCAAACCAATTCTCTAATTTGTCATGGTCATTTTGAATTCTAATCTGTCTTCTGAAGGATTGCCACCCCTCTGTTTGGTGTCATCCACAAATTTTATAAGCATAAAGTTATTAAAAAGTTCTTGGCACTTAAAATATTAAAATGTAGAGTCTGCAAAATGTTATGTCCCCTTGAACAAAGTGTAGGCTGTTGATCCAAATTTTAAATGTTCATATACAAGTACTATGCTGTCCATTAGTTTAGAGGAAAATCTTAAGAAATGGCTTAACTTGCACACTGAAGCCCCAGTTTTGTGCCCATTGACTTCAAAGGTGAAGTATCAGGCCCTGAGTGAGAGTGCACACATAGTAAGATTAAGCCCGGACCAGAATACTGGCTCCAGATCTTCCACCTCACAAAATCTGGGGACGTTTAGACCTAGATCTGGTAAGAAACATTGTGCCCTGATCCAATCCTGTAATGTGCAATATTTGGTATATGAGATCATATCACAGGGTCTGCACAGATCTCACTCTCTTTCCCCTGTGTTCTAGCTACTAGATGTAAGTCTTCACACCCTCTCCTGATGTTTCACCCTAGTGTATTTTATTTACAGTGTACATCAGTGGCTTCAGTGCAAGAAAGTGCTCCCTTTCATCCCCCAACAGTTACCCTCTTTGTACCTGGATACAGGGTCTCCAGGCACCTTGACTGCATGATGGAGGAGGAGGAGGAGGAGGAGGAGCCTCCTGTCCCCTTCCTGGCTTGCCTCCTCACTGAGTTAAACTTAGGGCTTTTCTAGCCCTCTCAGTTTGTAGCCTCAGCTGTGACCACTTAGCCTAGCCTGCTGCAGTGTTCCAGCCCTCATTAGGGCCCACAGCTGGGCTCCCTGCAGGCTGTTTCAAGCCTCTGCCCTTGGCCCTCCTGTCAGAAAGCAGTGCTTAGCCAGCAGGGGCAGGATTTCAAAGGGTTTTACCCTGGCCCTGCCACAGATCAATTGCCCTGAACACCTGCCACAATCTTTGCCACTTAGGATCAGTTGAGGCATGGAAGAACATAGGTCAGCACCTCCATGAATAAGAGGCCAATCAGGTCTTTATCAACACCTGGAGTGAATTGTTATGGTGTTGATGGAATTCCAGGTTGGAATTGGACATGCAGGGCTAAATTTTTAAAGGACCTCTACCTTTGCACAGGCAGCTGGCCAAACATCAGCACTTACGTACATTCCTGAACTGTGTGCAGCTAGCTAGAATAAGGCCCATGCACCACTTAAGCCTCACTGGCACCTTTAAATGGTGCCTGCTTCTTGCACCAGCTCTCTGCCAGGAGTGAATAGTGAAATATACACATCTCAAGAGGATTTGTGTGTACAGCTTGGTTAGATATCCCTCCATCCACTTTGTGTAAAGGAATCATCGCTGCTCATGCACATTCTCAGTTGCATGCTCAGGGTTGTTAGTAGTGGTTTTTTGTTTGGGGGGGGGGCGCGGGTTTGGAAAGTACTGGTAGTCCCCCAATCCCTTGGAATTCCCCCTGTTTTCCATGATTGGTTAAAAAAAATACCGTCAGTATTTCAGACTGCACATGAACTACTTCCGTTAAGACTCATTAGGTGTAAATTATCCAGGGCTGTTGATTTGAAAATGTCTAGTTTTATCAGAAGCTGCCCTACATCCTCCTTTGTTATAGATGATCATCCTTCTGTTGCAGCCACATCATCATATGGGATGAATACATCCCGCTACTTCATTCCAAATACTGAACAGAAACATCTATTGAACATTTCTGCCTTTTCTACATCACTACTTATAGTTTTACCATCTGCATCTAACAATACACCTATATTTGACCTAGGTCTCTGTTGGTTTGTTCCTAATCTACTGTATATATATTGATGTCGTTTAGCCTATAGGCCATTGATATTTCATAGCTTTCTTTATTTTCCTTTATCAGTCACCTCTATTTTTTAACTCGTAACATATTTATTGCAGTTTACTTCCCCTCTTTCCCATTTATATTTATTTTAAATTTTTGATTACTGCTTCCACATCTCATTTTAACCTGGATGGTCCAGCATGACCTTTTTTTGTGTCTGTGGAATCGTGGCTTTTGGGGCATCCCACAGGATAATTTATGTAGAATTAAAGTTATAGGACTAGGTCATTGCCATTTAGGCTTGAAAGACATGCCTTGCCTTGTTTTTCTTCTTCCTTTGCAAAACTTACCGACAAAGGAATTTCTTAGGACCAGATTTTCAGAAGTGCTGAACAGCCACAATCCCGGGTTAGGACCTGGAGATCCTCAGCAACTCTGAAAAACAAGTCCTCATCTCTTTCTTTCTTTTTTTTTTTTTTTTTTTTTTTGGTAATAAACTAACTACAGGAAAAATATTGTGGAAACTTTAGAGCACCTGGGCTACAGTAATTTTCCTGTATATTTGAATCATGATCACGTTCCATTAAGAAACAAGAACATTACACAGGACAAACACAGCCTAAAGCCATGAGGTTTTGGATCATTGTGTTGTTTTAACAGTCTACATTACAAACATGAGGAACGGCAAAGAGTCTGTATGAGTAAAAACCAAGAACTAAAAGTACTTTCTGTCTGGTGAAAAGTGTGCATTCAAAATAATATGCCTGCTTACCCGTAAGCATGCTGCAGAGTCTGTTACAACCCCAATCCAGAAGGAAATCCAGAGACATTTGAGTGGGAAATTAGTTTTATTCTTAGACAAGAGGCCCTGCACAAGGCTTGTGACCTAATGAAGTCCAACTCTAGGGATGAAATCTTGATCTCATTGAAGTCAATGGTAGTTTTGCCATTGACTTCAGTGAGGGAAGGATTTCACATCAAGGGCTTAAGTGGGGACTTGAATGGTGCATAGACGTGACCCAGGGCCCTCTTGGTGCCAGCTGTAAGAGGACACAGAATGCATATGGGTTATAGGGATCCACTGGGTCTGGTGGATCCCTGTAACCTGTGGTCTATATTCTAGTTTACCAAAGCACATCATTTAACGTCTTTATTGAAAGCCTGTGTCACAGTGGTCATTGTAATCATGGCACTATGGATGGATGAATAATATATTTATCCATCCATAGGAATTATGTATATATACTAAAAATGATGTTCTTACTGTTTGTGACTTGGGGCTGGTCAACAAATAGTGAGAAACAGGTTTCTCTCAGGCAAGAGATGTTTATCAGTCTAAACGATGAGGAGTCCTTGGTACACAGAGAAGTGTATACTTCACAATGAGCGCCTATTTAATCTGAACAAAATGCTACCCATGTGATTGCAACGTCTCCAGGCTATTGACAGGAAAACCAAGCAGCGGGGCTGAGAGTGAAGACAATGGGTTTTGGGAGACTATATTTGTAGGTGCTGAGATTCAGTCTGCATCTTTCATCTAGGAAATAAGCTGAGTGTGGGCCTGCTTCGTGAATGGATGATGTCACAGCCAAGCCTGGCTGGGATATGCTGGAAAGATTTGGGGGGAGTTTTTGCTTTGTGTGACATGACAGTATCTTGGTGGTTAGCTTAGGCTCTACTAGATGTGTTATGATTTATTTTTACATGTAACCCTTTGTTTCCAATATTTCTGCTTGGTATCACTTGAATCTCTGTTCTTTGTTAAATAAACTTATACTTGCTTTCTCTACAAACAACTCTAAGTGCTCTGTGATCAGCGGAGCTACGGGGGTAACCATGCCTTTGGGACCAGAGATTCGGTGAGTCTCCAGTGATCAGGGACTGGGCATGTTAAGGAGACATTCGGGGACTGGGAGGTTGGGGTGCACCTCTGGCTGACCTGTACAGAGAGACCAAGGCTTGCAGAGGTCGAGACCTCTGCTTGTGTTGCCAGAGGTTGGTGGAATTGGGGATCAGACCCATAGCAGGCACAGCCAAGGCTCCCTCACACTCAGGACGGGTGGCAGTGAGGTGCCTCACAACCCTGCGTACCCCCAGGAAGCATCCCAAGAAGGCTTGGGCTGGTCCTGTGCCCAGGGGTGAGTAGATGTACCTGAAATGATGAGGAACCCACTGGAAGAGACAGAGCCTTGCTCATTCAGGCAATGAGAGCCTCTGGATTGGAACATGAAAATAAACAAAGAGACTAAAGTAAATAACTTGTACTGGAAATACCATCCAAAATGAAATTAACAAATGAGTCACACATAAAATTCCACTTATTGAACCTCTCTTGTAACAAAATGGCAGAAAACCATTGGTGTATATTTCATCATGGCAGCCATGTGAGGATGAGTATTAATCTACATCCTGCTAATGATTCATGCCCAACGTTCCTCTGTACTTCAGTGGGAGTTGTGCACGTAGAGGTGATGGTGTAATTTTACCTTTCAGGTGTAATGAAGTAAAGAACTTAAAGAAAGTTACACTGTAAAATGCGAGACGGTATAAAGCTTCAGATGCCCTCTGAAGGGAACAACTAGGCTGAGAGCACAGCAGCAATATAATGCACAAGGATCCTACAAAAGCTATCGGCACTCAGATGTTGATGAATAATTTCTGATGGGATATTAGATTGAAGACAAAGTTGACTACTGGCATGCATGGATGGTGGAAACCTTCAAGACCTCACAGCTGACTCTCCAGTGAGTTAGGAATGATTTGAGACAGATGTGAAATGAAGGGTATGACACATTATGAAGTACTCGGAAGCTTTAAAAATCCAGGTCTTCCACCCTCGGGTTTTATAAGGAAAAAAAGATTAATGAAATTGTACTGAAGTTCTGTTGCATTAAATAAGGGGAATTCTTTGAAGGGAGCTAGGCCATTGGTTGAGTGTTATCAGACTCTTTTTTTCATTTGGAATATTTAGCCCCAGAGTTAGGCTGGTACAGAAAGAAAAAAGAACTATCTATTGTACCTGGCCAATTCCCTCAGTGGGAAACAGAATCACTATTGTAAGTTTGATGAGGGTTTACGTAAAGCAAAAAAATATGGGGAGAAGAGGGTGGGAGTGTTGTGAGCACCTACTGAAAGGCAGTCAAGCAAAAATGAAAAGCTATCATACTAGAAAAGAGTCCTTGGGGTTTAGCATGGGGATTTGTTACTAGAATGGAGAGAATGTAGGAATAGCATCCTGGGTCAGATCAATGGTCCATCTAGCTCAGTGTGCCTCTTTTGACAGTGGCCGGTACCAGATGCTTCAGAGGGAATGAACAGAACAGAGCAGTTATCAAGTGATCCATTCCCAGTTGTCCAGTTCCAACTTCTGGCAGTCAGAGGTTTAGGGACATCCAGAGCGTGAGGTTGCATCCTTGACCATGCTGGCTATTGGCCATTGATGGGCCTATCTTCCATGACCTTATCTAATTCTTTTTGAATCCAGTTACACTTTTGGCCTTCACAATATCCTCTGGCAACAAGTTCCACAGGTTGGGTGTGTGTTGTGTGAAGAACTTCCTTCTGTTTGTTTTAAACCTGCTGCCTATCAATTTCAGTGGATGATTCCTGGTTCTTGTGTTATATGAAGGGGGTAAATAACACTTCCTTATTCACTTTCTTCACACCATTCATGAGTTTATAGCTCTCTCTACCATGTCACCCACTAAACTGAACAGTACCAGTCTATTTAATCTCCTCATCTAGAAACTATTCCATACCCCTGATCAGTTTTGTTGCCGTTTCTGTACTTTGTCCAATTTTAATACATCTTTTTTTGAGATGTGGGAACAAGATCTGCACATAGTATTCAATATGTGGATGTACCATAGATGTATAGAGTGGCATTATGGTATTTACTATTTTATCTATCCTGATGATTAATTTATCCTGATGATTCTTAACCTTGTTAGCTTTTTTGATTACCACTTCACACTGAGTAGCGGTTTTCAAAGAACTATCCAGAATGACCCCAAGATCACTTTCCTGAGCGGTAACAGCTAATTTATACCCCCACATTTTGTATGTATAATTAGAATTATGTTTTCCAATGTATGTTACTTTGCATTTATCAACACTGAATTTCATCTGCTATCTTGTCACCCAGTCCTGTGGGATTCCTTTGTAGCTCTTCACGGTCAGCTTTGGACTTAACTGTCTTGAGTAATTTTGTATTATCTGCAAACTTTGCCACCTCATATTTTACCTCTTTACCGGGCTCATTTATGATATTGAATACCACTGATACCAGTACAAATCCTACTTACTTCTCTCTACTGTGGAAACTGATCTTTTATTTCTACTCTTTGTTTTCTATCTTTTAATCAGTTACTGGTCCATGAAAGGACCTTCCCTCTTATCCCATGACAGTTTACTTTGCTTATGAACTTTTGGTGAGAGCCCTTGTCAAAGACTTTTTCAAAGTCCAAGTACATATATATCTACTCAATCTCCTTGTCCACATTTGTTGACCCTCTCAAAGAATTCTAATAGATTGATGAGGTAACACTTCCTTTTACAAAGGCCATGTTGACTCTTCTTCAACATAATATGTACATCTATGTGTCAGATAATTTTATTCTTTATTATAGTTTTAACCAATTTGCCTGGCACTGAAAGTAGGCTTATCAGCCTGCAATTGCCAGGATCACCTCTGGAGCCTTTTAAAAAAATTGGCGTTACATGAGCCGCCCTCCAGTCATCTGGTACAGAGTCTGCCTTCAGAGATAGGTTACATACCACAATTAGTAGTTCGGGAACTTCATATTTCAGTTCCTTCCAAACTCTTGGATGAATACTGTCTGGTCCTGGTGATTTATTATTGTCTAATTTATCAAAGTGTTCCAAAACCTGCTCTATTGACACCTCAATCTGGGACAGTCCCTCAGATCTGTTGCCTAAGAGGAATGACTCAGGTGTGGGAATCTCCTTCATATGTTCTGCAATGAAGACCAGTTCAAAGAATGCGATTAGCTTCTCCACAATGGCCTTGTCTTTTAGCACCTCAGTCACCCAGTGGCCCCACTGTTTGGCCGATTTTCTGCTTCTCATTTATTTTAAAAAACAGCTTTTGCTGTTAGTTTGGGTGTCTTTTACTGGTTGCTCTTCAAATTCTTTTTTGACCTGCCTAATTATATGTGACATGTCAGAGTTTATGCTCCTTTCTGTTTTCCTCAGTAGGATCTGACTTTCAGTTTTTAAAAGATGTCTTTTTGTCTCGAACAACTCCTTTTATTCTGTTTTTTCACCAGGGCGGCATTTGTTTGGTCCTCTTCCCTTTTTTAATTTAGGGTATACATATAGTTTGAGCCTCTGTTATGGTGTTTTTAAAAAGTTTCAATGCAGCTTGCATGCATTTTACTCTTGTATCTGTTCCTTTTACTTTGTTTAATTAACCTCCTCATTGTTGTGTGGTTTCCATTTCAGTTAACTGCTACTGTGGTGGGTTTCTTTGGCATTTTCCTCCACTGCAAGGATGTTAAATTTAATTATATTATGATTGCTATTACAAAGTGATTCAGCTACATCAGGTGTGGGCAAACCTTTTGGCCCAAGGGCCACATTGGGGTTGCAAAATTGTATGGAGGGCTGGGTATGGAAGGCTGTGCCTCCACAAATAGCATGGCCCTGCCCCCTATACAACCCCCCCTCCCACTTCCCACCCTCTGATGGCCCCCCTCATAACCTCCAACCATCCAACCCCCCTGCTCCTTGTCCCCTGACAGCCCCCTTCAGAGACCCCCCCATCCCTAACGGCCCCCTGGAACTCCACCCCCTAGGCAACCCCTCCTGCTCCTTGTCCCCATGACCTCCCCCGCCTGGGACCCCCCACCCTAACTGCCCCCCCCCCAGGACCCTACTGCCTACACAACCCCACCTGCTTCCTGTCCCCTGACTGCCCCAACCCCTATCCACATCCCCTTCCCCTAACAGACACCCAGGACTCCCATGCTCTATCCAACCTCCCCTGTTCCCTGTCCCCCGCCTTCCCTCTCAAACCTCTGCCCCATCCAACCTCACCCTGTTTCCTGTCCCCTGACTGCCCCCCTGGGACTCCCTGCCTCTTATCCAACCCCGCCGCTCCCCGCACCCTTACCATGCTGCTTAGAGCAGCGTGTCTCGCAACTCCACTCCCTTACCATGCTGCTCTGAGCGGCAGAAACTCAGGCCCCACCGGAGCCAGCCACGCCACTACAGCGCTGCCTGGCAGTAGCGGCGGGCCAGACCGTGACCCATGTGGCAGCATGGCTGCGGGGGGAGGGAGGATAGCGGGGGAGGGTGATGGGGAAGGGGCTAGCCTCCCCAACCAGGAGCTCAGGGGCTGGACAGGATGATCCTGCAGGCTGGATGTGGCCCGTGGGCCGTAGTTTGCCCACCCCTGAGCTACATTCACTTCTTGGACCAGATCATGTGCTCCACTAAATCAAGAATCGCCGCTCCCCTTATGTGTTCCAAGACAAGTTGCTCCAAGAAACAGTCATTTATGGCGTCAAGAAATTTTATCTCTGTATCCCATCTTGAGGTGACATGTATCCAGCCTATATGAGGATAGTTGAAATCCCCCATTATTATTGAGTTTTCTATTTTTGTAGCCTCTCTAATCTCCCTGAGCATTTCACAGTCACCATCACCATCCTGGTCAGAAGGGTGGTATTATATTCCTCTTGCTATATTCTTATTATTCAAGCATAGGGTTTCTATCCATAGAGATTCTATGGTACTGTTGCAGTCATTTAAGCGTTTTACTATATTTGATTCTATGCTTTCTTTCACATGTAAAGTCGCTCTCCCACCGGCTCGACCTACTCCGCCATTCCTATCTATTTTGTAATCTGGTATTGCTGGGTTTCATTGATTATCATCATTCCACCAAGTTTCTGTGATATCAATATCCTCATTTAATACCACGAAGTCAAGTTCACCCATCTTAGTATTTCAACTTCTTGCATTTGTATATGAGCACTTGTAAAATTTGTCAGTCTTTAGTTGTCTGCCTTCATGTGATGTAACTGATTGGGACTCTTTTTCATTTGACTGTTTCTTTTCAGCTCCTCCCTACACTTTATCAACTTCTCTATCCTCTCCTCTTTACTAAGCTATCAAATATCCCCTTTAATAAATCCTCCCCGAAAGGGATGTGTCTGTCTGAACCACGTGCTCCTCCCTATCTGTTGACTTTCCCCCCATCCCTTAGTTTAAAAGCGCCTCTATCACCTTTTTCATTTTACATGTCAGCAATCTAGTTCTATTTTGGGCTGGGTGGCGCCCATCCCTCCAGAATTGGGCTCCTTTCCGAAAAAGTTCCCCAGTTCCTAATAAACCTAAATCCCTCTGCCCTACGTCGTTGTCTCATCCGTGTTTTGAGACCCTGCGGTTCTGCCTGTTTGTCTAGCCCTGCACGTGGAACTGGAAACATTTCAGAGAATGTCACTATGGAGTCCCTGAACTTCAATCTCTTACCTAGCAGTCTAAATTTGGCCTCCAGGGCCTCTGTCCTACCTTTTCCTATATCACTGGTACCTACGTATACCACAACCAGCGGCTCCCGCCCAGCACAGCACATACAACAGTCTACATGTCTCGAGACATCCACAACTTTCACACCCGGCAGGCAATTCACCATGCGGTTCTCCCAGTCGTCACAAACCCAGCTGTCTATATTTCTAAGAATTGAACCCCCCTGTCTCTTTCTAATAACAAGGGTCCCCTCTTGCAGAGAGGCATCATCAGTGCAAGAGATACCATCACACCATGTGGAGGGTCCCAACGGTGGAATCATTTCCCTCCACTCCAGTTTGATGTTCTCCTTCCCCTAGGCTTTCCTCCTCCTCAACAGCACAGGGGCTGTCAGAGCAGGGAGTGGAACCGGAAAAGTCTCATCTATGTACCTCTCCTTCTCCCTTAGCTCCTCCAGTTCAGCCACTCTGGTCTCCAGAGCCTGGACTCAGGCTTTGAGGGCCATACGCTGCTTGCACTGAATGCCCACAGGGTAGGTAATCACACGTTTCATACAGTGAAATAAACAGGATAGCCCTCACTGTGCTGCTGAACTTTATTATTACATTATTTTTTACTTTTGCTGGGCTTTTTGTATGTTTGTTCTTTGTGTGTGTGTGTGGGGGGGGGAGGGATTGGGAGGTGTCGGGGAGGGGGAAGGTTACCGGCCTCAGTTTAGAGAATGTTTATTAGGTGTATCTAGTTCTCAAGCTCCCTCTCTAAACTCCCTTGCAAAACTCCCTTGTTTGCCGCTCCTGTTTGCTCGATCCCAGTTGCTCATGAGCTGGTTTTCGAAACCCCTGTTCTACCTGAGCCCCGCCCCTTTGTCAAGAGATCCTAAAGGGAATGGGGTAAAAGGATGGCTGGTTTAGGATAGAGCCTTATGAGAAAGCTCTCAGCCTTTCCTAGTTGGCCGCTAGGCTAGGCATACAGTCGCCCCAACAGACCACATTATGAACTTCAATCAAACTTCTGTTCTACAGGGCTCGATCCTCAGCAGTGCCACGGTGAAGGCAAAGATGGTGCTTCATCCCCCAATCTTGGGCTTTGCTCCTGTAAGTTACAGTAGTCCTGCAGCTACTCTAACTTATGCTGCCTGAACTATTCACTGGCGAGGCTGCGGCCTCTCCTCTCCAGCACACTCAGAGCCTCCCCGGAATCTTCCCGTATCTGGGGATTGGAGGGAGAGTGAGTAGCATAAAGCCAGCTTTATACCACTGTGGGATTGCCCTATGAAGGGAGTTTCCAGTGGTCCCTTTATGCTAGCTCAGGGCTGTTATCCACCATTGGACTTTAGCTCAGATCTACAGCTTAGGATGAGGAGCTGATCTTGCAAGGTGATGCCTTCAGCACAGAACTTCTTCTAGGCTCATTCCCCAATAGGCAGTGTAGCCAGGACCCGACCTGAGGGAGCTGTTGATTAAACTGGAGCAATTAGTGACTGGAGCCTGAATGGAAAGGAAAAGGTGGTAGTGATTTGCCATCGTTCTAGTTACCATTCAAACCCTGGCTGTAGGAGCAAACGAATTTGTGGAGACAGCATGGGAAAAAGTGTGTATGGGAGGGCGGGCAGCCGTACATTGTTTGAGCAGAAGCTTCATCATGGCAACAAATGGGAAAAGCCAAGAAGTGGCACGTGCCCCTAAGCAAACATCCCTAGTGGAGGGTCAATATTTTAACAAGGGAGTCCTCCAGGATTGCCCCGTTGCAGACTGCAAATGCATGCAGTGGGGATGGATGAGTCCATAGAGTAGGAAGGGGAGGATTGGGGAAGCTACTCATTAGTTTTCCAGTTCTCAAGGAGCCTCCCAGGTACAAAAGTGCCCGTTTTCAGGTGTAAGGAGGGCACGGGTGGAAGTACGTATGTGGGTCTGGGTGCAGGGTGGGAGGCTGCCTGGGTGTGCCTTGTACGAGGGTACAGTGGTATCCTCCCCTGAGCATGTCTTTGTTTAAAAGACCTGATATTGGTGCAATTTGGGCCATTCCAGAGAGGGTGCCAATTCTGAGTCTCACTTTGGCTGTTTTGCACCATCCCAGCAGTGCCAAGCAGGCTGGAACTTGCTGGATCAGCCCTGAGGGGAGCTCCCCTGCATCAAGGAATCGTTTGGTGGCATTTACACTACATCAGTGATGCTCAGCCTGAGGCTCATGGGCCTCAAGTGACTCTTTAATGTATCTCCTGCAGCTCTTTGCAGCACATGATATTAAATCACTGTGTGGTTTAATTATTAACCAGTCTGAGTTATTAACCAATCAGGAGGCTTTTACTATGTAATTCATCAACTGTAAATGATAAAAATGATAATACTTGCTTAGAATAACCAAGAAAATAATATCTAGATCTACAGAGAACCTCCGAGTTACCAACAGCTCCGGAATGGAGGTTGTTCACATTCTGAAATGTTCATAACTCTGAACAAAACTTTAGGGTCGTTTTTCCAAAGGTTTACAACTAACCATTGACTTAATCCAGCTTTGAAACTGTATGAAGAAACATGCTGCTTTGAACCATCTTAATTTAAATGAAACAAGCACAGAAAGGTTCCTTTGTCAAATCTTTTTTTAACTTTTTTTTTTTTAATAGTTTATGTTTAGCACAGCACTGAACTCTACTTTCTTTTGGTCTCTGCTGCTGCCTGATTGCATACTTCAGGTTCCAAATGAGGCGTGTGGCTGGCCAGTCAGTTTGTAACTCTGGTGTTCGTAACACTGAGGCGCTGTGTGTGTGTGTGTGTGTGTGTGTGTGTGTGTGTGTGTGTGTGTGTGTGTGTGTGTGTGTGTATATATATGCACACACACGTGTACACACACACACACACACACACACACACAGAAGGAAACAAATTCACACTACTGTGGCTCTTTTGGGTAATGTTGATCGCTAGTTTGGCTCCTGAACCCCTGAGGTCTGACTATCAGTGCACTGCACCCTCCCAGCAGCCAGCAAAAAGGGTGAATCCAGGGAAGGGAGGCAATGGCCAGGGCACCAGTAGCAATTCCCTGCTGCCATAGTGGCCCTTTGGGGCTCTAAGCAGATAGAGAAGTCTGTAGGCTGCTCTGACCTCCGGGGTGGGACCAGTCCCACAATCAAAGCAGCATAAATAAAGGACACCTTTGAGTCCTCCTTCGCACCCACCACATCTACAGAAGTGACAGTGTCCTGTGGCACCTTAAAGACTAACTAAAGTATTGAAGCATAAGCTTTCGTTGGCTAATACCCACTTCATCGGATGCATGCAGTGGAAGTATCCAAGGGCAGGTATAAATAAGAGGCAAGAACCAAGTTAGAGATAACAAGGTTAGTACAATCAGGCTAAAGCAGCTTAACACCATCACAGGACCTAACCAGATCAGCCACACCATCACTGGTTCATTCACCTGCACATCTACCAATGTCATATATGCCATTATGTGCCAGCAATGTCCCTCTGCTATGTACATCGGCCAAACTGGACAGTCCCTACGAAAAAAGAGTAAATGGACACAAATCAGATATCAGGAATGGCAAAATACAAAAACCTGTAGGAGAACACTTCAATCTCCCTGGACACACAATTACAGATTTAAAGGTCACCATATTGCAGCAAAAAAACTTCAAGACCAGACTGCAAAGAGAAACTGCAGAGCTGTAATTCATTTGCAAATTTGACACAATCAACGTAGGACTGAATAGGGATTATGAATGGCTAGCTAACTACAAAAGCTGTTTCTCGTCTCCTGCTGTTCACATCTCCAGTTCAGTTGCTAGAGGAACACCTCACCCTCCCTGATTAGAGATAACAAGCTGGTTCAGCCTGATTGGACTAACCCTGTTATCTCTAACCTGGTTCTTGCCTGCCTATTTATACCTGCCCCTGGATACTTCCACTGCTTGCATCCGACGAAGTGGGTATTAGCCCACGAAAGCTTATGTTTCAATACTTTAGTTCAGGGGTCTCAAACATGCGGCCCGGGGGCCACATGCGGCCCGCCAAGCCCTTCCCTGCGGCCCGCCAAGCTTCCTGGCGCCCCCCTCCCCCCCCGGTCCCCCCATAGCAGTTTGCAGGATGGAGGGGCCAGAAGTGGAGGCTTCTCTGCTGCCTGGCTGGGCCGCGTGTGTTTCTAGCTCTGGACTTCCTAGATTGCTCTTGCTTTGTTTGCCAAACAGCTGTTGGTGGTGCCTAGCGCTTTCCAGGAGGGAATGGGGAGCTGCGTGCTCAGAGGAGGAGGTGAGGCAGGGGTGGGACCTCTTGGAAGGGGTGGAGTGGGGGCGGAGCCGGGGCAGCGAGGGCAGGGTGTGTGTCAGTGGTGCGGCCCTCGGGCCAATGCACTAGTCCTCATGGAAGGGGTGGAGTGGGGGCAGAGCCGGGGCAGCGAGGGTATGTGTGTGTGTCAATGGTGCGGCCCTCGGGCCAGTGCACTAGTCCTCATGCGGCCCTCATGGTCATTTGAGTTTGAGACCCCTGCTTTAGTTAGTCTTTAAGTTGCCACAGGACTCTTTGTCTCTTCTGCAATTCCAGACTAACACGGCTACCTCTCTGATTCTTCACATCTACAGAGTACATCTCAGCCTCAGCTGATATATTTTTATGAATCCCAATTCTCTCTGCAGGAAAGATTAAGCATTATCCAAAACAAGGGAAAATCCACCACAGCCTGCCCTTCAACCCAGTAGCATAACTTTCACAAGAGGCTCCCACAAGCCTCCTCCAGCATCTCCCTGATTCACCAGATGTATCCATTTGCATTTTTCCAGGTGAACGTTATCTTGTTATTCCCTGACCCCCATGGCTAGAAACTCCTTTGTCTTACTTTTCTGCCCTCCCCAATGTCTGCACGGCCTCTCAATTTAAAGTCACTTGTGAATTTCATTAGCGAGCTGTTTCTCCTCTCTCCCACGTCATTAATACAGATGCTAAATGAAACCAGGCCTAGTGCTGATGCCTGCAGCATCCCCACGGCATGCCACCCCCACAACTGCTTCAAAAAAAGAGAGAGCAAAATGCCTGCCCCAACTCGCCATTTGGAAAGCTTTAGAAACAACTGTACCTCAATAGCATCCTTCTTTAAATGAAAACCAACCGCCCTCCCACCCTTCCCCCCACAACAAGAGCCGCATGCACAGATGGAAGATTTGAAACGGAGACATCCAGGTGCCTGTTTAGCCAGAGAACAGGTACAACACAGGTAACAGGCGTACAAGTTTCCCACGCTGCTCCACCTCAGTTATTGCCTAGACAGATTCTGTAGCAAGAAGAGACTAATTCAAGTTTCTATACCCACTGAGTTCTTGGTCTCTTTTCCAAGGCAGCCAGCAAGAGAACCATTTAGGGTAAATTCTGGTTGTGGTTTGCCATGTAGAGACTTTTTACACACACAGTAACCAGGCCCTGGCTGGTCCTCTCCACAGAAACTCCCAGAGACCACTGTTAAGTGCAGCACCCATGTCCTTTATTGCCTATGTCTGTCCTCACCACCTACTGTTTACAGATCTATACAGACCCACACTCAGAGACTGCTAGTTTCCTGGCCAGCATGGATCTAGCGCCCCACACTCTTGTCTCCCTGGTCTCCTCCCCTTCTGGTCTCTTCCTGCCAGCTTTTATAGCAGGCTGGCTACTCAGGCCTGCAGGTGTCTCCCCTCAGGCACTTAGGGCGTGGCCTCCCAGACAGTTCCAGCTATTACCTTCTTCTCCCTGGGTCTGGGCTAACAGGGGCCTGGCTTGCTCCTCTTAGCCCACCCACACACCCACACACACACACACACACACCCACACCTCTCCCTCCCTGAGACCACCAAGCTTAAGTTAACTAGGTCACAAAACAAATATCAGATGGTAACTCTGTCTTCTGTGCTACAAAAGAAGTTCAACTTTGCGGTTAAACCAGCTTTTCTTCTTGCAAGCTAAAAGGGAGTTTGAAAGGTCACTAATGCCTCTATGTAGATGGGTAGTGTTAGAGTTACAAACCCTTGCAACACTCCTGATAAAACCATGCTTGGCTTAGTGGTACAGTCGGACCCTGCAATACTACGACGAGCGGGATCCAAAAATACCCAATCGCAGTAAACGCGGGGTCGCGGTATTGCGGGGTCACGCGATATCAAAGTGCCATGCGCAACCGCCATGGGGAGCCCCGCGCACCCTGCGTTATAAGCGGATTCACGCTAT
Organism: Sternotherus odoratus; assembly: GCA_032164245.1. Lineage (NCBI taxonomy): Eukaryota > Metazoa > Chordata > Testudines > Kinosternidae > Sternotherus > Sternotherus odoratus. The sequence continues at coordinate 100,935,014 of JAVMKO010000004.1, read as the reverse complement.
AACGGGGCGCGGAATTGCACGGTTCCACTTTTACCACTAGACCATCAGGTTGCAGGTTTAATCCTGAATCAGTGCTAATTGCATCATCACAGTCTAATATTAGAAAGGCACAGTTGGGGCAGGAGGGGATTTGACAAAACATTTTAGTTTTCAAAGTCCGTGGTGGCTATGCAGAAAATGTCAAGACCTCAAGACATTGTTTGAAAAGGGAACATCAATTTCTATAGTTCTGCTCAGTGCATCACCCTGCCCCCAGCAAAACAACAACAAAAGAACCACGTTCAAGTTAATGGGTTGTTGGGTTTGGGTTATTTTAATTTCAGTTCCCGAGAAAATATTCACCTCAAAGATAAAAATGGATCCGACATACAATAGTCAGAGCTAAGTATTTGGAACACTATGTGTATAACACCATAGAGGGTATATCTCAGAGAAGATGGATGGTACTATTGCACACGAAGTATTCAAATACAGGCTGCTTACTTCCCTGTAATTAATCCATACCTCTTAGGCCTGATTCTAGATTTTATGGGCCCATATACAAAATAAGCTGGGTATGGGATGCCAGGTAGAATCACTATTTCATATTGGAGATTGGTATTTTTTTTGGCGTATGGCAAGGACTGGAGTATTTAGGGAAGACAGGGAGAGAGGGTTTCGGCAACTAGTAGGAAATTTGAACATGGAAACTATACTGGATCAGATCAGTTGTTCCCTGTAGTGCAGTATCTCCTTTGACAATGGCAGGCATCCGATGCTTCAGAAGTCACAAGAAACATCACAGTGGACAATTATGGAATAACAAATACATAAAGATGGTTTCTTCCTAACCCCCAAGAGACAGAACTTGGGTTACACTCTGAGGACTTATATTCATTCATTAATTCTTCTGCTCATGGAGCACTAAGCGCACACTTTGGAACACTCAGAAAGCCCTGTTTCCTGCCAATGTTGCGGTCTGCTCTATGTTAAGGCTGAGGTCGGAAGCCATAACATCCCTCTGGCATACGTGAGGCCACCCGTGAGGTCATCTCCATCCAGCTTTTGTTGGCTCAAACGCATAAAGCTGGTAGGCTGGTACAGACTCTGGCATACAGGGCTGATGGCCAAGCCACTTGACTGGCATTGAGTCTCTTGGGAAGCCATTGGCAGCTGATTGGCCTGATGCCTGACACCCTTGTTCATTGTATGTTAAAGCCACGATATGCCTTCAACATGTCAGGGCTGTTTCATGTTGAAAGCATCTAGCTCGTGCATTTGCATCTCTGGGGTGGCCCAGCTTTGAGAGCTATCCAAAAGGACAGACGCCTCTGCTGCTTGTTAGATATGCATCTTAGTCCAAGTTGATATATGGTGTTAATTCACACAAGCTTCCAAAGAGCGTGCATCACACCTGCAGCCTTGCTGATTCCGTGCTCCATGCCAGCAAAGACAACCTCCTCCCTGGTGACAACAGAACCAAGATAATCAAAAGAGCTGACAAATTCAACTTCTTGTCCATCCCGAGGATGGATAGGAATAGAGGTCCATCAACCACTTCCATCAGTTTGCTCTTCTTCCAATGCACTTGGAGACCAAGCTTACTTGCTTCTTCTGTACATAAATTCAGGGTACTGGTGAGATTAGTTTGAGAGGATGCAGCCATGTCACCTGCATATTCCAGGGCTGTTAAATGACTGTCCCTTTTTTGAATTCTAATGGACTGTTGGCCTCAATTATATCCTGCGGCAATGAGTTCCCCATGTTGTATTATGGGAGAAAAAAATCCTTTGTATAAGTTTTAAACGCATTGCCTTTCAATTTCAATGAATGCCCCTTTGTTATTATTAGGAGGGTTTTTTACCTTCTCTAGACCATCCATGTAGGCACAGGCAATTGCTATTGTGGGGGCACAAAGGGTTGGCCCCCAAAACATCTTGAAGTGGTGGGGTTGTCATAATAAGACTGGAAAACCATGTCTGCTAGGAGACGGTGCTGGCAGAGAGGAGTTCACAAGAATCTTGTGCAGCTACACTTTTGATTCATGTCCAGACGTTGGCCTGTATATATAATTTTGAACTTGGCCTTTCTCTTTCCGAGATGTTTCTCAACTGCCCCTCTTTTCATGAGAGCAGGGAGATTTGAAAATATGCCCAGGAACCTACAGATTGCTCAATTCCTGAGAATTGACGCACTCCACCCTCTGTCTCACTAGGACTTGTTGACCCTGCTTTTATAAAATAAATTGCTCTCTCTGCATTAGGCTAGATTAGATATTACTTCCTTTGCCCCGGATCAACATAAGGAGGCCTCGTTTTCTGGGCAGCGAGTTGTCTCTCTGAAATTAGAGATGGATAGGTAAAATAAAGGAGCAGATGGCAAACAGTCACTTCATAAAACAGCCGTTAACATTTTTGCTGCATTACACATGATCCACCTCCTAGCCCCATAATAGCGCTCAAGTATAGTCAGATGATGAGAGACAGCATTAAACCCCAGGCTATTTGTAACCAATCTTGTTTTGCACACGGACGCCTTTTTAGGTAGGTTTCCATCACTACAGTAGTTCTGGTTTAATAGGGCTTTTATGGAACCTCTCATTATCTGGGTATTATTTAAAACAACCGTGGACCTGAGGGTTACTGAATGATTCCATTTATACTGCTGGCATGTTTCTCCAGCTGGCTTTGGATGTTAGTGGAAACATATCCCAGCTGAAATGAGACCCTTGTCAAACAGATGCCTTCAGAATACTAATTAAACATATACCTAGCAGTGTGAACGATTAAGCCATTGCTCAGTCCATGTTCTGGAATTGGATTGATTTACACCTAGTACACACACACAAATCCATTGTTCCTGATGCGAAGGGGCACAGTGTAAAGGTTGTTTTAATCTGCATGTCACTGCATCCCTGCCCCCAACTCAGATTTTACATAATTGAGTATTTGCAAGTGGTCTTGCTATAGCGTGGTCTAGTACAGTGGTCTTCAAACTGGGGTACGCGAAACCGCCCCCCGGGGGTGAACAAGACCCCGGCGCCGATCCCATCCGGGAGACCGCCAAAGTCGCGGTCTATTTTTGTCCCGCCGAAATGCCGCCACAGAAAGCAGAAGCTTTCTATTCGGCAGCATTTCAGCGGACATACCCCGGGGGCCGCCAGTGGAGGCGGGACAGGGAAAAGGGGCCGCGGTGCAAAAAGTTTGCAGAATGCTGGTCTAGTAGACTGGGCACTGGGATAGAAGTCCGGAAACCTGGTGCTAGCCCCTGTTCTGCCACTGACTTCCTATGTGACCTTGAGCAAGTCTCTTCACCTCTATGATTCAACTTCCCCATCTTTAAAAGGGGATAGTGATGCCTTCCTTCCTCTGCAAAGCGCTCTGATCTCGGTGGGTAAGAAAAGTTATGTACAGAGAGCAATAATATTATTACGTGCACTTCTTTTCGACAGGAATTTATTCTGATGTAGAAACCGACATTTGCACTGAGAATCCTGATTTGTTAGTTGTAAGGTTTTCCAGAATAGCCTCAAAACCAGTCTGAATCCTTGTGCGTTACAGTCCCATATCCCTGCCCAATACAGAGGCAATTTCTCCTCTGAAAATATTACTGAACTGGGATTAAATCTTGCATTCATGTTGCGCTTTATGTAGCATATAACAAGAGGGGAAAAGGCTGTTTCCCTCCGGCAATGCAAGTCAGACCCCGAAATGAAATGCTAGGCCCAGGCAGGGCCAGTATTGTTTTCACAATTCTTGTGCCACCTCCTTCTTGGCTTTCCCTTCCTCAAGCAGCTGATGCTCATCAGCACAATTGCACAAGTGCACTTTGGAGCAAATGAATGAGGGCTAAGGGCCAAGTCTTAACTCCACCAAGCGTATGGGAGTTTTTCCATTGACTTCAATGGGATCAGGATTCAGCCCTGAGGCCTTTCCCTTATATTCATGTCTTTCAGCCATTCATATACTGTACATCTGTGGCCTCTTGGCAGTTCTCCTGTTTGCAGAACACGGCACTCCCAGGTGCAATGGTATGATAGCTTTGTATCATCATCTCTGGTTTTCCTGTTATACCCACTCTCCACACACCCTTACTTGGCCAGTATTATTTTAATAGCTTATTTCCCTGCCTTGCTTTTCTGAAAACGTAAAAGGAAATGGCTACATTTCAATCCATTGTTAAAGGTTCTTGCGGGCTGCAACAATTTTAAAAATCCTCTCTTACATCACTTGTTTATCTTAAGACGGGTCTACATGAGAAAGTTGTACCAATTACTGAGGCGTTAGTTAGTTAAACTGATGCAACCCCCTGTGTGGTCTCTAATCGCATATTAAGGTTTATTTGGGTTTAGTTTAAATGAATTAGGTGTCTGTTTAAGCTAAACCACTCCAACCAAAACAAGGGTGGCCACACAGGGGTTTGCTCTGGTTTAACTAATCTGGTGTAAAAACCAATATACAACTTTGCTCATGTAAGCAAGACCTTGGTTTCTCATACAGTCGGCCATCTTATACCCCCAGATGTAGGGGGACAACTCCAAGACCCCAGATGTAAAGAGCCGGAAGGACTGCTATGCCTGGATGAGGAGTGTCAACCTGGTGTAAGATTCTAGGACTAGGAAGAGAAAACCCTGGTCTATCCTGAAATGCGTCAGAGCAAAGGTGAGCCAGCCGGTGGGCTGAGACAGAAGGCAAAAGGGGTCCACCAACGGACCTGGACTACAGAGAAAAATCCTGTCAGGATTCACTGAGCCTCAAGATGGCACACCAGCGGGAGAGTCAGTTTGCCACACTTAAGGCTACATTTTAGTCATGGGTATTTTACTATTTTCGGTAAAAATCATGGACAGGTCACAGGCAGTAAACAAAAATTCACAGCTCATGACCTGTCCGTGACTGGTATTATAGATCCCTGAGTGAATCTTTGGTGTTGTAGGGCAGAGGGCGGCCTGGGGGTGCCACACGTGCTGTGGGGCAAGGAGCATCGTGTGGCCCAGAACACCTGCTCATGCTGGGGGAGGGGAAGGGGTGGCAGCAGCCTGGGACCCCGCTGATGCTGGAGGGGAGGGGAGGGTGGGCAGGAGCTGAGACTCCCCATTTCTGCTACTGAGGGGAGGGGGGACGCAGCAGCCCAAGACTGCCCCAGCAGGAGCCGGTGTGGCTGGCCTGGGGGCTGCCCGAGCTGCTTGGGCAGCCCCGGGGCCCCTGGAGCAGTCACACAGGTCCTGGAAATCCCATAATCCACGACTTCCGTGACCTCCGTAACAGACTCGCAGCCTTAGCCGCAGTCACCTGTTCAAGAAAGACAAGGGGCGGATGGACTCGTGTCCAAACTTGCCGGCAAACGGGGCCATTGCCCAGGAGCTGTAAGAATTCTGCATTTAGCTTGGTTGAGCAACCCACAGCTGTTAACGGACAGCCAGACCGAGAGAAATAAGGATACGAAATCAGAGGATTAAAAACAAGACTTAACCTCTGCGCAATACATGTTAATGAGCACAGGGTAAGCCTGAGTAAGAAGGTGCAATTACCATCAAGCCAGGGGAGCAGCAAGGAAACAGAAGCCCGAAGCCAAAGTTCCTAAGGAACAACCCCACCCGTGGTGTGACTCAGACTGCGATGTCTGGTCCTGTTCCACGGGCCTTGTCTACACTAGGGAAGTTTGCTAAAAATTTCCCACTATTGACAAGGCCAGTTTGGCTCCACCTGCGCTGGTGGCATTGGGAGCCGTCCGGGAGGCGGCTGCTGACTGCCACTGGCATTTTCATGCCGGATGGATTAGACCTGCTGGTTTGTAAATCTCTGTCAGCATCTAGCCAACCACCTGCACCAGGGCTGCCTCTCACACCAGTGGAGCTGACCCACTGTTATCAACTGTGGGAAGTTCTTTAATTTCGGCAGGGTCAGTGGGCCTGATCCTTCACACTGTTTGCTTTGACTACTGATTTCACTGGTTACATCAGCATAAAGCTGGAGTAATGCAATGGTGAATCAGGCCCTGTATTTGCTGGGCACAAAGTAGAACACCAGTCAAAAGACTCCCTACACTTGTACTACAGCAACTGGTCCCAGTCCTACACACATTGAAGTGAGTGACTAAGATCCCATTGATTTGAATAGTACATGATCAGGGCCAAAAGGAGGAAGACAGTAGATTCAACTGAATGAGACAGCAAAGGAGACTTTTCCCCTCTTGCCCTTTGCTTCCATAACGAAGTATGTTAAGCCTTGCCTGCAAGGTACATGGAGATTCTCACAGCTCTACCAGCCCTCCCCTGATGAAAGGGAACAATTACATGAGAAATTGGTAAGCTTAGTATGCTTCAGTGGGTGTACAAGCAGTGCTGTAATATCCTCAGGCTTTACCTTCCCCTGGATATTTCTCACCAAGGAAAGACTGGTTCAGTTACATAAGGGAATGGAGGAAGGGAGACCTCCTTCATGTTAAGATAGGTCTAGGAACTGAGTGATTAATTTGATACAGTAAATGTGGGACATTCTCAAGCCACCAGAACAGATCAGAAATAGAGTAGTACTATTGTGATGGCAATAATACTTTATACTAGAGCCAGTCAAAATATTTTCCTAAAAAAAATTATTATTTTTTAAACTAACGTTTTTGACCAAAACAAAAATTCAGAATATTTTCAGTTTGGTCAGAATTTTCAGGATTTTTTTTTAATTTAAAAAGAAATCTGACAAACAAAAATTTCAGTTAAAGTGTTTGGTTTTCAGAAACCAAAGATTTTTCCAAAATCTGAATATATTTACTGACAGATTTGGGGGTTTTGATTTTTTGTTGAACAAAACGATTCTGTTTTCTCAAAGTTTCCCACGAACAAGAACTGGCTTTAAAAACACAGCTGTGCGTTACACTCTTATCAGCCCTTTTCATCTGAGGGTCTCAAAAGTATTTTGCAAACATATCACTTATGCCCTGAAAACCTTTGCCAAGAAGGAAGTGACACCACCACAAAATATTAACATGTCCCTCCATTGATTTCAGTGATCCAGTTAAGGCCCAATCCTGCAACTCCTATATACGGTGCACATCAGATGTCAGAATCTAGCCCTTACTCAGCTCTAGGGTGACCAGACAGCAAATGTGAAAAATCGGGTCGGGGACTAATAGGAGCCTATATAAGAAAAAGACCCAAAAATCGGGACTGTACCTATAAAATCGGATCATCTGGTCACCCTACTCAGCTCAAGTAGCATCTTTCTCCACATGTTGTCCCAGTCACTTCAAGGAACTACTCACAGAGAGTGGGGGTAGCAGAACCTGGCCTAGCAGGAGAGACAGGATCGGGCCTTTATGTGCTAAGAGTGTCGGGCCAATAGCAGAGGAGCACCCAACATTCTTCGGTGCTTTTGAAAATTCCACTCAAATTATCATACACTCAAAAGCAGGAGTTCTCATACTTGTCCATGGCGTGGACAACATCTAAATAAAGAGATCTCCTCAATGACATTACCCGTCTGCTCCCATACCACCCCTGAGGCAATTACAGCAATTGCTTACACAGAAGTGATACAGGCAGTATATTTTTGGCTTCTTTTAGTGACATTTAGCAGAAAGGAAGAGAGGGCAACACCATGTGACCAGCCATAGACCACCAGCAAGGGCTTTGTAGACCACAGTTGGGAATCCCTATTGCTCAGAGATATTGCTGGCTCTGGACCCAAGCAGAGGTTTTCAGAGGGGCCTGAAGCAGTCTTATTTGTATTGGATTCATGCACAGTTGGATACCCGGAGAGCCCCTCCAAGGAGAGGAGTTTCATAACAATGACACATTGTCCTTTTTGGCTACAATAAAGAATAAGGAAAAGACCAGTGATGATGAAGAATTTGTAAGTATCATAATGGGTCCAGAATAAATACCCATGAAATTCAAAATTGACACTGGGGCACAATATAGGAAAAGTCCCTGAGACAAAATATAGGAAAAGTCAATCCCACACCAAGACATTAACACTGCCTGGATCAGTGAGATTAGCAGGCGGCGGGGGCATGCATGCCACATACTAGAGAAATGCAGTGTTAAATGTAGGTACAAAGGAAAATGTCTGAAGTTAGAGTTCTGTGTAATAAACACACCAGCAAAGCCAGTATTGGGACCGACAACTTTAAAATCATTTAACTTAATGCAAACCCTGAGGGAAGTGTAATCCATAAAAGGACCTCTCAGGGCAGAAGAAAAGAAGAAAAGAAACAACCTTTGCGGCCCCAAAAACTGGCTAACAACTCAGCTCAAAATGGGTCACAGTACCAAGTACATAACTTTTGTTTAACTCAAGTAAGGACAAGTCTTGAAAGCGGCTTTAGGTCGGCCTGCTCTGAAACATTGCCAGAGACCTTTGCTCTGCTGTGAGAGCTGCTTAGCAGACTCCTCTTTGTGCCCTTTAGTTTGGGGCCAGATTGCAATATGTTTATTCATCCTGAATAACATACTGCCCCACCAATGGTCCAGTGAGCACACTGCATTACAAGTACTTGTGGAGTAAAGTGTTATGCACTGTGAGTAATGAAATGCTCTGGCCCTTGGCTTGGGAAGTCCCCATGCAGGAGGCTTGGCAATGCATTGTACTTTATCGCAGTCATGGAAGCTCAGGTTTCATAAACTGTTATGAGTTACATCGATTATTTTAGGTCTGCTGTTCAGGCTTGTAAATCTGACACATTTCATTTACAAAATAAGCCTATAACTATTTCAGTGCAATATATAGAGATGATTAAAGTTAATACACACTTTGCCATGACTGCCACCGATGTCATGATTTATTTCTTTTGACGGTCTCAGTGGCAATGAAATTAGAAGTCAGTTTTCTGCTCAACCAAAGTGTCTATTCCTACTCAATATTCTTCCTGGGGCCTATCCTTCACCTGCAGTTATCCCTTAAAAATAGCAATTGCCATACCATGCTAGAGTAGCCTTCCCTTCTCTTTTGAAATAAGGTTTACATTGCAGGAACTTACTCTCCGAGCTTCAGAATTATCTATTGTCTCAGTTTTCTCTTGATCGTGAGGGACCCTGACTTCAGACCATGAGTGGTTTCTCACTAATTCACTCATTCTGGGATTCAGGTTTATTAACAAAGTCCAGAACACAAGTCTTCCACCAGCCTCTCTCAGGAAGAGTTAGCCCTTTCCATTTATAATGGGCTTCAGCATCCATGTAGCCCTCTCCCTAGGGTAAAAAGTATTTCAGGTCCTTTATCAGGGCTTTCCCTTCCTTATAGCCCCTCCTCCAGTCTTACAGTCCTTTGCAGCTCTCCTAGCTGGGGCTTCTCACCCAGCAGGATCCAGCTCCCAACAGAGATATAGCCCTCAACAGACTCCTGTTACCTATACCTCCTTCTGCTATTAAGCACTTGAGAGTTGTCATCTACTTTCCTCCCTAGGCTTGCTCCCCAAACACTCTCAGAGTTCATGCAGGCTTCCCTTATATTCCTCGGCAGGCCCAGTTGCTAGTCAGGTGGTCCCATCATGTGAACCCTGGGGTCAGTTCCTTCACCTGGGGGAGATGTGCTAAACCTGACATGGAGGTGAGGCTGCACCCCAACCCCGCTCACCAGTGACAGTCCATTTAGTCACAACAGTACTGCAGGCACCAGTATGCTCATCCTGTGGACTAAGACATTGTAACTGGCAAGCAAATAGAGAATTGAATGGGGAAGAGAATCAAGAAAGGGCTGACCTGGCTCAGGCAGGGGTACTGAGAGCCATTGAACCAAACTGTAAACCCTGAATAGGATGGAAACCACTTCAAGCCAGGGGGGTGCAGCAGCACCCCAACTTCCAACACCTATGGGCTCAAGTGCCTAACTCCAGGATAGGGCTGTGAATCCTGAATGGAGAGACGTGCTTTCCTCTGGCCTAGAATTAGGCACCTGACTGCCTTTGAAGGGCAGGACTTAGCCCCCCGCCTTCCCCTGACATTTCCTACTGGCTAACATAGGCAGCTCCCTTCTCATCTTGCTGGCTTTTAAGAATCCCATTCTTAGTCTTAGGTGCCTAACTGTTCCCATGCATTGTATAGGGAACCTGGGTGCCTGACTCAGGGCTGTGCATTCCACACCTACCTCGGGGCTGGGCATTCCAATAGGCAGCAGAGCCCCTAAGAGTTCGGTGTTGCAATGCTGTACCCAAGACCCTTGGTGGATCTAGCCCCAGCTCCAGTCCAGCATTCAAACATGTTTGCAACGTTAAGCACATGAGTAGTCCCTGTGAAGTCATCAGGACGACTGTTGCTGGAGTTCTTTGAGAATGTTCAGGTTCTAGCTGTAGGACTGCTGGCGGTGTCTAGATTTAGGGAACGGTCTCTCTTCATGAAATAATGATAATTTTAAAAGACCTAGAAGTGATCCTTCCATTGCCAAGGAATTTACATAGATTTTTCACTCTGACAGGCTAATCCACTGAAGTCCAACTTGTCACTACAGTGAAACCTCGATTTAACGGACCTCCATTTAACGGACTTCGGATGCAACGGACAAAATTTTTCAGAGTCTGATGCATCCGAAGTTCGCCCGAATTAGTCCGTTATATCAAGGTTTTACCGTCAACCCGCCCGCCGGGGTCCCCGGCTGCTGGGACCCGGCGGGAGCTGTCAGCCCGTCCGCCCCCGGCTCAAAAGCGCGGAGGCCGCTGCGCGCGGGCAGAGAGCCCGCCGGGTCCCAGCAGCCGGGGACCCCGGCGGGCGGGCTGCTAACTGCCGCCGGGTCCCAGCAGCCGGGACCCGGGCGGGCCGCAGTAGCCGGGCTCTGCCGCGCTGCACCATCGCCGGTGGCGTGCTGGGGCCTGCCCCCTCCCGCTCGCACGTTCCTGGGGCCGCGGGAAGCTCCAGCCCAGCTGCCTCGGCCGCCGATGACCTCCCGCTGCCGCCCGGTGCTGCGCTGAGGACTCAGGAGGCGGCGGAGCCGGGAAGCCCGTATGGCCGCTCCCAGCGAGCGGGTGGCGAGCGCGGCTGCCCCTGCCGCCACTGCGGGCCGGGGGCTGCCGTGAGCCCGGGCAGGGAGCGGGGACCGCGGCTTGAGCCGGGGGCGGGCTGCCGCCTGGCCCCCGGCAGCAGTAACCCTCCTTGCAGGGTCCCGGGAGCCGGGACCCTGCGGGGCTCTCAGCCGCCGCGGCTTGAGCCGGGGGCGGGCTGCCGCCTGGCCCCCAGCAGCAGTAACCCTCCTTGCAGGGTCCCGGGAGCCGCAGTCCCCGCTCCCTGCCCGGGCTCACGGCAGCCCCCGGCCCGCAGTGGTGGCAGGGGCAGCCGCGCTCGCCACCCGCTCGCTGGGAGCGGCCATACGGGCTTCCCGGCTCCGCCGCCTCCTGAGTCCTCAGCGCAGCACCGGGCGGCAGCGGGAGGTCATCGGCGGCCGAGGCAGCTGGGCTGGAGCTTCCCGCGGCCCCGGGAACGTGCGAGCGGGAGGGGGCAGGCCCCAGCACGCCGCCGGCGATGGTGCAGCACGGCAGAGCCCGGCTACTGCGGCCCGCCCGGGTCCCGGCTGCTGGGACCCGGCGGCAGTTAGCAGCCCGCCCGCCGGGGTCCCCGGCTGCTGGGACCCGGCGGGCTCTCTGCCCGCGCGCAGCGGCCGCTGCGCTTTTGAGCCGGGGGCGGACGGGCTGACAGCTCCCGCCGGGTCCCAGCAGCCGGGGACCCCGGCGGGCGGGTTGACGGTAAAACCTTGATATAATGGACTAATTCGGGCGAGGGGGGTGTCCGTTAAATCCGAAAGTCCTGTTATTTAATAATTTAAAAAAATTATTAAATAACGGACTTTCGGATTTAACGGACACCCCCTCGCCCGAATTAGTCCGTTAAATCGAGGTTTCACTGTATTTGCCCTGGAAGGCTGGAAGAGTGGCAGAACATTGATAGTAGCTTTAAGAAATCATACAGAAGCGACTGGCTTATTGGTCACTGGGCTCATCCTTTGTTTTGTTAAAGAGATTAGAACTCGGAAAGTGGTGAATTCTTGATGGCGCAGAGCAATTCTCTACTTTAGACTCTCATATGCTAGAGATCTCGAGGTATTTCATGTGTGAACTATTTAATATATGCATCTATTAAATAGGTGATATTGTAGATCCGTGAAAATTCTGAAGATAAACACTGAACATAAAGTATCTTTCAAAGTAATTAAAATTACTTCTTGGTCACTGAAAACGCCTGGCTGTAAAAATAAATATTAACAAAAATATGACCATGGTGTCTCTCATTCAAGTCTGCAAACACTGATAGAGACAGCAGAACTGCGTATCTCATCCTGTTTGGACAGCGGCAGTGGGGCCCAGCCGAAGCAGCTGCAAATAACCGTGTCTGTTTCAAATTCAGAGCAAATAATCTCTCTGCTATAATGCCTGACAAATAATTTTCTTGCCCAATGATTTTTGGGTTGATATTGCAGGGCTGCTTAGATAATCATCCTGCAACTGCAGATAACTGGATTGTAATAATAAATCTCTAAATTCAAGTAAATATGATGTCAAGATAGGGTAACTACTTCTCTTTTAAGCAAATGTATATATTTTCTTGAAAGAAAGATGGGGGGGGGGGGCACATATGTAGTGGTGAAATCTATGTGAATTACAGAGCCATGCATCAAATTGTCTTGTATTTATCATGCACTGATCATTGCCATTAGAGCAGCAGGAGCATTACATCTCTCAGAGAACAGGTTACGCGGCCGGGCAAGGTCACCAGACTCGTGCAATGTTCGGCCTTAACCTTTCAGGGATCTAATAAGGGTATGGGGGCAGTGCTAAAATGTCCTTATTTTGATTTTACTTCTCAGTACCTTACCCTCCACACACCCCAACCCTCACTTGAAGTGTGTCTCGCATGTCTACACTAAGCAGGGCTGCCTGTCCTGATCGGGGCTAAACCAGTGAGCAGGAGAAGGTGGAAAGGCACAGGAAAGTGGTCTGCTCCTCTGCCCTGAGACAGGAGTAGCTCTCTACCAGGGTTAGAGTTTGAGGGAAGGTCCCCTTTCCCCTAAATTTTTCTGAATAGTTTAACCCTCCACCTTCAGCAGCTAAAATGCTGGAGCTTGGACCACTCAGACACACAACTCCGATGGAGATAAAAAATAACCCCAGGACTTTAGGAGAAGGGCTAGTGTTTTCTTTGAGATGGGGGGTCCTTTATTCTCCAAGCTTCTGTATTTTCATTCCCTCTCCTCCCCCCAACTGTTGTTAATGGTCTGGTCTGCAGGCTTTGCCTGAGACAGCCCAAGAGCAGACACCAGATGGCCCTTAGTCAAGGCCCTATCTCTCACTGCCACCTGTGTTCTCCCCAGCTCAGTTATATTGACCCAACAATTGCATAAATGGCTCTCAGCCTATTCTCTGTGCACATGCTGTTAGCAAAACCTTGCTGGAAACATTGGCATTTCACATTTTTCACAGAGATTTTTCATGGCAAAGGGGCCAATTTCATGAAATCCGTAAAGGGTGCAAAAAGACAGCTACAGTATGTGGAAGGGCTTGCTCAGTTTGCCTTTTGGATGCATTTGAGTGATAGCTTGTGTGTGTGTTTGTATTTGCTTAGCATATCATTTCAGGGATGGAACTGGAATAGTTTTGTTGCAAATGACAAGATGAAATCACACATTCATTCGTAATCTCAACATGTGGTGCTGTGTACTGAGGAAGGAATCTTGTGCAGCATTTTTAACACAGAAAGCATGCAAAGCCCTGCCAACTGAGAATATCCATCCACGCGGCCATTGCCAAACACTTGAACGGGCTACACGTAGAGAGTATTTTCCACAAAGAGATATGGATGGGGGTGACTATTCGGTCAGGAATCTTTATTTCTCAGCTCACCAACCCCTGCGAATAAATTCTCAGACAAAGGAGAGAAAAGCCTCATTGATTTGACGAGTGATCAGACAGTGCAGTTGTCATTTTCCCGGCAGTTGCTAGCACATTTTTGCCTGGTGTGTGAGATAGGTATTTCCTGAGTTAGCCAGTCGAGCTCTTAAAGGGATTGTCCCTTTCGCATCTATAGTGCAGCTCTTAGCAATAAAGAGACTGAAGGTACAGTACTGTTCTCAGTTTAAAAAATGCTGGGAGCTGACCTCCAGCAGATTGCCTTCAAATCACACGACCCGGAGGGGCTATGCCGTGCTCAGCAGAGAACCAGGCAACCCCGTCCCATCAAGAAGGATATTTTTTCGGACTGTATGGCTGTTCCTTTGTGAAACACGTCTTTACACGATGCAATTTCCTTTTTTTGTGAATGCAACAGACTTCAAACTAAGAGAGGCTTAAGCTAAGAAAGCAACAGACTCTCTGCTCTCAAGCTATCCCATGATGCCATTTCAGAAAACCAATCAAGACGACGGGTTACACGGCCTGGGCTCTCTTTCCCCAGTCTTACTAGTAATAACATAAAAATCTGCTATGAAAATGCAAAGTGTGTACGTGCTCTACCACCTTTGGGATGAAGTTCATCCCTGTGCAGAGTTCTAACACAAAGCACTATCGAAATTCCATGTGTGTTTTCAGGGTTTAAATTTGAAAATTCACTTCCACGAAGTTACACCAATTTCCACCCACTAAATAACTGGCTCACGCTATTGAAGGTACCCACTTATCGCAGCCTAGCTTTCAGGAAGTTTGCATAACCTTGAATGCCATTCATCCATCCCTACTTTAATTTCCAGTAATAAAACTACGTCTCATTTAATCCATGGAGCAATTATTACCCTGAGAAAACACATTTTATCTGCCATTTTTCAGTTCACCTTTCCATTAGTATCTAATGAGAAAGCAAGACATTAACAGGCCTGGCAACCATCAATGATGGAAGCACCTATGTCTATATTTCATTAGAACTGTGCTGCTTTTTAATGGCATGCGAGTTTGAAGAACCAGATATTTTCATTAAAAAAGGCATACATTTATAGAAAGAGTCTGGTAGAACCTCATCACTTTGCTCTGCCCCGAACACACACTCTGGTCTAAAAGGAAAGAAAGTTTGTTCTCGTTCATTTGACATGAGGGTGTTCTTAAAACCATTAAGAAACAGAAGAAAGAGCTTTCTGGTCAAATGTTTTGCCAACACACTATTTTTGAATTTCAGATTAGTTGTTTCAGGAAGATGACAGTTTTGTCCTGTGTCTGCAGAGCCACCATGAGATTAAGATTAGTAGCTATGTTAGTCTGTATCCATAAATAAGACAAGGAAGACTTTGTAGCACCTTAGAGACTAACCAGTTTATTTCAGCATAAGTTAAACCACGAAAGCTTATGCTGAAATCAACTGGTTAGTCTCTACGATGCTACAGCCCATGAAAGCTTATGCTGAAATAAACTAGTTAGTTTCTAAGGTGCTACAAAGTCTTCCTCGTTTTATTTACCATGAGATTAGTTCACCTAAGCACAGTAAAAAAAAGGAGTTTACAAATCATAATATAAACAAGGAATCTGACATTGCAAATCTGAGGACGTAAAAAAAAAATCTTGCAAGGTAGTTTGAGATCTATTAGAAGTGGACTGAAACCAGGTCTAATCCTCAAACTTCAGAGACGTTTAGATCCAGAGTCACAGCTGGTTCTTATCTCCATGAGCAACTGAATTGAACTGAACTCCCATATGTAATTACCTCAAAATGTGGGTCTCATCCAGATTGAACTGCTCAGGTCCATGTCTAGTACGTACCAGATGACTAAGTCCAGCCCATGTAGATACCTGCACAATTCCCACTGATTTTGCTGAGGGTTTCATGTACCTAAGTGAGAGCAGAACAGGCTCAGAGCATAAGCTTTAAACACATGACCCCTTCCCTACCCTTCACTTCCACCCCCTAAAAAAACTGCAAGCTGAGTAGAAGGAAAAGATAAAACAACAGAAATTATTGAGATACATGAAAATTATTAGCTCTTAAACATGGGCACCTTAATGCTGGCTTCCAGTTAAAGGGGTGGGTTTTGAAAGCATGGCTGACAAAAAAATCGGATAGTGGGCTTGATCCAGTTAGCCAAGGATCCTGTCTCAGACAGTGACTGGTGCCAGCTGATTGGTACCAGTGATTCAGTGGGAGGTGAGAAAACCCTGCAATGTGAAGTTGCAGGATAAACTATCTACAATGAAAGTTTCTTCTAACCCCTGTTAATTAGAGGTCAGCTTTGCCTTGAAGCAGGAGGGATTTTATCCCCCCGCCCAATACTTATTTTAAAAAATCTTTATTACTATTATAACTCTGGATGATTGTGTTATTCATAAAAAAATGTCCATACTATTTTGAAACCATGATAAGAGCTGTGTCCTCAATGACAGAATCATAACAATGTAGGGCTGGAAGGGACCTAGAGAGGTCATCAAGTGCAGCTCCCCACACTGAAGGCAGAACCAAGATTACCTAAACCATCTCTGATAGGTGTTTATCTAACCTGCTTTAAAAACTCCAGTGATGAGGATTCCACTACCTCCCTTGGAAGTCAGGTTTCAGATTGGTAGCCGTGTTAGTCTGTATCTGCAAAAACAACAAGGGGTCCTTGTGGTACTGTAGTCTCTAAAGTGCCACAAGGACTCCTTGTTGTTTTTCCCTTGGAAGTGTATTTCAGTACATAGCTATCCTTACACTGAGAAATTTTTTCCTAATGTCTAATCCAAATCTCTCTTACTGCAGATTAAGCTGATTACTTCTGTTCACAATTGATCACCTTCCACTGTATAATGCCCCTTAGTCCCTTAACACATCTGAAGCCATTTCAGATGTAGTCATGATGTAGGAAGTTATCCACTTAGAGATAGGCAGGTACCTCACAGACTATCCCTTCATACAGTCTGCATCGGACATAAAAGACGAAGCGAAGCCAGAAAAGGTTTAGTCCTGTCCAGATAAAAGACCAGACATCGTCTGAGTCCAATGCGTGAAGACACCTCTGGCGATGAAAGCAACTTAGGAAAAAGCAGATAAAGGGTGACAAGACAGCAAGTGTGAAAATTCAGGACAGGGGGGTGAGAAGTAATAGGAGCCTATATAAGAAAAAGACCCCAAAATCAGGACTGTCCCTATAAAATCGGGACATCTGGTCACTCGAAGACAAATACACTGCCTGGTTTAAATGAAACAGACACACCAATTTTGAGTGTGGCCACAATGCCACTTTGTCTTTGGAGAATTCTGCCATCAAAGGAGACTCTGCCATCAAAGCCTGCAAGTCTCTCACTCTGCTAGCAGATATTATCACCACAAGGAATGTCATTTTTTGATATAAGAAAGAAAAGGGGCAGGATGCTTGAGACTCAAATGGAGGTACTATGAGGGACCTGATTCCTGCAGATGGAGTGGAAAGATTCCTTTCAAGAATCTCACCACCATGACATGGGAAAACACTGATCTTCCATGAATGGGTGGATGAAAGGCTGAGATTACCACTGGATGGACCCTCAGCCAGCTAAGTATAAGGCCTGAAGATGGCACAAATACTCCAAGATATCTTGGATACTACCAGCATTACTTGAACTGTGAAGGCCAATAAGCATGTTGAAAACTATTTCCACTTTGCCGAATAGGCCATCAAAGGAGAGTGTTTTCTACTACTGAGTAGGACCTGTTGAACAGCTGCTGAGTGTTGCCCTTCCTCCTCATTCAACCATGGAGCTGCCACACTGTGAGACTGTAACAATCTGTGCTCCATTTCCAATCCTTGCACTCTATTATCATAATCTTTGTACAAATTACACCTTGTGAGGTGTCATATGGAAACTCAATTTCCTGATCATTATTGTCCTGGTAAACGATGTATGGTCACTCAGCATGTAAAGTTACAAGATTCCACGGTTTTAGTAAAATAAGTCCCAATCTGGCCAGCGGAGCAAACCAGTTCTTCAGAGACAAAGGGCAAGCTGAGACCTCAGCCAAGTGTAAAGAAGGTCAAATGGGCTATCACCTGCTAAGTAGCTATTCATTGGCAGGCAAAGGGACATGGATGAAAATCTACATCTTACCAAAGAAACAGCATAGAGTTCCTATCGAGGGAAACTGTCTGGCATCTTGCTCCCAGCTTGGGAAGTTTCTCAAAGAAGGACAAGGACTATACAAAGAAAGGGGAGACACACACCCCGCCCCCAAATGAGCTCTTCCTTTTTCTCTGTCCATGTCATTGATAACACCTGATGAACAAAGGAAGTAGCATTGGACAAGGGGAGGGATCCTGACTGAAAGCTGTTCAGCCTGTAGAATTGCCAAAACATGCGGTGAGAGACTTTGCTTTGAATTTACTCTAGTTTGTTAAGTTAGGCTTTAAATGCGTTTCACCTTTATTTTTCTTGTAACCAGTTTTGACTTTTATGCCTCATTACTTGTGTTCACTTAAAATCTCTCTGTAGTTAATACACTTTGTAGTCAATGCAGAACTGCCACAACCTGATCACCTCTTGGCAGAGCACCCTGGAGTGTGCTCCCCCTTGCCTGTTCACATCATACATTGTGGTGGTATTTGCGGTAACCGAACTCTTGATGTGGTCTAGGAAAGCGAGACAGGCATTGTAGATGGTCCAAAGCTCCAAGACATTGATATGCAGTAGAGCTTCCTGCTCCGACCACAGGCTCTCAACCTTCAGCAACCCCAGATGCACTCCCCAACCAATCAAAAAGTGCCGGTGACAACACTCCTGGTGGGTAAGGGCTGAACAAAGGGAAAGGGTCGACTTACATTCCCCTGAACCATCCAGGAATCTAGGATTGATGGAGTAAGGCGGACCAACCTGTCCGGGGGTGACTGGACTGTAAAAAGTCCTGAGCCACATTTGAAGAGGCCAAAGGTACAACCTTGAGAACTGAACCATGTGAGTCCACGAAGACATATGGTCTAAGAGCCTCAGGCACATGTGAAGTGTCATGGAAGGCTGAGACTGCAGACCAAAACAAAGGCAGCGAATTGTCTGGAAATGGTCCATCGGCAGGAATGCTCACAAATTTGTGGAGTCTATTAGGGCCCCAATGAACTGGATTTTCTGACTGGGAATCAAAGTTGACTTTCCTGTGTTTAGGACGAAACCCAAACGGTTGAGTAAGTGCAGTGTGATGCAGACGTGAGAAAGAATTTCTTCCCTGGACCTGCCCCTGAGCAGCCAGATGTCTACATATGGGAAGACATGGATTCCCTGCTTCCTGAGGTACGTCGTCACCACGACCATTTGGTAAAAACCCTGGGAGCAGAAGACAGCCTGAAAGGAAGGGCTTTGTATTGAAAATGGCTGTTTGCCACGACAAACCGGAGAAAACTTCTGTGGCTTAGGAAGACTGTGTCACATGGAAGTCAGCAACTTGAAGATCCAGTGCAGCAAACCAGTCATCTGAGTCAATGCAGGGATGACAGGTG
Organism: Sternotherus odoratus; assembly: GCA_032164245.1. Classification (NCBI taxonomy): domain Eukaryota; kingdom Metazoa; phylum Chordata; order Testudines; family Kinosternidae; genus Sternotherus; species Sternotherus odoratus. The sequence goes on along the minus strand of JAVMKO010000004.1, from coordinate 100,915,707 downwards.
AAAGGGTGATTGTAGCAGGACTGGAGTGGGGTGACTGCCCTGAAGGGGTTAAAACAGCCCGAGGACAGCCAAGGGGGTAGGTTGATTGGGGAAGCAGCCACAGCTGGCTCTGATAAAAGGGCTGGTAGCCAGGAGCTAGACAGTCTCCCTCCAGCTGTAGAGGGAGATAGACCTAGCTGCCTGAAGGAGCAAAGGGTACGGAGCGTACAGCAGTGCTGGGAAAGGGGCAGGCTGAGTTGGGGAGCCTAGGCCTGGTGACCTCCCAGGTTGCAGGCTGATAGGAAGGCCTGAAAAGGTACTGGGCTGCAGGGAAAGGCAGCAGGTCCAAAAGCCCCCTTCCCTATGATGACTGGCTTTTACACTGCACTCTGCCGGATGGAAGATGGAAGCACCCCTCTGCGCTGCAAGTTTTAGCACTGTAAAGTGCCAATGTGGACAGTGCAGCAGCGCTGGGAGCTATTCCCCTCCTGGAAGGGATTTTTTTTTAAGAGCACTGGGAGAGCTCCTTGCTTCTCTTTGAACCCCCCGTATTTCATCCCTTTAAGATGGGGTGCCCAGAACTGAACACAGAATTCTGGGTGAGGATACATCATGTGAAATCATTTGCCATCCTATTCCCTATGCATTCTAACCTGTTTGCTTTTCTGGCTGCTGTTGAACATTAAGAAGTCTTCATTAAACTGGCAACAGCGCAGGTTCTTTTTCTGAGTTGTTACAGATAATTTAGGACCCTGTAAGTGTACATGTAATCCAAATTATTCCTTCCAAAATATATTGCCTTGCATCTGTCAAGACTGAATTTCATCTGCCGTTTTGTTACCCATTCACCTAGCTTGGTTAGGTCCCTCTGAAGTTCCAGTCTTTTCCAGACTTGACTAACCGCAATAAATTTTGCACCATCTGCAAATTTTGCTATTTTACTACACATCTCCTTTTTCAGATCATGGATACATATATTAAACCACAGAAGTCCTAATACAGAACTGTGGCATCCCACTGTTAGCCTTTGGTCTTTATGAAAATTGACCATTTACTTTTATTCGTTTTTTCATCTCTTGACTTGTTTTAATCCCCCAACATTACTTTGCATCTCACTTTAAGACTACTTATTTTCCTTAGTACTCTTTGTGAAAGACTTTCTCAAAGGCTTTTTAAAAGTCCAAATAAATGTTGCGAACCAGTTCTCCTTTATCTGCTCTTTTACTGACGTGCTCAGAAATTTCAGTACCTTAGTGAGGCATGATTTTGTTCCCTCTGTGGAAGTCATGCTAGTTATATGTATAGAAAAAATGTTCTAACCAATACACAAGAGAATATAGACACAATCTGATACGGCAGTCCTTATTCAGACAAAATCCCATTGCAAAGACGATCCCATTTCTGTTTTATCCCTTGCCACAAGACAGAGGCACCATGGAACCAGTTACATCTTAATGAATCCTCTGCTGTCAGAGAAGGTTCTGAAAGAACATTTGATGGGGCCAGAACCCTAAACTGAATTATTTTCAGGCAAGGTAAATTCTATTTAACCTTTGCATAAAGAAAAACAAATGTCTTCTCTAAAGCAATTTAAATAAGCATTTTGAGATCTTTCCACTAGGTAGCAATAGGGTTGTGAGCGCAGGCAGGGCTATTAATAGTCAGAAAGATGCAGACCCCATTTTCCCTCTTTCATTTTTTGCTGTTAAGTTACTATTATCCTCCATTCCATGTAATAATGGGTTTAAAATCAAGTGATACTGGAAATGGAAAGAACAGTGAAAGATGACAGACTTGAAGGGATTTTACTGGGACTATGGGTTACTCCTAAGGTCAGAATCAGTAAGTATAATTAGATTCCTGGCCTTTACAACAAATGTAAAGCAATTCTGAGACTTCTTTTGTGTGCTTGTAATTAAACATGCACTTTTACTGCCCTCTGCAGTATTGTGAAGTTACTTTGATTCCAACACATGAAAGCTTATTGAAAGACCAGATGCAGATACAAGTCCTCCATTTCTGTATGATTCATATTTCTGAAAACAAAACATTTTTCAAAATAAATGGAATAGCCTTTTTTTAAAAAAACAGAACACAAAAGGGGACTGTGTTTCTACTACTACTGAGTGGTTTTCCAGTACCTCTCAGAAATTCATTTCCATACAGACTCCAGCACATAGAACACACATACAACTGAACCTCAATTAACCCACAGAGAAAGCTCACATTTTTGGCTTAACACTAAGCAGTATCTAGAGCATCAGAGTGAGACATATTTGGATAACTTAGCTACCTATTGTAGTTAAACCTGATTCAAGTGGCACAAATGAAAGGTTCAAAGAATGAACCCAGCATTAGTAATGCTTGATCCAAATATATAATGGTGGGGAGAAATGACAGATACTATATCTGGATTATTTAAATACATTTCATGTTTAGATACCACAGTGATTAAATACAGATGGATTAGACGGGCATCTCATTATCACTACTAGGTTCCCCATCCAGTTATTTATACTGCACCCAAAATATGCTTCTGGTCTCCCCCACCCTACTTCAAGAGGTTACAATCTCTAACCCACAACTGGTACTGAGGTTTTGGTTTGTTTCTCCCCAGCCCCTATGTATGTTTAATCTCCAGAGCCAAAGACTTAAGACTTATTAATTCATGCTGAGAATTTCAGAACAAAAGTGCATAGATACAACATAAAAAGAAATCCAAAAGGGGGCTTTCAGTAAATATCAGAAAAGCTCTCTCTGGACTAGGAATTGCATGTTTTTATAAGTACTTTGATAAAATATATTGGCACTTCCCAAAAAGACACAGACATCTGGTTCAAGGGTAATTAGCTCAAGACTTGTCTTTTTATGCCAATTGATATCTTCTATTCATACTAGCAGCATGGCAAAGCAGGTATTCTTGCTGATTCTTATGCAGGTAAAATCCCTTTTACTAAGTATTTGTACAAGATGAACTCTGTTGGTTGAAAAGGTAAATTTTGATTTGGTAAACAAACAGATATCATTTCTGGTTAATTTTGATTGTATTCTCTCATAATAGGTCTTAAATTGAGCATCGGTCCTGGCAGCCCTCCACACAAGTAATTTTCACCCAAAATAGCTACTTGTTTTTGAATGTAAGGATATTAAGACGACAACTCTATTACTGCACATTCACCTAAAAGTTTAATTATACCATATTTATCCACCAGAGGGCTTTCCTGATTGAACAGCAAGGAGCAGCTTGCAGGTCTGAAAATCTGAAGCCTAGTTTCAATTGCAAAGTGTTTAAATATTCCTTTAGTCTCAAGCATTAAAAACCAACCTCCTTCTCCCAAACTGGCTGTGATCAGTATTTGTTTTTAACTAAATGAACCATCACAACAAATGTTTTTTAAATGGCACGGTAGTTGTAAACCAGGAAAGTTACATTCAAGAAAGCAAGCCAGTTCTTTTTAAAATATAAAGAGGATGGTGTAGATTGTATTTGGAACACAACTGCCTAATCACAAACTTATGATCGGAAGCACCCACTGATTTCAGGTGGCTTCATTTTTGCATATCCAACTTGGAACACAGTGGTTCTGAATTTCAGAAGTACCGAGCACCTTCAGCTTTGATGGACCAGTGGATGTTCTGGGTGCTCAACACCTACAGATATTGAGCTCAAAGTGTCTCAAGCTGAGCACACAAAAACTGAGTCACATGACATCAAAAACCAGTTTTGAAAACATTGGCCTTAGACCAGACCACCAATGCAGCAGAGAGGTTACTTAGCAGCAACGAGCTGAGTTTATTGCCTCCACACAGCTACCCTACCAAGAACATGCCCTGCTGCACAGGCTCAGAATGGTCTTCAAAGCAGCGACTATTACTATTATTATGTTCACTTCCCTTTAGCCCTACTTGGGAACTGGCAAACAAGACTGTAAAAGGAGCTGCAGGCAGTGAACTAGGACCATTCCATGATCTCATTGTGGTTGTTGGACATGTGCTTCCCAATCAAGGCCAAGTAGAGTTGTAGAGAGGGGTACTCCATTACACAACTCAAATGCCCCCCCCCCCCCAATTTAATGAGGACTTCACAGAACCATGGCTATTGGGTTCATGCAGTGCCTTTCAAACCCGTTGGTCCATAGTAATCTCAGTAAGTGTTCCTAGGGGAGGGGGGGGGGGGAGAAGATGGTTGCTAAAAAATGGGATGGGGTGGAGGAGGGACACTGGTGGAGACTCTGCCAAGTTGTGGCATGAAATCCACTATTGAGAGGAAGATATTGAGTGCACTGTAGCTCAGGAGGCAATGGGCTGCCAGCTTTTTCTTCAATGGCTCCAGTGACCTCTGTTGTTTACAACGATATGGAGCAAAGAGACATTATCCGAAGGAGATTTGAGCTCTGGCTTCCTTTTAACTTGGGGATGGCGTGCACAATCCCAGAGTACGTAAAGCAGCTCCACAGTCCTTTAATGAGCAGAGGCCCATGTTGATCTCTGAGTTGAAGATGGAAGCCCCACGATTTTGGCTGGACCTCCCAGAGTATTCTTGATGACTGGAGCCAGAAGGCTCTTCACACTGCCATTTCTTGTGCCCATGGTGCACACAACTGTATCAGATGAATCCAAAGCAACCTGCATGGATATATTAGATGTGTGCTGCCACTCTAGCATGATTATTTTACCTCTTTCAATAAACTAAGACAATTTGTTCCAGGGCAGATAATCCTTTTGCCAGACACACCTTGTTAGTGGCAATGCACAGCTAAAAATTGTCAGAATAGACTTTTTTGATGAACCGATCCTGTATCTTGGGGTTCTTTTCCCTTGGTGTTATGTTAGCAACCCTTGCTCCTTGGATCCTTCCTGAACACCCATTATGACAAGAGAGCCTGGTGCTATGAATAAAATTACTCAGAACTTTATAAACTTCAATTCTCATAGCACACCCTGTGAAGTAGGAATTTCCACTTTACCGAACAGTAAAAATCACTTCACCTTTCCCCCCATCCTAATACCATATATAACGGAGGGCAGAGATAGGGAGGAAACTCATGTCACATGCTATGCTAGTCTAGACCACATATCTAGCTGTCATGCCATTCCTAGGTAGAACATGCATCCAAGACTACAACAGATTGTTACTTTGAAGAAAGCTCAAGCAATCTCATTCTTACTATTTCCATATGGAAAACATTTTAAGAAAAACAAATTGTAAATGTTTCATACTTAATGTATTTTTATTTTTAGCAACAATGTCTCATACAAAAGCAATAGAAACATTAACTGCTTTCAGCAAAATGTCTGTACAAAGTTATCATTTACAACAGTTTTACATTAAAAACAGTGAATACAAATCAAGCACTTTCCCTAGATATATTGTTTATTTTTCTCTAAGTGTTAGATAAGTTCTGTCTATCCATGACTATTTACAGGTACCAACTTTAGGCTACAGCTTCTTAATGCATCACTGCCACACTTCTGTTCTGTTTTTCAAATGGGGTTTCAATAGTAACTTACATATGTCCTTTCCCACCATTACAAAATAAGCTTTTGCAAATTAAAGGAATTTTAAGTGAATCAGACAAAAGGAAAACCGTGTAATGTGGAAAAAGCACTTACAAATATCTTTGCCAATTAAGGGAAATCAAAATGAAAGTTAGAGGTTGGGTGATTCTGAAAACAAGGATAGAGCCCTCTACACTTCTAGATCAATAGTTCAAGTATCTAGTCCAGATCAATAATAAGCTAAAGTTGTTGCAGGTCATTGTAGCTACATGAAATAAAATTTTTGTTTATCTGTTGAGGCCATGGATTCAGCTGGTTTTGAATTTAAACTCCCCTCATGCCCTGGAGGCAGGTTTTGCAGGACAGTTGGTTCATGCAGTAGCAGGGCAGTATGCAAAATCTCAAGCCACACCTGCTTATCCTGTTCTGTGGATACGTTGCTTTGTGGACTGCCAACAGAGCACTTAGGCAATAAACTCACATATGGGGAAATGAATGCCAACTTGAAGTTTTACAGAACTAAGTTTGCTGGAGGATAGCAGTGTTGCCTTTGGCTATTTTCTCTATGACCTGTTCCATATTCTGAATAATTATAAAAAGTAGTCTTGTAAAACCATCTGATATACATAAATTAGAAGTCAAACAGGAAGTTACACAACTTAAATTCTATTCTTTACACAAATTTGGTCCAGAAAATATGTAGACAGACCACAAATTAGGGAACAGCCCTTTAACTTGCTTAAGCTTCTGCACTATTGACAGGTAGGGAACAACATCCAGTTTGAGAATACCAGGCTAACATTTCACGAACTTTTAAAAGAATGTTTCCCTTAAAACAGCCTGCACAGAGCACTCCTTAGCTCACTGTACTGAAGTCTTTAAGTGGCTCACTCAAACATGCCTCCAAGTCAAATTCACCATCCACCTGATAGTCAACATGTCTAACTTTGGTGGGAGTGCCAGAAAAGGTATCCTAGAACAGAAAATTACATTAGTGAATAAGAAATTAAGGTCAGCATGCCTCTCATCTATTTAATATTTTATCTTCATATTCCATTATTTCTGTATTTCATTTAGACCTTCCTAGTCTCACTAAAGTATCATATGTGATGTGTTAAAGGCAGATCCAAAACAATTTCAATAACTTAGCACTAGTGCATGCTTGAACATACACCACCTTTTAAAAGATTGTCCTTGGGACGTTGCATCTATGTATATGATCTATTTCAAATTCTACACAAACAATACTATATCAGTACTATATCAGAAGAAGCGGATGGTTTGGAAGCAGACTGTACAGAAGGCTAAACCTTCTTGTACTGCTGTTTTTTTGCTCAAGAGGTCACAACATTTTAGACTACTCCAGTCTTCTCCAGACTTTCGAAAGCTGAGTCGTCTTTAGGCCTAAGGCTATGATTTTGGCACAAGTATTTTTATTGAACATTACAGACGGGATGCGGGAAATAATAAACAACAAAAGTTTACACAGGGCCATTGCTAGGAAGTAGCAAGCAAAGCAACCACCTACAAACCCAGGCGCTGGATGAGTGGAATTTTGAGGAAGTCATGGAGATCTCAAAAATCACAGAACCTGTGACTGACTCAGAGCCTCACTTCAACCTTTGTATGTTGTTAAAGGCATTCCCAAACTGAATGATCTCAGCAGATCATGTATTTCACATGACATCTTCCCCTTTCTTACATGCTTTGAAAAGTGAAATATTTAATGTCAACATTAAAAATACAAAGTGTACAGTGCTCATTTTATATTATAAATATTTGCACTGTAAAAAAGATAAATGAAAGAAATAGGATTTTTCAATTCATTTCATACAAGTCCACTCAGTGCTATTTCTTGTTCAGCCATACACTAAGACAGGGGTATCCAAACTACGGCCCGGGGGTCGAATCCGGCCCCCAGCCCAGCTGAGCAGGCACATGGAGAAGCCGCTGTTGCCCCTCACCCCCGCGCGAGCTGCTGTCGGCAGCCCCATGCGTGGAGGGGTGAGTGCCCCGTGGTGTGGCTGGAGGAGCAAAGGGCGGGGGTTGCAGCAGCGGTGTCACTGGAGGAGCAAAGGGGTGAGTGCCCCTGTGGCGTGGCCAGAGGAGCGGGGGCCGGGGGGGGGGGGGGGGAGGACGCCTCAGCAGCGGCCCACAAAGCCTCTTCAAAAAAAATCTAATATGGCCCTCGTCTCAAAAAGTTTGGAGACCCCTGCACTAGGACAAACAAGTTTGTTTACATTTATGGGAGATAATTCTGCCCGCTTATTTACGTTACCTGAAAGTGAGAACAAGTGTAGTCATGGCATTGTTGTAGCTGGCTTTGCAAGGTATTTAGGACATATCTGGCACCTAAATACCTTTGACTTGAAAGTGCTAAATATTTTACAATGTTTTGTTTGAGTGCAGTTACGTAAAAAAAATTCAACATTTTAAAGTTTCACTTTCATGATAAAAAGATTGCACTACAGTACTTTATATGGGGAACTGAAAAATACTATTTCTTTTATCTTTATTACAGTGAAAATATTTGTAATAAAAATATGAAGTGAGCACTGTACACTTTGTATTTTGTGTTATAGTTGAAATCAATATATTTGAAAATGTAGAAAAACATCCAAAAATATTTATAAGAAATTTCAATTGGCGATCTATCATTAACAGATGATCAATCAGTTTTAATCACCAACTTTTTAATTTTGTAATTTAAAAAATTTGACAGCCTTATTAATCTGAAATATAGTTTACTGAATAATTATGGCAAAATATTACTTACATAATTGTCTTGAGAGCTTGCTTGAGATTCAGTAGAATTACTTCCAATGGATTCTGTCTCCATCTCACCAAGGTCAACAGGGCTGCTATAAAATTAAAACAATTCAGAGATTTAGAGCAAGTTAAAATCTCCCAATGATGCAGTCTACTAAACTATGGTATAGTTTAAGGAAGTAGTGAGACAATTAGGGAACTTGCTGCATGCAATACTCAGATCCAATTAAAAAATCCTGCATTGCTTGCAGTAAACTTGGTCATCACTTTAAGAATTCATAACCCTGTGTGTTCTTTTTAATTCACAGGTCAATTTTTTGTAAGTTTAACTGTGTGAAATGACTCCACATGAATCTTATTAAAGAATGTCTTACTCACAAAAGTCACTTTAAAGATAAACCAAGCTCTTTTAATCTAAAAATCCACCTGCTGATGTTAGTAAGACAATAACAGGTTGTTTCTATGTTTGGAGCAAGAAATCAAAGAAAGATGCTACCAATTAAGATGGTGAGTTGTAGCTGTTCTTCTAGGAATCTGTCTAACCTTGGTGGGAGTGCCAGAAAAAGTATCAGTCATTGGTGATGGGATGATGATCAACTCTGAGGACCTTCAATATACAGTAATAGAAACTACTGAGAAAGCTTGTAGCAACCTGGGAAGTGGAGAGTTTTGCTAGCAGTCTGCAGCTGTCTCCAAGGAAGATGCAGCAAGAAAGAAAAAAAAACAACCATACCTGTTGCCCCTCAGCTCACGGAGTTTGGTAAATGAAATCTCTTCTCCTGTCCCTTCTAGTAGGGGCCTTTATTTTATTTGCCATTTTTAGACATTCCCCTATTTGTTAGGTAGGGAGCTTTTTAAATATTCCTATTGTTGCTCCAAACTGGCATTTCCCACTGGCATTTTAACTAGCGACATCTAGTTCTGCTCAGAACTTGTTTAGACAGCATAGTACTAAATTACTAGTACCTTGTTTATTCTAGCATTCCATTGTCACTACTGCTGATAGTCAGTGAACTTTTCAGAGAAATAGATCTAGTGTAGACAAGACCTTCAAAAGCAAAGCACAGGATGTTTTCCTCCCCCCAACCCAGAAGCAGGTACCTTGGCCTCTATACCCCAGTTTCCCCTGGGAAATGAGGATAATGATACTGACCTCTTTTATAAAAGATTTTGAGATCAACTGGGGGGGAAAGTGTGATATAAGAGCTAGATCTCACTAAAGCAGGGCGCCCCACCTGCCAGATTGCAAATGTTCTAATCTCCAGGACATTATTTTCTCAATATCTAGCACACAATGAAGGCATGGGGTAGAAAATCCATAATTTGATCTGAAAATAAATTAGTTAAAAAAATCCCAAAGCCTTTTTTTACTTGAAGCAGGGTTCCCATTTCTGAAGACACCATACTTCAGAAATATCAGATGTTTACCGGGCTTAGATAAATTAGTTTTTTGTGTTGGTTTTTTTTTGTGTTTTGTGTTTTTGTGTTGGTTTTTTTTTTTTGGGGGGGGGGGGAGCTAAAAATGACTATGCACTTAATCCTTAACCTTCTCTTGGGGGAGAACAGATTCCCCTCCCCACCACCAAATGCATCCCCCTCAAACTCAGCACATGGCCCCGGCAGCCCATTCTCCCAGGGATTATATTAGCTGGCAGAAGAAGAAAATTATCAATCTTATATCTTACACTGTGCTCCTATAGTATATATCCAAAGGTTCAGGATTCAAAGCCTACCAAATGTGCATGATAGGGCTATTACAATCAAGCATTTAGTGATGAAATGCCATAATGTAGACTGCACAGGAATCCTTAATTTGGCCACCTTGTATATGCATTATACTACTATCTTTACTTTACATTATCACAAACTATTTTATCCACAGCATTCAGCCTTATACAGTGCACAGGATGGTGCTGAGAGAATTAATCCAGGTTGAGTTGTGAATAAGGCTGCCTGTAGGATCCCTGCCTCATTCACTATCGAAATAGGAACATGTATGGAGAACAAGGCAGGGGACTGCAGGAAGGGAAAAGGATGGCTTTGTGATTAATGCAGACAAATAGAATCATAGAACTGGAAGGAACCTCAAGAGGTCATCTAGTCCAGTCTCCTGCACTCATGGCAGGAATTAGTATTACAGTAAACCCTCGATTTAACGGACCTCAATTTAACGGACTTCGGATGCAACGGACAAAATTTCTGAGCAAGTCTGATGCATTCCTGATCCATTTCTGGCAGGCTGGCTGCCGGCTTCCGGCTGCCGCTGGGGTCCCAGCCGCGGGCGGCCTGGCTCCTGGCTCCCGGCTGCCGCCCGGGTCACAGCAGCAGGAGGTTGGCTGGGGGGTCCCGGGAGCCGGGACCCGGGCGGGCTGGCTGACGGCTCCCGGCTGCCGCCGGGGTCCCAGCCGCGGGCGGGCGGGCTGATGGCTCCCGCCCGAGTCCTGCAAGCGGGCGGGCTGGCTGATGGCTCCCGGCTGCTGCCTGGGTCTCAGCAGCCGGAACCCGGGCGGGCTGGCTGATGGCTCCCGGCAGCGGGCAGGCTGTGGAGCTGCCGCCCCAACCCTGTGGCAGGCGGGCTGCTGCTCTGACAGCTCATTTTTTTATTATTAAATAACAGACTTTTTGATTTAACGGACACCCCCTCGCCCGAATTAGTCCGTTAAATGGAGGGAGGTTTTACTGTATCTAGATCAGGGATCAGCAAACTTTCAGCAGTGGTGTGCCGAGTCTTCATTTATTCACTCTAATTTAAGGTTCTTCATGCCAGTAACACATTTTAACATTTTTAGAAGGTCTTTCTATAAGTCTATAGTATATAACTAAACTACTGTTTTATTTAAAGTAAATAAGGTTTTAAAAATGTTTAAGCAGCTTCGTTTAAAATTAAATTAAAATGCAGAGCCTCCTAGACCGGTGGCCAGGACCTGGGCAGGGTGAGTGCCACTGAAAATCAGCTCACGTGCTGTACCGCCTTTGGCACGCATGTCATAGGTTGCCTACCCCTAATCTAAATCATCCCTGACAGGTGTTTGTTCAACCTGCTCTTAAAAATCCCCAATGATGGAGATTCCACAACCTTCCTAGGCAATTTATTCCAGTGCTTAACCACTCTGAAAGTTAGGAAGTTTTTCCTAATGTTCAACCTACACCACCGTTGCCACAATTTAAGCCCATTGCTCCTTGTCCTATCCTCAGAGGTTAAGAACAACAATTTTGCCTCCCTCCTCCTTGTAACAAGTTTTTAGGTACTTGAAAACTGTTAAGTCCCCTCTCTCTCCTCTTCTCCAGACTAAACAAACCTAATTTTTTCCCATCTTCCCTCAAAGGTCACATTTTCTAGACTTTTAATCATTTTTGTTGCTCTTCTCTGGACTTTTTCCAATTTGTCCACATCTTATCTGCACTTAAAAACAATGTAAAACTTTAGAGCCCACAAATCCACTCAGTCCTACTTCTTGTTCAGCCAATTGCTAAGACAATTAAGTTTGTTTACATTTATGGGAGAGAATGTTGCCCGATTCTTATTTACAGTGTCACCTGAAAGTGAGAACGGGCACTGGCATGGCACTTTTGTAGCCAGCACTGCAAGGTATTTGTGTGCCAGATGTGCTAAATATTCATATGCCCCTTCATGCTGTGGCCATTATTCCAGAGGACGTGCTTCCATGTGGACGACTCTCATTAAAAAAATAATGCATTAATTAAAATTTGTGACTAATTCCTTGGGGGAGAATTGTGTGTCTCCTGCACTGTGCTCTACCCACATTCTGCCATTTATTTCATATATGAAAGTCTCAGATCATGATCCTTGATTTAAGAACACTTTCACTGTAGATCTGACAAAATGCAAAGAAGGCACCAATGTGAAATTTCTCAAGATACCTACAGCACTCAATCCACGGTTTAAGAATCTGAAGTGCCTTCCAAAATCTGAGAGGGATAAAGACGTGGAATGTGCTGTCAGAAGTCTTAAAAGAGCAACACTCCAATGTGGAAACTGCAGAACCTGAGCCAAGAGAAAGTCAACTTTCTGTTGGCAGCATCTAATACAAATGATGAAAATTGATGTGTGTCACTCCGCACTGCTTTAGATAGTTACCAAGCAGAACTCATCATCATCATGGATGTATATCCTCTGGAATGGTGGCCAAAGATTGAGGACATACAAATGTTTAGCATATCTGGCACATAAATACCTTGCAATGCCAGCTACCAAAGTGCCATGCCAATGCCTGTTCTCACTTTCAGGTGACACTGTAAATAAGCAGCAGGCAGTATTATCTCCCGTAAATGTAAACCAACTTGTTTGTCTTAGCAATTGGCTGAACAGACTTGTAGGTGCTAAAGTTTTACATTGCATTAAAAAAAGTTACGTAATAAAACAAAAAATCTACATTTGTAAGGTGCACTACAGGACTCGTATGTGGTGAATTGAGAAAAAACTTTTTTACAGTGCAAATATTTGTAATAAAAAATAAAGTGAGCACTGTACACTTTGTATTTTGTGTTGTAATTGAAATCAATGTAGTTGAAAATGTAAATTACAATCAGTATTAACTAATTAACTAAAAAAAATTCATTGCAATTTTAATTGTGTGAATTAACTGTGATTAGCTGACTGGCCTATCAACTACAATTGGTTAACAACATAGCAAAAGCCTCCTGGTTGATTAATAATTAAAATCACATTTTAATATGTGCTGCAAGGAGCCACTCAAATGGAAGCTCCTGACCCGCAAGTATCACTGACTTATACCATTCTGAACATAAGACATATCTAACAGCTTCTGCCAGTTTTTGTTGTGCTAGAACAGTGCTTCAGATATGAAATAATGATGATAGTGGGGCTTGTTTAATCTATTGACCAGAATGGGCTTTAGGTTCTGGCAGGCAGAGCCTTCAAGCCCTTAGTAGTAGCTTCTTGGGTTTACGAAAATATAACACTCAAATATGGCAAAAGGTAGCCAGAAGGACTTGGAACAGAAATTATCCTTACATATTCTGACTGAAGGTGAACGAAATTGGAACTTAGCTGAAAATAGAAAAGTGTTTATATGGTGTGAACATTTAATACTGTTTTAATCGCTTTGAAAAGCAGATGATGAATAAAAGCAGTAGATGAGTCAGATGATAGCACAGTCATTTTCTGAAGGAACTAAAATATATTAGAAGAAAAATTGCTTGATTGATACATACATTGCTTGCAAGTCACTTCCTTCTTCGGCAGGAGGGTCCCAAGAATGCAAAGCAACCTTCCACAGTCTGATCTGCTGGTCCCAGGACCTACGGCTATACTTCTTAAATTTATTTGGAGTCCTAGGATGGACCCCTGGTACTCGATGACACCTATTAATTCAGAAAGTTGTCATGAAAATTCCACTTTTGCTTTTCAAATAATCTTTAAAGTGACTGAATTTGTCTAACACTGGAAACCCATTAAATCCCATTTTCAGAATATTTTGGGTTGGTTTTAAACCCAGGCAGGTATTTAAGACAGGTAAGCTGCTTGATTATTGTGCAGCTCAGTTTTCTCTCTCCTCCACCCCAGGAAGTTTCATTTATAAACAAATAAGTAACCAAATGTGAAGAACCAGACAATGTTTACATATTTATAATACACCCATGCAACTTACCTTGGAACTTCTTTAATGTATCTGTCATATGCAATTGTGTTTTTTCCATAATTTATCTGTTTTTGCCTTCTCATCAGAACCACTTCATCTGTCTCAAGTTCTACTGCTACAGTGGATTCCTTTGAATCAGAACTAAAGAAAAAAATACCTAGATTTTAATTGCATTATGTTCTTGTGAGAACCAGAACACTCAAGCCCCACAGCTATAGCAATCTTCAGACCTGCTGCACTAATTAGGTTAATTTCTGAAATGGCTGTTCAGGATTTTGTTGAATTAGCATGTTACAATGTGAACTTGTAAATACTCAACTTGAAGTAATTTGTTTTAACAACAAGGAAATCATGGACATGCAAGGAGTTTAAAAGCAACTATTGCAGCATATTTTTCCATTGATCTCCAGAGATGAATTTACACCTACCTTCCAGAAGAGGACTTCCTTTCTCTTGCAAATTCATTTATCAAGAGCTTTCTTTTGTATCTAGAAAATAGTTTATTCAGTATTAATACTTATTTAAAATACAAGAAAAATGTATGTTACTTTCATAAATTGTTTCCACTGCATAATGAATATATCCTCTATTAATGTTCACGGAAACATTGGCTCGTTGGTTGGTTGGTCTTGTCCACATGCTCAGAGTCTAACTGATTGCCATATTTGGGGTTGGGAAGGAATTTTCACCAGATCAGATAGGCAAAAAACCCCGCGGTTCCTGCCATTCTTTGCAGCATGGGGCACGGGTCATTTGCAGTTTTAAAAGTAGTGTAAATGGTGGATTCTTTGTAACTGGAAGTCTTTAAATCATAATTTAAGGACTTCAGTAACTCAACCAGAGGTTAGAGGTCTATTTCAGGAGTGGGTGGATGAGGTTCTGTGGCCTTCAATGTGAAGGTCAGATTAGATTATTATGACGGTGGTGGGTTCCTTCGGACCTTAATCATCTGTGAAGTTCAAAATCATAAGTGCATGGTAAGCATTTTTCTATCATGGAAATGGGTCCTTCATCTCTCTTTTGGAATCTGAAGATTCATCTTCAAAACTCCACCTCAAGTTTTATCACAATAATTACCATGCAAACAGATGAGTAGTGGATGGGACGACATTCAAAGAGAGTCATCTCACAGCAAGACAATCCTGAATCTGTAGACTGTTGGCAGTTCAGTGACGTTGGCCACCTCCTTCAAAAGGACTACATCACATCACTGTTACATATTTCTAAGTCTAAGCTGGCCTGGGAACAGAAATCAAAACTTGTCCCTACATATGACAGCCATAAGTGATATTTCATGATTGTACTTCTATAATACCGAAGGTAAAAAAGCAGCTATGATTCTACAAGAACAAGTCTTTTTTGCAACACCAATCATATATAACCTATGGTACCTTGCAATTTCTTTATTAACATTGGTTCTCATTTCATCTTCTTCAACTACAGATCCCCAGTCTGAACATCTTGAAAAGGACCCAGGACCTTCTGGTGTTGTAAAACTGAAAAACAAAATCTCTGCATGAAAACTGGAATGTTATCCCAATTCCCCCACCTAATTAATCTCTAATTTGATAGCTATTTAAAATATTTTAAATAGAACGGCTTACTCAATATATTTCTTATGCCCATCCAATCATATATACATGCACTAATAAAAAAGTTTAAAGTTTCTGACTAGTTACCATTGCAGAGCTTGTACAACTTGTGACGCTGGCTGACCAGGTCATGAAGTAATGGTTAGATATATAAGCATGTAATCAGGTTTTTTTAAACTTCATGAAAACTAGTGGAATGTTACTGGTACTGTTTTCATTGTCATAATGTAGTAGCAAACCTTTACACAGTAAATACCCTGATAACTAAATTACCCATCAAGGAAATCTTGTGACATGCTAATGAAGGACTTAAAGACTTTAACAGAAAATGCTAATCTCAAAGTGAGTGGCCATTAACTTTTGACCTGCCACTATATGTATATGTGCATTCCTCACATTGTCTTCAAGGGAAAAGCTCAAGGTGGGTAGATCAGCCATGGGCAAACTATGGCCCGCAGACCACATCATTTAGTTAATGAGAAGAGACTGGGATTCATCTCCCCACCCTGATAACCCCCACTGGGGTAGGGGACCCTGACACATCTGCTGGTGTCCCAAGCAATAGCAACCACTATGCAGGCTATTGTGGGGTGTGTGGACCCACCAGTCTCCCCTGGGCCTGCATGGGTCACTGTGAGATGGACTAGGTCAGGACTCCTAATGGCCACCTTGGCAGTGCCACCCCACCCCCATCCCTGCCAGCCAGCAAGCTGTGGCAGCCTCCATGTTGGCTATTGGAGAAAGACTCTCCTCTACCCCCAGAATAGGATCAGCCTGCCACATCCCTGACCCTCTCCATGATGGGTCTGCCCCTGGGAGGAGGGGGTGCCCACGGGCTAATTTCACAATTCGCATGAAGCAGCGTGGATAAAAACCAATTATTTAATTTTTTTTTAATTGATTTATTTAATCAGATTTTTCTGATAAATGCATTGAGAAAAAACCTATTTTAAACAGTTTTAATGAAGATACATTATAGCTCAAAGATGTGTCATGGATTATAAATTCTAATACTAGTATGAGAATATTTATGCAATGTTTAAGAAAAGTTTTGTAAACGATTAGGGACCCAATTTTAGGGGTTCCACGGGCTTCTATACAGATTATTTAGATTCATCTTTCTATCTACCCAATGGGACCCAGTGCTCAGTCTAGAAGATACCATCAGAGATGCTTAGTTTTGCAGTTATCAAACTGAATTTGTCGCCCCAGAGGTAACATGCTTGTTAACAGCAAAAAAAATTAAAATAAATAATATAGAGGCGAGAAATAACAGACCTTAACTCTACTGTCCCTCTGCAAATGTGTACACAGAGTCAATCCCTTACCGCTCTCTAAAAGTGCAAACTTTCAAAAAGTTCAATTAATAGAAGATTGTTGCGGATGGAATAGAGCTAGACAAGGAGAAAAAGTCTGGAGATAAATGTGAGAAGTGAAGGACATATGCTTGTTCTGTTAAAATATTATGTGTTTGCTGTTGAAGAAAAAAAATCCAGAATACTTAATGTCATTGTTTTAATTAAAAATTTAAATGTCTGCCTGGTGATGTTCTCCTAATACAGCATAACAAGAAAATCCTCCTAATATTAATGATTAACTTGTTGAACTGGAGATAGTTCACCTCCCAATAACTTCATAAATATCTGCTTAAATTACCTTTGGTAAATGAAATAACCAAACAATCGTTAATTTTCTAATATAGCTGCAAAACTAATCTAAAAAGTTTTCAAAATAAATCACTGTTTAAAAATGTATAGTAGGTTTCATTTTTAGAAGGTACACACCTCTACGTTGGCATTGTGAAAAGTGTGTGAATGTTATAACAACCAACAAGAATGCACTTTTATGTAAAAAACCATAATTAAATCAAGTCTTCCTGACTAGTGATTTAAATCATGATTTTCATGTACCCAGAACTCACAGAACTGCATCACAATATGGAACTTTGGATCTATGGCATTACAGTATGTTGTCCAGTGCTCTGTCCAGACCAATCTTAAATATTTTAATCTCCCTTTTGACCATTGTAAAATCTAACTTGCCTCACCATGAGAGCATGTTTATCAATATGGAACTCAAATTTACCTTTTCTGATTTTATCCTAATGTTCCTACTTTATCCTATTTTGTTAATAATAAATAATAATAAATGGAGATATACCAATCTCCTAGAACTGGAAAGACCTTGAAGGTCATCGAGTCCAGTCCCCTGCCTACACTAGCAGGATCGAGTACTGTCCCCTGACAGATTTGTTGCCCCCGATCCCTAAATGGCCCCCTCAAGGATTGAACTCACAACCCTGGGTTTAGCAGGCCAATGCTCAAACCACTGAGCTATCCCTCCCCCCCCTCAACTGATGTTTCCCATCCTGGTTGCTCAACTGATGTTTCCCATCCTGGTGGATCTGGGCAAAAAGAGCAGCATGAACAGGGAATAATGTAGGACCTTAAGTATGATCTGTAGGTATCTTTCCAAAGCTAAAAGTAGCTCCTTGGAAAGCTATCCACACTGCTTCCCTGCTCCTGCAGTAGCCTAAAAGCATTTAGTCCTGGGAATGGCACCCATGATCTTTAACTCATGCCACTCCCCCAAGTCCCTCTTCTCTCCTCACTCATCTGAACCATAAGGTCACATGATGCCCAGACTCACAAAATTAAATTATCTGCAAACTGAGCAGATTCAGGCCTTCTGGTTAACAAAAAACAACAGGGCGGAAAAGGACAACCCACCTATTTATTCATCACAGGAAGTAGCTCCAAGATAAAAAGATAATAAGTCACTAAGCAATGTTTTTCACTCCTAGATTTTTACATCCTACCAGTACTTCAATCCCTGTCTCTTCCCCTTCCCTCCCCTTTTACTAGAAAGTGATGCATCACATGAGGGATGGAAAATGAAAACATACTGGTCAGTTTCACTGTTTCTGATGCACAAGAGATGCAAGCCTGTTTCAGCTGCATACACTGTAGACAAATCCTTTATTAAACATACCTATCCAACCTGTTGTCAGAAGGTCCATACTTGTTTTCATCATCAAAAATGGACGAATCTGAATCATTCTGTTTTCTCCGTTTCCCATCTGCTCCACGTTTCCTTCCTTGAGACCAACGAGCTGGGTGTTGAGGGCTGCTGGGAAATAGGTCAGAATTTAAAAAGTGAAACTTACACGCTGGCTTTGTAACCTTTCACAGCCACCATCTACCACAAGGGCAGCAATAAGAAGCACGCGGGCACCACTTTCACCTTGAAAGCAACCCCCAGCCGTTCGCTTTTTGCCCCTGAAAGCCTTCTCACCCCGAACCCGCAGACACTGGTGCCTCCCTGGGGAGGATCTGAACACCGGGGCGTTCTCGCTCTCAAGCCCGCGTCCCCGCTTTTCCCGCCCATGGCAAGACCGTGTGTCCCGCTGCCCCTGCTACTTCACCTCACGCGAGCCCCGCCCGGGATACTCGCCCCGACTACGGGCGGCGCGTCTCTTCGTGATGCTCCCCCGCCTTTCCACCGGCCCGGGAGCTGCCCCGGCCCCGTGCGCCCGCCAAGGTCCGGGAGCGGGTTCACACCAGGCCCCGTCTGTGGACGAGCCCTGGGGCTGCCCCCGAACACGGAGGCGGCGGGCGAGCTCGGGGTCACCCGGCCGCGCTTCCCCGCCGTTCTGGGGAGAGACGGCTCCGTCCCCCACCCTGGTGCCGACGCCGCCCCAACACCCCGTGGGCGGCGGCCGGACCGGGGCTACCTGTCCCCGCCACCGCCCACCTGCTCTCGCTACCGCCGCAGCCGCTGTGGGGGCTCCTCTGGCGGAAGGACATGGCGCGCGGGAGGCTCGGGCCCGCGGCGAGGTAGGGGCGGGAGCAGCGCGCTGGTGCCACAGTCGGTAGCTGTGGCGACGGGCAGCGGCTCGCGGTCGCAGCCTCCTCGAGTCACCCCGCTCGCGCCTCCCGCCGGCACAGACTGACCGGGAAGCTGCGCTCCCGCGCGACGCACGCGCCCCGCCCCGCCCCCCCCCCTGGTATTAGAGCGCATGCGCGGGCGGTCAGGGCCAGACCATCGAGGAGAGGGCCATGAGCTTGTGAGGAGCAAGAACTTCCTCTCTCAAGCCGGGAGAGCCCTCCCCTCTTTCGATCCCGCCCCATCAACGCCTGAGGGGAAAATGGAGGTTCAAAACGGGTACAAGTCCTCGTACTGGGCTGGGGGCATGTTCCCCCCCCCACGAGTGCTCTAGTGGGCTCGTCCTACAGCTGGCGCCGCGCGCCCTCTTCCTCCTTCCCCTCTGACGGGCTCCGCCCCTCGGGGCGTGTTGGCGGGAGAATCCGAACCCGGCAGCGGGTTGCATCGTTGCAGTCCAGGACTTGGCGGTTGACTATCACCCGCCCCGGATCAGGGTCTATGGCGTCATGGGCTCGTGCCACCGCATTTCCTTGCCCCCGGAGTCCCCTGTCTGCGCTGCGTGGCTGGGTTCGCATCCGACCACAGTGGGTGCGTTGCCGTGTTGTGACTGCTCGTGCCTTGCGCTGCAAGGGGCTTGTCCACACGTGGGGTTCTTCCAGACTAGCTATTGCGCTTTACATTCACCCCCTCCCCGAATCCGAATTAACTTCCAAGTGTAGACACGCTCTGTTCGATTGTATGCTGAGTTCTACGCGGCCCTCTCTAGCTTTTCCCAGGGTCATGCTGTGCTCACAGGCTGCTGCTTGGTTCTCATGTTTCCCCCTTTGCTGTTCCGATCTATTTTCAGTCTGGGTGTTCTCTCCCACGCCCACCGGGTTCCAATACCCACTGGAACTCTGTGCCCACATGCTGCTCATTTCTGGGCTGACTCTGAGAACACAAGAACTAGGGGTCACCAAATGAAATTAATAGGCAGCAAGTTTAAAACACACAAAAGGAAGTATTTCTCCACACAAGGCATAGACAACCTATCAAACTCTTTGCCAGAGGATGTTGTGAAAGCCAAGACTATAACAGGGTTCAAAAATAACTAGGTAAATTCATGGAGGATAGTTGTATCAATTAGCCAGGATCGGAAAGGATGATGTCCCTTGCTTTTGTTTACCAGAAGTTGGGAATGGGTGACGGGACGGATAACTTGATGCTTTTCTGTTCATTCCCTCTGGGGCACCTGGCATTGGCCACTGTTGGAAGACAGGATACTGGGTTAGATGGACCATTTGTCTGACCCAATATGGGTGTTCTTATCTCAAGAAAACAAACGTTGTAAAGGCATTTTATAAACTTGTTTTAACCCTAGTGGCTACCAAGGCTAAAACATGATTGTTTTAATACTGTATGACTGGATAGAAAAAAATAACCTTCATAACATTTGGCCATAACAATGTTGAAATATGGTTATTTTTATAAGGAGGTATTTGTAAAGACTAGGGGAAGTGAACTTCAGAGTCCTGTCCAAATTTCATCTGATAATTTTTTTCTGCCGATGTAACTTACCCAGTACATTTTACTGGACATGGCATTCTTCACTTCCTGCCCTCAACCTATCATGTAGCATTGTTTTGCTCAGTTAAACAAATGCCAGATTTCACCCTGGAGCTGGCTGCCTTTCCATAGCTGAAATTATCTTGACTGTACAGTTTGTAAAGCACTTTCAGACTCTTTGGGATAAAAGGTTTTGTATGAAGCCATAACCTTCATCATATTGTGGAAATCTTTCAAGTCATTTACAGGTTTCAGAGTGGTAGCCTTGTTAGTCTGTATCCACAAAAAGTACAAGGAATACTTGTGGCACCTTAGAGACTAATAAATTTATTTGGGCATAAGCTTTCGTGGGCTAAAACCCACTTCATCAGATATATAGAATGGAACATACAGTAGGAATATCTATTTACAAAAAACAAGCAAAGATGGGAGTTGCCATACGGACTCTAAGAGGCTAATTAATTAAGGTGAGCTATTATCAGCAGGGGGAAAAAAACTTTTTGTAGTGATAGTCAGGATGGCCCATTTCAAACAGTTTACAAGAAGGTGTGAGTAAAAGTAGGGGAAAATTGCCATGGGGAAATAGATTTCAGTGTGTGTAAGGACCCAGCCACTCCCAGTCTTTATTCAAGCCTAATTTAATGGTATCCAGTTTGCAAATTAATTCCAGTTCATCAGTTTCTCCTTGGAGTTTGTTTTTGAAGGTTTTTTGTTGAAGAATTGCCACTTTTAGGTTGGTTACTGAATGACCAGAGAGATTGAACTGTTCTACTGATTTTTGAATGTTATGCTTCCTTATGTCATATTTGTGTCCATATATTCTTTTGCATAGAGACTGAATGGTTTGGCAATGTACATGGCATTGTTGGCATATATCACATCAGTAGATGTGCAGGTGAATGAGCCCTTGATGGCATGGCTGATTTTATCAGAGCCTATAATGGTGTCACTTGAATAGATATGTGGACAGAGTTGGCACCGGGCTTTGTTGCAAGGATAGGTTCCTGGGTTGGTGTTCTGTTGTGTGGAGTGTCGTTGCTTATGAGTATTTGCTTCAGGTTGGGGGGGCTGTCTGTAAGCAAGGACTGGCCTTTCTCTTGAGATCTGTGAGAGTGAGGAATCGTCCTTCAGGATAGATTGTAGATGTTTGATGATGCACTGGAGAGGTTTTAGTTGGGCGCTGAAAGTGATGGCTCATGGCATTGTGTTACTTTCTTTATTGGGCCTGTCTTGTAGTGAGTGACTTCTGGGTACTCTTCTGGCTCTGTCAATCTGTTTCTTCACTTTTGAAATCTTGGTGGAATTCCACAAGGTCCAGATGATGACGTTGTCATCAATGTAGTGCAAGTAGAGTAGGGGCATCAGGGGACAAGAGCTGAGGAAGCATTGTCACAAAGTCACATAAGTAAACATGGTGTCTGAACTTTGTGACTTTGTCTTCACCCGTAACTATTTCAGATTTGGAGACAATTTATAGCAGGACTGCTATGGGTACCTGCATGGCCCCACAGTATGCCAACTTTTTTATGGCTGACTCAGAACAACGCTTTTAGACTTGGGAAGAAAGGCTAGGCATTTGGTTTTGGCCATGCTTAGTGTAACCTGATGGTGAGAAATCTGGGAGATATTGGAGAGGCAGGATAATACAACTTAACTATCTCCCAGAGGTGTTTGAGTCTTCATTAATGCATGTAAAGTGCCTGCAAATGATGAGACAGAAGGCACTAGAAATGCAAAGGATCATTTTTAAATAATCACACAGTAATTACTTTGCAATTTTTTAATTAATTGGTGTCCTCATAGTTTTGCCATCTTCAGTTGTACTTCCCCAGTCTGAGCAATTTGAAAGGGGCCTAGAGCTGATTGATGTTGAAAAACTAAAAAATAATTAAGCCTTCACACTGACATATGTTGTTCAATTTCCCCTCCTAATTTGTCACTTAACTGACAGCAACCTAAGGTGTATTTAGCACCCCAGCTTCATGGCAGTGTCAGGTAGTGCAGAACTTGATATTACTTCAAATCAAAGTGATGGTATTCAAGCTCCTCACTGCATCTTGTCATTTTCAAAACTGCCCGGAGCAGCCAAGCAAACAGAGAATAAGGAGGAAGAGGAAGGTTTCTTTAGGAAACAGAGTTCTCACCATTTGAGCAAATGGAATTGTTAACAGAATACCAGTTTTATGTTTCATAGTTCTCCTGAATTTCTTTTCAGAGTTGGTAGCTGTATGGTTTCTTATCTAAAGCAAAATAATGGGAGCTGGGAAATTTCTACTTCAGTAAGTTGTTGAGCCACTAACATCCTTGGGACTGTGTAGAAACTCACCCTATTCCCTAATGTTTAAATGAAACAAACAGAAAATTGTTGTTTGTTTTTTCTTGTTTTGTAGTGTTGTACAGTAGACTCTCGATTATCCAGGATTGGGTTAACCAGGATGTGAAAAAAATATATATGTGTAACTCGCAGGGCCGGCTCTGGGTGTGTTGCTGCCCCAACCATGTACGTGTGTACACACACACACACACACACACACACAAACCCACCAGGGTGCAGGGCAGCCATTAAAAGCAACACCCTCTTCCCCCAATGCAGGGTGGCTGGTGAACCAACCTCCTCCCACCATATTTCCTATGGATGGTGATTATCCGGGATTTTATTAACCAGGATTAATTTTTTCCCTATCATCCTGGATAATCGAGAGTCTACTGTAATAGGTTAGGGCAATACGCGGCCATGTGTCCTAACTAGACCTGTTCACCTTTGGTGTGCTAGTACCTCAAACATCATCCATGTGTGTGTCTTTTGGTATTATGCATTATAACCATATCCTCTCAAGTCCTTATTTTTCAATACATTACAGTTGGTGCTGGTAGCAATATAGTTAAAGGTGTTTGAGTTCTGTATAACAGAAAGATTCCTCCTAAACTATTTCACATCTCTTGCAACTCCTACCTTTCAAGATCTGCAGTAAGGTCTCCAGTTTGACTTGTGACACAACATTCCAATAATCAGTATATTCCTAATGTGGAAACTGCTCTCCAAGACATTGGTAATTCTACTAGCATAATCTTGATTTTCCTATCTTCTCTTCAGTTATAATCCAAGAGAACCTTTTGTCATCCTTGCTGTCCACTTTGATACCCATTTTTCAGTTCTGTGAACTTCATGTACTATGGTCCTCAAACTGTAGAAAATACTCCTAGCCTTTTGTTCAGCAATATCATGTGCTCTTCCAGTTTGCATTCAACTTATTTGAAAGCATTCCAGCACTTTTTGTTTTTGTATCTGCTGCCAGAAGTATATGCTCATCTCCTCTATTTCCCCTATACCTGCTCTTTTAAAATGTGCAAGAGTAAAACACAGAACACTTTGGAAACTAGTTACCACATCTGCTCTCATTTTGAGTTGTCACCAGTAAATGACTGTAAAGACAATAAATATTTATTACCAGATTGTACTATCACTGAATGGGCTGAACGTGTTCACAAAGGAAGAGGTTTCTATTTACACACATCATGACTGTTCACATTGATGGCATCATTGTGTATGATTCAATCTGAATTCCACATGTACCATATTTTAGCTGTAAATATTAGTTGAAATTGAAAACCAGAAGCCTTACTCAAAATTAAATTAATTTTTAATTCATCTCTTCAAACAATGTTTAAACTGAGCTACTTACATTCATTAAAACACCTTTCTTAAAGACTAATCAAGTTCACTATAAAATTGTAAAAGTAGATAAAGTACTTAATTAAAATAACTGCACTAAATCTTTGGGAGAAAGTGTAATGTGTGAAAAGTATTTCCATAAACTAAATTGACATTCAATAGGCATTAACTCCGGAAGTATCTCAAAATCAAATACTCATACATCCTGAGAAGTGGCAGTGAGAAGAACTGCATGGAAAGTCATGGGACATCCTCAGGTTAAACCTGAGATGTACACTGCTGCAGTATACAGAGATTTAATACAGTGAAATTACTCTAATTTGCAGTTACTGGGTTACAGATTTCTGCCTTTGGACCATACATTTTTGTCTCAAATTAAACAGAACCTCATGATTACAATTTTACTCATAACACAGAATTGGTATAAGACACAAAAAATCATACTTGGCTGGACAAAATGCCGTTTGTGCAGCACATTATGCTTGACAACAATGAATGGACACACTTCTGCCGTTAGTGGGAATATAAATGCCACAAGTCTCTAGACATTAAATATTCGCACTGTGGCAGTGGCACACACTAGTGTAACTAATGCCTGAATTTTCAGAAATGCATGTCCTCCATTACTGTGCCTGGAAACTGGTGTTTTGTATGCAAATATACAATAACTACAATACTGATATTGTGTATGCACAAGGGAATGTAAAAGTGCACACATACACACTTTTAGGATTTCTACCTTAAACCCGTTTCCAGGAAATTATTATTCTATAAATATTTTGTTTTATAAAATGAGTTTGGCTATTTTTAAAGATAAACAGTAAAAAGAACTGTTTTAAATATTGATTTTATGCTTATGCATGTTAACGGGACAGGGTGGATAGAACCCTTTAAAGTGATTTTTCAATGCAAGTTATTACTTTCCATGGAAGAGAGGAAAAGGAACTTATTTCTCCCTATACTCTTCAGGCCATTGACCACAAAATGAAGCTACAAAAATGGATATCCATTTCTACCCGATATTCACTTAAGTCTCCATTAAAGTAAGGAAGTCAGTTACAAAGTCGGGGGGGAGGGGAGGGTTGTGTAGTAAGAGGCCATTGGCCCATTGCTCATTTTCTACTAGTTCTAAAGGTGAAGCTCATTGAGGTTCTCTAGTCTAACATATCCAATCAGATGCTTGCAGAACTTGTTCAAACAATCTAAACTTCAGAAGTTTTTTTATTTTAGGAATTTATGTCAATTAGTATTCATGACATTACAAAAGCCATTGTATTTGGTATATATTAGTGAGTCTTCTAAGTCAGGGGTTCTTACAACAATTTTTTTGATGGCCTGAGTGTGTGGCTACGAACACTTGCAGGTGGCTGGTCTAACAAATTTTCCTGAAATACTTAATTAACCTCAGGAAAAACAAATAAATAAGCACATATGCATGTCCAAATCATTGTAATTTATTTATGTAGGGTTCTCTCCCCTCCCCTCCCCCAATGGACTCAATAATAAAAATAATGTACAGTTGTATTTTGGGGTGTCAGCCCCCGTTGGCATCTCCAGACTCCCACAGATCCCTCTCCAGGCTCCCAATCACCACCACCACCCCACCCCCCGCTCCCCTGGGCCTCACATCCCAGGCTCATCCCACTCCATGCCTCTTGACCATGGTGCCTAGTAAGGCTGGCCCTGCTGAAGCCCAGAGCTGGAGCTCTATGGCTGGAGCCAAGCGAGGATGCGAGGGGGCCTGAAGCTTCACCAGCTGGCGGGGGGGAGTGAAGCCCAGAGCCCCTCAGCTGAAGATTAGCAGGGGGACGGGCTGAAGCATGGAGCCCACTGCCAGAGCTCAAGGGGGAGGTTGAAACCCACCTCTGGCTGAACCAGGGGAGGGGGCTGAAGCCCATCTCTGGAGTCCTGCAGCTGAAGGGGGAAAAGGGAGGCTGAAGCCCTCCCCCGGCGCATCTGGACACTGCAGGGAGGGGCTTCTGTTTGACCCCCTCCCCCATCTCTGCCCAAGAGGCTGTCATGGCCACAGGAAAACACTCTGGTGACCGCGTGTGGCCACAATGGCTGCATTTGAGAAACACTGTACTTCTATAGATACGGCACTATCCTTAAAAGATGCAAGAATATTTTACATTTAGGTGTATTAGTGCATTTGGTATACTACAATACTATAAAGTGTTATTAAGCTCTATTCTTATGACACAAAGATCCACTGAAATTAAAACTTCCAATCACCTCAAAGAGAGGCTTTTTATAGTTAAAAAAGGAAAGAAATATACAGTGAATCTGGTGGGAAAGCTCTTATTAAAAAGACATACTGACAATCATCTTACTTTTACTTTATTAAAAAAAATATTCTGCAGTTCTATAGTGCTTTTCATCCAAGGATCTTAAATTCCTTATGAATTAAACCTCATAACACCTCACCAGTAGAAGATTATTATTCCAAATGGGAAAACAGACAGAAATTGAGTGACTGTCAGTGAGAGAGCCAAGTTCAGACTACCCTGCACCTACTCCACCAAAGACCACACCTCCTTACAACTGCATTGTGCAACTTGACTGAACTAAATAAGACGTTATTCTCATTTGCAAAAATTATTACAGAGGGGAAATGCACACACCTGAGAGCAGAATTCAGCCCACTAAGACTGTGTCATGTAGGCTGAAAGAATACTGTAAATGACACTTCAAAATAACCTCCCCACAAACTACTGGACAATATTTTAAGTTATTAGTGTCTTGATTTTTTTTTTCAGACTGAGCACAAACCTGAAGCTAAGGAATTCAGTTTGATTCTAGTCCAATAAAAAAACTGATGTCAGTTAGCAATTTTTTATGAAAGAGATTCAGATCCACGTGGCCAGGCTCTGTGTCAAGTTTCCATTCCATACACTCCGAAACAGCTGAGATATGAAACCCAGGAAAATCATCATTATTAATTAATATATAGTATAAATAGTAGCCCGTACTTCATAGTAAAGAGTGCATACCTAACAGCTGTAATGCATGCTCAAGTGAGTATTTTCCCCAAATACAGTTTATATATATATGAATATTAAAACAAAAAAGAGGCCTATATGCCATTTCTAAGTGCCTTTAACCCTGTCCCCAATACAAGTTTTAACCTTATTTGTAACCACTTCTTGACATGCCAGGTTTGTGTCTACATACCATCCAGGCTGTGGCTACACCAAAGTTTATATGAAATCTCCCACTGTTGCAGCTCACTGCTTGTATTATTACTATGCTTGGCAGAACTGGTTTTTAAAATATAATTTTGGCAGATAATACAGATGCTTATTTTTAAGCATTTTTTTTTAGATTATTTAAATTTTCACCTTTGCAGGAAATTAGAGGATGGGGGAAAAGAGAGTGGTGGTGGTCCAGACCATAATTATTTAATGACAGTAGATATTAAGATTCAAAAAGTTAAAGCTGCCTAAATGGCATCCCTGTTCCAGATCCGCTAAAGCCAGCATTACAACATGCTTTATACACATTGAGGTGGGACTCTTATAAAGTTCTCAGACAGTGTTTTCCTCACTTTGCCTATCTATATATTTCAGTTCATACTGCTAGAAATATTTTTTCATCAGTCTGTGCATGTCTGGTGAAATCAACATTTACTGATATTTACCAGTAAAAAATCTAATTCTTCAAAGCATAATGGTTGCAAATGGTGGGAGCTCTAGTGTAGAATGGCTGCTATCATTTTTACACTATGCCATCTACTTCTGCTCAAAGCGGTCCTACATGACCTACCGTGATTCAAATGCTGGCAACCACTAGCACCTTGTCTACACTTCCACTGCTACTACCTACCCCTTCTGGAGCTGCAACAGTGGGAGGTTTTAAGGAAAGTGCCAGAGTAGACAAGACCACACAGGTTGATACTAGTCCTAAGGTCTTGTCTGCACCAGGAAAATCTCTATGCCTTTCTGTATTGGTGCAGCTCCATTGTGGAAGCTGTAGTATAGGAGAGCACAGGCATTTTTACCACTGTGCTGTCTAACCCATACGCTGTCTATACTAACAGGTTCAACCACTGCTACCAACAGTGCAAAATCTGCTTACAAATTATCTGGGTGGAGACACGTGCTAAGAGGTATGCAAAATTCTCCTATTAACGTTAAAGCAGTGATAAATGTTTTTTACCAGACTTCAAAAAAATAAAACAAAACAAACCCATTTCACTAATAATGGTCATACCTGAAATAGCCAGCATGATTACGTGTATTTATCCAGTCCAGACATCTCATTCATTTGGAAAAGCAGTTGCCTAGGAAAAAGCTACTGGTTTTGACACAGCTGAACATTCTTTTGGATTATTCAGATAATTGAGATGATTGCTGCTCTCCTTCCAAATATGGATAAGTCATGCTTAACATTAGCATTAGCAATAGAGTGTTGAAACTCCAAACAGGGGGAAAATAACTGTAACTAGAAGATGTTCTACACAGCACCAACAGCACTTCAGGTTAATGAACTAAATTAACGACCCTTTCTGAATGACCTTCCTTGTATACTAAAATATATCTGGAAACAAATTATTTTATATTTTTCTTTGTGCTAGGCTCCCTGCAGAAGTTACAGAACTTTCAGAGCGTATTTTCCAAGATGTCTATGGTAGCTGATCTGTGGGCGTATTTGATAGAAAGAAAAAACACAACACAGACATCTGTTTTGAAGAAAGCCCACAAAGATTAACATGGACTTTACAAATGGATTCAAGATGAAGGAAGATAAGGTCAGTCTGCTCAAATTGCAACCTAACAACAGCAACTTGCTTAGTACATCTTATTATAAAGGAAAATTAGCCCTTAGCTAAAGAATCATTAAACACCCATCTTAATCCTGAAACTAGAATAGCAGTTAAAATATAGCTAGTTTACCAGGATTTCACCTATGATATAAGAGAAGCAAATGGGCCACTATTACTGATTTAAAGTGCATCCAAGAGTTTGGAAATTAAAAGCAAAAAATCCCCCAAAACTCAACAATCTAAAATTTTAACTGTTAGTGAATAAAAAACTGAGAACACATTTTGAGGAGTGGGGAAAAATGAAAAGAAAATATTGGGTTGCCATTTTCGGGACTTTGAAGAAGAGCTTTTACCTCTTCAGAAGCAGAAGAGCAAGAAACAAATCTAATGGGGCTTTCATCCAACCCTGCAGTGAATACATTCAGATTTCAAAAGGTAAATTGTACCAAGATACTATTCATTGTAGTATGCAAACATCTAAAATGCAAAACTTTGCTCGGCAAGTTGGACAAGGCACATGGCTTGATAGCCAGGTCTCTGGGTGCTGCTGATCCTGCCGGCTGGCAAACCATTTCCCCATGCAAGTCAGGCACCACATAGGACGGCAGTAGCATTGCTGGCATTCTCCTTCGTTTGGCTCTTGGCAATTTTTAACAAGCTTGATGTTTGCATTAGTCTGCATACACCCTATACACGGCTCCAGCTCCTGTAGAAAAAAGGTAAAAAAGCATAACCATATAGCAAATTATTGCTTTTAATGCTCTTCAACAACATTTACCAAGCTACTTGAACTGTAATGTTTGTTATGGATTCTCCTTCCCTTGGAAGGAAGATAGATTGGGTGGAATCCTGACTCCAATGAAGTTAATGGGTGTTTTTCAAGATGGCCAGGATTTCACCCCTTGGGAGTTTTCCAGAAAATTTTGTACAACTAAAAAGGACAGACTATCTGGGTATTTATCCACAGCTACTCATGCTGGGGGAGCACCTGCAGCCCCTTGGGAAGGTACAGGCTGGAAGAACAGTTATGAATGGTTTTATTAACTATAATAATTTGCATCGCTTTCTAGCTCAGATCCTCAAACCATATATGTGGTCCAGCAAATAGGGCACCAAACTGGGAGGATTATACCTGAGTTCTAGTCTCAGCTTTTTCAGTCATTAGTGTGGCCCTGGGCAAGTCATTTAACCACTCTGAGCCTCACTTTGTTCATCTGTAAAATGGCCTTTATCATACTTACCATACTTTGTACAGCACTTTATAAATGAAAAGTGCCAAGTATTATTTACAATCAAATTAGCCTCATAATTCCCCTGCAAGATATTATCTTCATTTTACAGAGCGGGAAAGCTCAGACACAGAGGGATTTTGAGTTCCTTGCTCAGAATCACTCAGAAAGTCAGGCTCAGAGCTAGGGAGCCATTTGTGTGTTTTAAACCCCAAATCATCAACTCCCTTTTTCAATGTAGATCACTACTTATGGTATCAGTCAGTATCAAACCAAAACCCATAAACCCAAGTATTTTACACCTAAAGATAGCACAAGCTAAAAGGACTGAAATAAAGTGACTCTCGCTCAACCCACTGTATAGTTCTGAGCCTGAAGGTTTGTTTCCATTGACACTTGGTCCTTATTATTACTGAAGAAAAGATTCAAAATACTGTTTATAATGAAAATAAGATCCAGATTAGGAATCATTTCATGCATTAAAAGATAATAGCTCAGATCCATAAAGATATTTAGGGACCTAATTTCCATTGATTTCAAAGGACATTGGGTATTTAAAAACCTTCAAGGATCTGAGCCCAGATCTAAAGTAACTTAGCTCTCCAGAAAAACAAGATGTAAGGTGTGAGACTAACTAAGGCAAACTGTCAAGAGAGGGTACATCCATCAATTTCAATTATTAATAGGAGTTGTGACTCCAGCTCTTCAGACAACACATGGAAATATAACTCCATCATTTCCAAATTCCCCAGGTAAAACCCTAGCGTTGACATTAAACTAAAATGAAACTCCTTATTATGATATTTCCCATCCTCCCCAAAACTTCATCAATCAATGGCTTCTCTTGGAGCAAGCAGCAGAAAAAACAGCCAAGTTTACATTACTAAATATTTACTGAACTGTGAGATAACCACTATGCAAACACAGTAATCGTAGATTTGACTAAGCCAGAAACTACAATTATTATAATGTGAAGTGATTAGGAACTCCCACCTGATTGCTGGGAACAGGGTATGTCTGATTAATTTCCACCAGCGATGTAAAGGTTTCCAAAAACAAGTCACTGAGGCTCTGATGGATCACAACATTAGCTGCATTACGGATTGGAGCATGAAGTTTCTCTCGTAGTTCCCCATACTCGGTGGAGTTCAACCTAAAGAGGAAAGGATGGAACAGAATGTCACTTCATCAGACATTTAAGTAAGAAGAGAACATTTATCTTGCTTGCTACTTTAAACAGAACATCAAAGAAGTGAATACCTAGAAAAGTTATGTAGCTTGGTGCAGTCTGGTATCTAATCAGAATTTTTAAAAAAAGAAAAAGCCCAAAGTGTAAAGGTAGTAAAAGGAAAAAAACCTTTATTTTCCTTTTCCACCGGTCAAGACAAACCCTGAAACCCTAAACGCACTCCCTCTTTTTTCCATTATTGTGCTTGGTTCATGTGGGACCATATTTTCAAAACTGAAATTAATTCATTTCTTTGCTTCATATTTTCAAAACTGGCTTCCCGTCGTGAGTGCCCAACTTTAAGTGTTTGTGATGCTACAGACTACAGCTGCAGACTACAGAGTGAATAAATGCCCTAACCCCTAACCCCTGCTTGCATCTGATGAAGTGGGTATTGGCCCACGAAAGCTTATGCTTCAATACTTTAGTTAGTCTTTAAGGTGCCACAGGACTCTTTGTTACCTCTTCTATTCCAGACTAACACGGCTACCTCTCTGATTCCTAACCCCAATGTTTCTGAAAGTTCAGGAGGGAGAGAATCAGATGAACCTGACCTGGGAGAAGGCTGAGAAGGTTTAATGAGCAGAAATGAGCAGGGGGTGGGGTTAACTGGAGCAGCAAGAGAGTAGAGTACAGCACTGGAGAGCAAACCAGTGCTGTGCAGAGCTGCAGCAGCAGGCAGGTGCAGGAAGCCTTGGAGTGGTTGGAGAAGCACAAAAGGCACAAAAGGCGGGGTACCAGGAGCAGAAAGGGAAGCCCAAGTGTTGTTTAGAACGGCCGGCCAGCTGCAAGATGGTAGAAACTGGGGCTGAGCATGAGGGTCAATGGAGAGATGTGCAAGAGAAACTGAAAAAAATCAATCGACTGTGTGAGAAAGGCATGAAACAACGCTTTGGAGAGCTGCTCCAGCGCACTGCTAAATGAAGAATTATAGCTACAGGTAATATTGCTGATAGCAAGTAGAGGTAAATGGTGCAAATGGTAGAGGCCTGTATGTTCAAGGCAGAAGATCCTAGGTTCTCATGTTGAATATATGTGATGTCTGGGGCCTTGTTCACATAAGTGAATTTTAACAAAAACTTTCCATTGTTGCCAACGGTGGTGCAGCTCAGCCTACGGGTATGTATCCATACTGCACACAGAAGGAAGGAGACATTTTGTCCTATGTCCTATTATGACTTAGTTATGTTATATCTACATTATACCTATGGAGATTTGCTATTTCTGCATTTTCTTATTACAAGAACTTTCTGACTTTATAAAAAATATTCTTGGTGCTAGTTTATTTACCCACAAAAGGAAAGCCCCAATATTTCTTTGGTAAAAATTACCAAGGTAAGTGTCCAATCCTTAATAGTGGATGTGACTTTACTATTTCCTCATTAAAACACAATTGAAATAATCAGCTAATGAATAATCTTTGTGTCACCACCTTCAAAGGCCTATACACATTTGCTGCTCCCTACTTATACTCTTTTGTCAAGGATTGCTTTGGGCTCTTCCCTCCGCCCCACAATCTCCATAGTTCTGCAAATGTACCAGCTTTGTCAGCTTTTCACACAATCACCCTTGTGCCATCTTTCATGCTTCCTATAACCTTCCTGAGCTGTCCTGCAAGGGTCCTGTCAGGTCCACTTTCAAATCTCTCTTAGGGTAAATCTATAGTATCCACAGGATCAGCAGATAGTGTTGGATATATCGGGGATCAATTTATTGCCTTTCATCTAGACGCAATGAATCGATCCCTGAACGCACACACACACACGTCACTCCGGAACTCCATCTCAGAAGGGGAGGAAGCAGAGTCAACGGGGGAGCAGCCGCGGTCGACTCACTGCTGTGGGGACGGCCAGCTAAGTTGACCTAAGATACTGCGACTTCACAGCTACCAATTCGCATAGCTGAAGTTGCGTATCTGAGGTTGACACCCCTCCCACCACAGTGTAGCCCAACCCTTAGGCACACCTCTGTCATCCTGTAAGTCAAGTTGATTTGTATATAAGTTGTCCATTACTGTGGCCTTTTCCTTAAATTCTGTCTACATAACTGTCATTAAAAGAAGTTCCTAGAAGTAGAGACCATCCTTTTTCAGTGTCTGGAAAAGGCATAGCGGATGCCACTGTAAATAAATAACAACACACTGAAATTGATGGATTAGTATCTTAGATAAGGCCTGAATATATCTGCTATTCTAGTTTAGACTTCATAGCCCTCTGACATTTATAATTTAGTCTGTCAGTCATATCCACAGTCTGTCCCACAGACTAGAAGCTTACAGATTCAGCCATGTAAATGGACACTGTCAGCTACCTTTTCAAATATAGAGTTTTAAATATCCTTTATGAAGCACAAATAAAAAAAAACAATGGGGCTTTTGTTTGTTTACTCTTTTGTAAGACAACATCACTAAGGATGTCAGCATCACTAAAAATAGCCTTTGTTAACTACATTTTGTTGCAGCATTATAGGTTCATCTAGCTCCTACATAAACAGTGACTTGTAAAACAAAAACAGGAATAGAGAGGGACAGTGTAGAAAACAGAGAATCGGTATCTACAATCCAGATGACATTCACTAAGAACAAAAGAATGGCCATACTGGGTCAAAACAATGGTCCATCTAGCCCAGGAGCCTGTCTTCTGACAGTGGCCCATGCCAGGTGCTCCATCTGGAATGAACAGAACAAACCAGCTGAGCTCCTTAAGATGTTTGGCATTGATAAAGATGCCATCTTTCAGGCTGTTAAAGTGGCAGTTTCCAAATCAAAAAATGCAGAATAGTTTGAAGCATCACACGTTGTGTTACATTGGACCAGTGTTCAAAACTATACTGTAACTTGGAGGAGGAGAAGGCGCTTAAAATATATGCAGAGAAGCTCTTATAAAAATACAAGATTTAAACAGAAAAAAAGAAAAAGAAAAAAAGTGATCTATCCCTGTCCGCCTTTCCCAGCTTCTGGCAAACAGAGGGTAGGGGCACCATTCTTGCCCATCCCTGATCAATAGTCATTGATAGACCTTTCATCCATGAACTTATCTAGCTCTTTTTTGAACCCTGTTAGTGTCTTGGCCTTCACTGACTAGGAGTTCCACAGGATAACTGTGTGTGATGTGAAAAAATACTTCCTTTCATTTTTTTAAAAACCTGTGGTCTATTTATTTCATTTGGTGACCTGTACTTCTTGTGTTATGAGGAGTAAATAACACTTCCTTATTTACTTTCTCAACACCAGTCACGGTTTTAAGACCTCCATTACATCCTCCCCTCAGTCATCTCTTTTCCAAGCTGAAAAGTCCCAGTCTTATTAATCTCTCATTTTATGGAAACTAGCAGGATTTTAAATTTAAATTTGGGGCCAAAACTACTTGTCCACTCTTTAAATTAGGTTTGCTAGCAATATGTCACTGTGATAACACAACCACAGCTCTTAAAGGTATGTATGTTTCAAAGGAAGAAGGAACCATGGATGAATCATGGCCAATTTTGCTAGTCATCAATTTTATCACAATTTTGACACAGAAGATTTTCCCTTATTCCTTCTTCTCCCCCATCCCGCACACAGAGCTCGTCTAGTGGCTTCCCTCTCCCTCTTTAACATCCTCTTGGAATGGGTAACTTGTTCCTCTGATTGGCTAGTATGCCTTCATTGCCTTACAGAGTAGCAATCTTCCTGAACAGCATTTTTCCCTGCACGTTCAGGATACTAGAGACAACTTTCTCCGTTGGCAGCAACGGGAAGGTGTCAACACCCTAAAAGTTTTGGGATCTGTCACAGCAGCAGCAGATATGACATTTGTTTCCTTAACCACCATCAAATGGCATATACTATATAGCATAACACTGCAAGGTTAATTTGTTTTACCGG
The DNA here is from genome assembly GCA_032164245.1 of Sternotherus odoratus. Lineage (NCBI taxonomy): Eukaryota > Metazoa > Chordata > Testudines > Kinosternidae > Sternotherus > Sternotherus odoratus. The sequence goes on along the minus strand of JAVMKO010000004.1, from coordinate 100,880,054 downwards.
ATATCAAAAGCTTTCACATAGGGATTAATACTGGCAACACGGATGGTGAGGAACTGCACGGGCATGTTTGAATCAGGCGAGAGTTCGTGTTGTCTGGAATCTGTCACTGTTAGATGAATGTCCTGCTGTTGGGCAACATGTAAACTGTAGGTGGTCACTTTCATCACCCAGGTGTCTGTAACAATCACCCTTGCTCCTGGTGCTCCAGTAGCAAACTTGTCAATCCTCCTGAATTCTGTATTGATGGAAGAAGCCACTGCCCGCCAACCAGACTGTGGAAGAGCATGAAAGGCAAGTGTCCGAGCTAAAGGATGGTTATCCCAGCCATTCTGTGACCAGTAATATGCCAGGATGCTGGTGACTGTTGGAGCAAGAACTGCCAGCAAGAAGAATATTTTCCAGCCTTCTGAGGCCCAGTAAAAATAGAAAAGTTGTTTCTCCGGTGCTGCAAAGCACATGCCAATGTAATAACCTGCAAAGAAAGATATCTGCTTTCAGAAGACAATAGAATATACACACATTCATCTTTTAATTCATCTGGCAGGTGTGCTCAACTCTGGGTGACTTTTTTTTTTAAGGTGGTGACTTCAATTCCAACTTTCCTAGATTGAGTCTTTAGAAGGCATTTATTTTTACCCAAATTATACAGATAGTAAAGGAAAGTAATTCCAGTTTGCTGAGTAAATAAAACCATATCCCTATATAACATATAGTCAAACATAGCCAACTGGGAGTTACCGAGAATAAAAGTCAAGTGGTATGTATATAATATACAGATCCCAGAGATACAATTAACCCTATTACCGGTATTTAAAATTTGACACAGTTTGGGATTTTTTAAACTTTATAATAAATGGATTCAGACCTTTGCCTGCACTGCACTACCACCCTGAACTGTCTTTCTGTGCTTTCTTCCCACTCTGGGGTTAGTTAATGCTGCCAGAGCAGGTCTTCTGATAACAACAGAGAGTTTCTTGGCCAGTGATGCTGATTGGTTCAGTTTCACAATTCACATGCAGATGTGATTTCATACTTGTGAGTTACAAGATTTCTCCTCACACAATGGATTATTTTAACACTACAGATCACATATTATTTATGTTTGGTTACACTGCCTTATTAGTATGGTGTAGACACAGGACACCACGGTTGGTGTGAATGGAAGACTCTTTAATTTTTGTTTACATCGAATTTGACCTCCCTACAACATGCACCCTAGGGGCCACCCTCAATAGGCAGGGCAAGACTATCATTATTTTCGTGCAAATTAATGAGGTTCTGACACATGCTTTATCTCACAAGTACTTCAGATGTGTTTGTGGATTTGCTAAAGAGATAGAAGCATGTAAAGACATTGAAGCTATGGACAAACCCTCAACCTTCAAGATCTGGTTCTTGCCTTCGATCAGCCCACAGAGCCACATCAAGGGGACACAATAGAGCACATTTTTCAAACTCGGTGCAGACAGGGCTACATTCAGTAAAGTGAAGATTCAAGTCACAGCAAGTGAAAGAGATGAGACAGGGAAACTACACTGTTGGGAGACTGACATCACTGGTTCTTAAACTTTTGTGCTGGTGACCCCTCTCACATAGCAAGCCCCCGAGTGATTCCCTCCCCCCCCCAATAAATTAAAAAAATATTTTAATCTAAACACTATTATAAATGCTGGAGGCAAAGCAGGGTTTGGAGTGGTGGCTGACAGCTTGCGACCCCCCATCTAATAACCTCGTAACCCTCTACGGAGTCCCACCCCTGTTTGAGAACGCCTGGATTAAATGATGACAGACCAGGGAGCAGGCTTTCCCCACACAAATACCGTAGTCATTGCTAACTGAAGGTGCAATGGGACAGTCGGACAGCAGAGGCTATACAAACACCTATTTTAATTTGCTATCACTTTTTCCCTCCTTCTCCACCCCCTCAGTTCTTACCACACAACCTAGCTATTAACCCCCACCCCCTCACCGCAGCCCCCTGGCTATTTCCCTCCATCCCCACTCCTCAAGTTATACTCCCCCATTCTCCATAGTCCCTTGGTTAATTTCATCCAACCCCTAATTGTTCTCCTGCCTTGTCATCCTCCCACTCCGCCTTTCCCTCCTCCCCGGCTACTCTCCCCTACCACTTTCCCCTCCCCGCCCCCACTACTCTTTCCCACCTCTTAGCCCCCTGGGTATTCTCCCCAACATCCCCCCCCCCAACTACTCTCCCCCTAGCCCTTCCTCACACACACACCCCACCACACTCCCCACCCATACATCCCCCTGGCTATTCTCCCCCACCACCTTCCCCTCCACAGCCCCCCCCACTCTCCCCCTAGCCCTTCCTCACACACACACCCCACTACACTCCCCACCCATACATCCCCCTGGCTATTCTCCCCCCGCTTCCCCTCCACAGCCCCCTCCCCACTACTCTCCCCCTAGCCCTTCCTCACACACACCCCACTACACTCCCCACCCATACATCCCCCTGGCTATTCTCCCCCCGCTTCCCCTCCACAGGCCCCCTCCCCACTACTCTCCCCCTAGCCCTTCCTCACACCCCCCCCCACTACACTCTCCACCCATACATCCCCCTGGCTATTCTCCCCCCGCTTCCCCTCCACAGCCCCCCCCCCCAACTACTCTCCCCCTAGCCCTACCTCACACACACACCCCACTACACTCCCCACCCATACATCCCCCTGGCTATCCTCCCCCCGCTTCCCCTCCACAGCTCCCCCCCCCAACTACTCTCCCCCTAGCCCTTCCTCACACACACACCCCACTACACTCCCCACCCATACATCCCCCTGGCTATTCTCCCCCCGCTTCCCCTCCACAGCTCCCCCCCCCCAACTACTCTCCCCCTAGACCTTCCTCACACACGCACCCCACTACACTCCCCACCCATACATCCCCCTGGCTATTCTCCCCCCGCTTCCCCTCCACAGCTCCCCCCCCCAACTACTCTCCCCCTAGACCTTCCTCACACACACCCCACTACACTCCCCACCCATACAACCCCCTGGCTATTCTCCCCCCGCTTCCCCTCCACAGCTCCCCCCCCCCCAACTACTCTCCCCCTAGACCTTCCTCACACACACCCCACTACACTCCCCACCCATACATCCCCCTGGCTATTCTCCCCCCGCTTCCCCTCCACAGCTCCCCCCCCCAACTACTCTCCCCCTAGACCTTCCTCACACACGCACCCCACTACACTCCCCACCCATACATCCCCCTGGCTATTCTCCCCCCGCTTCCCCTCCACAGCTCCCCCCCCCCCAACTACTCTCCCCCTAGACCTTCCTCACACACACCCCCCACTACACTCCCCACCCATACATCCCCCTGGCTATTCTCCCCCCGCTTCCCCTCCACAGCTCCCCCCCCCAACTACTCTCCCCCTAGCCCTACCTCACACACACACCCCACTACACTCCCCACCCATACATCCCCCTGGCTATTCTCCCCCCGCTTCCCCTCCACAGCCCCCTCCCCACTACTCTCCCCCTAGCCCTTCCTCACACACACACACACCACTACACTCCCCACCCATACATCCCCCTGGCTATTCTCCCCCCGCTTCCCCTCCACAGCTCCCCCCCCCCCCAACTACTCTCCCCCTAGCCCTTCCTCACACACACACACACCACTACACTCCCCACCCATACAACCCCCTGGTTACTCTCTTCCCCATCTCCCACAGAAACTCTCCCCAGTCCTTCCCTAGAGGGCCCCCCTCGGCTCCCCCTCGGCTCCCCCTCCCTCTTTCAGCGCCCCCTCGCCCCCCTTCAGCGCCCTCGCCCCCTCCCGCTCCCCCCCGCTCCCCCTTCAGCGCCCTCGCCCCCCTCCCCCTACTCTCCCCCTCAGCTGCTTCCCCCAGCCCCGCTCCCCAGGCCCCGCCTCACCCAGCGGCAGCAGGCCGTGGGCCAGCATGGTGCCGCTGCTCCTCCGCAGGTGGTAGTGGACGAAGGCCGCGTCCTCGCTGCCCAGCCAGCCGCCCAGCAGGTTCTGCACGGTGAGCCCGGCCGAGCGGAACTCGTTGGGGGTGAACACGAAGCAGACGGCGAACACCAGGTAGGCCAGAGTGAAGGTCACGGCGGGGCTGTCCATGGCCCCGCGCCCGGCCCGGAGTGCTCCAGATCCGGCTCCGAGTCCGCCCGGCCCGGCCGCCGCGTCGTTCCCCGCCAGAGGAAGTGGGGCGGCGATCCCCGGCGTGGCCTCCGCCCAGCGGGAGACCAGCGCCCCGCGGAGCCGGCTCGGGACCGTCCCGGGGGCGGGGAATCTGCACCGGGCTGCAGAGCAAGGAGAGGGGGGCGCGTGGGCCCGTCCCCCGTGAGCAGCCGGCCCGGCCCGCCGCGAACTCGAGCTCGGCTGCCGTGCTCCGCTCTCCGGTTCCCTGCCCCGTGACGCTAGCCCTGGACACGTAACCAACTCATGAGTCACCTCGCCGGGGTCCCCCCGCCAGCACCGGGCTGCTGGGCTTTGAGCTCCAAGAACGTCGTGACAGCAGGTCCCTGGAGGAGCCAGGATCCTTTCACACAGGGGGGCTGTCCTGCGGGCCCCGGTTACTACTCGGGCGGTTGTAATTCCCTACGAGCCCCCTGCCTGTGGCTGAGTCAGTCCCTCTACTGAGAAGGCAGCAGCGTGAGCTCCGGTCACAGGGGCTAGACAAGGGTCGATCCTGAAACGGATTCCCCTGGTCTTCGTCAAGTTACACAAACCAGCATTTCCCACCTAACTTTAGGCAACCAGATCTAGAGGTGCTGACCATTGCTAGTTCCCACTGACTTAAATGGGAGCTTTGGGCGCTCAGCACCTTTGAGATTTAGGCCATTGTTAATTTTAGTATTTTACAGGCTGAGCTACAAATGGTAAGGAATCTAAATTCTAAACCAACTAACTATTAATGTGCATATAGAGCCCCTGGGAAGTCATTGGAACTCCACATGGGTGGAGTATGGCTTCTTCTGTAGGACTGGGGCTCGTGACTGAACAAACCTTCCTCTGGGCCTTTGTGTTGTCTGTCTGTTTAGATTGTGAGCAGGAACTGTCTGTTAATATATGTTTGTATGTTGCCTAGCCAAGTGCAGCCAAGACCCTTTGGGTACTTCTGTAATAAAATAATAACTAATAAAATCAGCAGGAATAAGTCTTTTTTTTCTTCTCTAGCACCAAGTGCACTGTCTGCACTTGATAATAATCATAAACACTAAAAAGCAGAGAAAAACTGCATCACTCCATATGTATAACAGAAAGAGCATCATGCAGTGTTGTAAATGGCCATTAAATAAATAATGATAACCCCCCCAAATGGGTGCAGGGTATCAAACCCCAGATACACTGTGGAGCCCTAAGTGAATATATTTTTTCTAATAGAGACTGGAATTCTTGATCCTTTTTACAATTTGGCAAAACTTGTCTTGAATGACATTGTTCTATCTAGAAAAACATATTGAAATTAAGCTGAATTTGTATGTGTTTTACTATGTGGCAACTGTCGTTCTGTCTAATGTAGGATGTAAAGTAGCCTTTCTGACAGAAGAACTCTCACTGAGAGAAACTAAGAACCGTTTTAGCAGGGTGGGATAGATCAGCAGGCTCAACAATCAATAAATAAACAGGGAGGGGATAAGTTTTCTCTTTTGTGGGTTTATTCTTGAGGATTTTAGGTGCAGATCCTCAGTGGTATTTAGGTACCTAACTCCCATTGGAATAAATGGGAGCTAGGTGCCTAAACATCTTTGATGATCTGGAACTTAGAAGTACAGAATACAACAAGGGGAGACAATTGGTTTATCTAAGCAGAGGGGAAATAGCCCTATCAGGGGGGCTGTGTGAGAGGATTAAGTCAGTAGAACTGCATGAGGTTTTGCTTGCTTGTGTGGATCCCTTCACAGAACAGAGATCTAGGTGTGGAGCTCAGCCTTCTATAGGCCTCTTCACTTCTGATCCTGCACTGAATTCTGCGTGGGCGGAGTCTTGTGCCTGTCTGAGTCAATGGTGCTTCATGAAGTGCAGAGGTCCACCTGTGAAGAGCTCATTGCAGAATTGGGGTCTAGGTGTTTTCATAGCTCCTACCAATACACCATATAAAAATCCAGTTGAGACTTCAAATTCAGAGCCCTGCCTTGTCATTTCATCCCATAGCCTTATGTGGCCATTTTATATCACGAGGCTTAATTTTCTAAAATTTCCCCCTTTGCAAAATGGTTCATGGCATAAACACAGAGAAGTTAGATAAACAAGTAAGGTACAGTACTCTTGCTGGAAGGTTGCAACTTAACACTACTTTATTTCTTAGAATTCAGAATGATAACACACAAGAACCAGAGACAAAGCTGCTCCCTAAGACAGAGACACAACTCACCTTACCCATTTTATACGCTTGTTCTTTTCAGACTGACTATGGTGCTGCTCCCCACTCTCAGATGCCTAAGGTCTCTAGTCTGCAAGTGGACCTCAAACTTCCTCCCTCCACACACACTCTTAAGGTGATATCTTGCATGTCCCACAGACCTCAGTACACCATAGAAAGAGAAAAGACTGGATTATGCCTCCATCAAGAGATTTCTGCACAGATCTCTATATCACTACAGGATTATTCACACAAGTAAGGGTTATTCACAAGAACAGCCATACTGGGTCAGACCAGTGATCCATCTAGCCCAGTACCCTTTCTTCAGACAGTGGCCAGCAACAGATGCTTCAGAGGGAATGAACAGAACAGGGCAGTTTTGAGTCCAGTCTCATCTTCAGGCAACTGGAGGTTTAGGGACAGCCGGAGCATGGAGTTGCTTTCCTGACCACCTAATAGCCATTGATGGACCTATGTTCCATGAATTTATCTAATTCTTCTTTGAACCCAGTTATACTTTTGGTTTTCACAACATCCTATGGCATTAAGTGTCACTGGTTGACTGTGATATGTGAGTAAGAATTGCAGGATTGGGCCATATGTTAGTAATTTCAAGAGTATTTTCAATTCTTTCTAGAGCAATGTTTTATGTCATTGTTAACATTTATATTTTTCAGAAATAAGTTTTATTGTAGCATTGGCTTGGTGCTTAATAAATACCAAAGGTCCTTATCCTGCAAAAGCTACCCACTTATGCAGACCCCTTGCTCACAAAAAGTCTTATGCAAGTCCTGGGACTGAATCCTGAAATGAGGTCAATGCAGGTGTAGTGATCCACCTACGTACAACTTCTTATGGCATTCATGCCCATGTGAGCATAAGAATCCTTGCAGCATTGGGACTTGAACTAGATAATTGCAATATTTACATTGCAGTAAGATTTTAAAATAATATTTGTGTAGGATAAAAGTAAGTATTTGCCCATGTTAAATTTTGTTGTAATACAGACAGTTGTGGGGCTGTTTCAGTGACCTTTGTTCTTTATTAGTAAATATTACATCATGTTCCTTGTAGATAGGAAACAAAGAGTCCTGTGGCACCTTACAGACTAACTATAAAGTTTTGAGCTTTCGTGGGCTAATACCCACTTCGTCGGATGCAAGCAGTGGAAGTGTCCAGAGGCAGGTATAGATAAATAGTCAGATATCAGGTAGGAGGTAACAAGGTTAGTCCAATCAGGCTGAACCTTTGTTACCTCTGCTATTACAGACTAACACGGCTACCTCTCTGATTCTTGTAGGAAACATTTATTTGAAGCAGAATCTATTTAGATCTCTTATTGGCTTTCCTGAGCTCACCGACGTCTGTCTGATTCTGAGCCCTCTGAAGCCAGCGGGAAGAATTTGGTGCTTAGCTAGCAGGAGCGAGATGAAAAACTTTCCGCGTTACACCCTCATCCTTAGAAAACTACATTTCCCAACATGCCTCACGCAGCATCGTTTAGTTCTGTGGAGCTTTTATTGGCTGGGTGCCCCTGCGCCAGGCCCTTCTCGGATTGGTCTATTCAGACCGAGGCATCTCTGACTTGATTGGCTCCTGGTCTGTCATTGGCGGAGTCGAACGAACGTTGAGATTTGAAATCCTGAGGCGGGGCCCGCGACGGTGGTGAGCGGTGTAGGCTGGTTGCTCGCCTGCGACGGAGCAAGCGAGCGGTGGCGACGACGCGGGGTGAAGACGGGAGACACCCGGGTAGTCGAGCGCACAGGCGAGGCCTCAGGCCTGGAACTCACCGGCAGGTAGGAGCCCCCCTCCCCCCCCCTCGCGCTGCGGGGAAGCTGGCGGGGCGGTGTGGGGGAGGGGAGAGGTTTGTGGGTTCCCCGCTGAGGGAGTCTGGGGACTCATGGGACTCCCCGGGCAGGGTGGATTTGGCTCGTGCATGACGCTACGATGAGGGTGTCCGGACAATACTCGGGCGGGGGGACGGCTCGGCTGTCGGCTTCTAAGCCTCGCAGCCTCCTGTGCGCCCCCCCCCCCAGTCTAGTCTCCCGCCCCCATTGGTTCAGCTCGGCGGTGACGTCTCTGGCTGCTCGGTGGGGAGGGGGGGGTCGCTGCCCCGTTATGGGCTCTGCTGGTAACCGATTGTCTCACAAAACGACTCTTCTGTCCCCGTGCGATGCGTTACTGGCGCCTGGGGGAGGGGCGGGGGGTTAATCACCAGCTGACTTCACAGTGGCATGACCGGGAGCGACTCTGCTCCCTCAGCGCTCTCTGGCCGGCCGGTCCTTCGAGGTCTGTATCACTTCTGCGGACTTGACTCCGGGGAGTTTCCTGGACGTGCTGATTTTCTGTGGTTGGGAAGTCTGAGTAAAACCAGCCTCTAGTTGTACATCAAAATTGATTTTCATTTACGTTTGCTACTAACTTAAATGTTGGTTTTTTTAACATTGGTATTGTCATCCTAATGGCTATTCTCTTACTGAGTGCTAAATCTAAGAGCTAAGTATTGGCAACAAATATTTTAAATGTGGCATGTCTTACATGTGCCCAAGGTATTTTTAAATATCAGTGTTATTCCATGACAATGATTCTCAACCTATTTACCATTGTGGGCCACATATCCAGTTCTTGATGTGTTACATTGGCCACATCCTCACAATATATACTACTGTATGGCCCTGATGACGTCATATGGGCTGTAGCTGTGTGTTGATTGGGCCCCAAGTGGTTTGTGGGTTGAGAAGCATTGTTCTATGAACTGTACATAGACAATATGCACATGCCGGTATGAACACTGGGCATGTGAAGCACTGAACCTACCTGTTCTTCATGTCCTGTGTTCTGCTGAGCAACCTGAAGGCATTGTTCATAATGCTCCACAGAAGTCTCTTCTCTCTACCCTGAATATTCAATGCAAACTTTAAGTATGCACAACTGTATGAGTACTTGGGTATGCTGTTGCCATGATCTTAAAGTTTGACATATATGCCAAAGTGTACCACTAAACAGTTTTAGCTGCACATCTTCCAATTTCAAGTTTTATGCATTCTGAGGCATACACAGCATGTGGTCTGAGAAACTTGAGTTGACCCTTTTAATCTAATGATATTGACAATTCTGAATATGCAATTGCAGATTGGCACCTATGCACTTAATTATCTCCTTCACTAAAACCTAAAGCAATTAAATGTTAAATTGGATTTTTATATATATAAAAGGTAGAAAACTCACTGATGGCTTTCACATACTAATTAAATCACATTTACACAAGACAGTTCTTATGCAGTTGTATCTTATGGTATACTAATATTTATGCAAACAGATGAAGTTATAGCTTTCACCGCAATTAACTAACTTGTGTAGGTAAGATCTTAACCAAATCTGCAATGCTACTTCAGATATCAAATATTTACAATGACTTTGTTTCAGAACATAGAAATGGTTGCTAATGTATGGAAATCTGGATATATGTGGTGTTTGCATATATAATATCTTCAGCTTAATGCTGGATCCTTATTGTGCACATCATGTGTCTTTTTTAGTGGGTTTTTTATTATCTTTTCCAGCATGAGCAATGGCAGCTAAATTGAATAAGTAAACAAGTTTCTGAATGGTTCTTGTTGTGTACAGTATAGAGATCTGGTATTAAAAGGATGCTGTCAACTTAAGACTTATCTTAAACTTTCTATTTTATACACTGACTTCTTAGAATATTATAACTACAACTCTAAAAATTCAGTTCACTCCTGCTCACAGGTTTGTATGCATGTGCCTCCCGCCCCCCAACCTCTTTGACTTGCTCAAAAAGCAGTGGGGTTAACTTCAATTGAAAATTCTCAGAGCTGTAATTTTGGGCCAAAGTTTGAGTTGATGCTGTCCTTTTAACACAAAATGAGGACTAAAAAGAATAGCAGGTATGCTTTAAATCCTGCTAAACATTCTTGCATACTTTGTTCATTTTTTTAAAAAATAAACCTTATAGAAAGTTCTTAAACATTTGAGAGTAATACTAGACATCTGTAACTATTATCACAATCATATCCACAAAATGACAAATGAAAAGTGTCTGTTAGAAATCGCCAGAGTCCAGTGCCAGGATCAAAAATACTAGCATTTATACAGTAGACTCTCGATTATCCAGGATGATAGGGAAAAAATAATTCTGGTTAATAAAATCCTGGATAATCACCATCCATAGGAAATATAGAGAGTCGGGGTTGATTCACCAGCCATCCTGCGCCGGGGGAAGGGGGTGTTGGTTCACTGGCTGCCCTGCACCCTGGTAGGGGTTTTTTATGTGTGTGTTTGGGGCGGCAGCAAAGCCCGAGCCGGCCCTGAGAGTTGTGCGTATTTTTTTTTTTTTACATCCTGGTTAATCCACATCCTGGTTAATCGAGAGTCTACTGTATAATTGAATACTTTCTTTTATTGTGCTCTAAATTTCTTTTTTCCTTGTTATAAAACCCACCAAAAAGTAAGCATACTATAAATTGCGCTCCCCTAGATCACTCATAAAACAAATCAGCCTATAAAGTCTTGATGAGCTGTGTATAAGCTCCTTTAATGTCAAAGGTGATGTTGCATGGAAAAATTATATTCCCTATAAAACTCTTCTGGTTCTCATGCTAAAATGTTATACACAGTATTTATATAAATAGGACCCTATGGTTCTATGTGCCTTATTGTGTCTGCTTGAACTGTTGAGTGTCAATTTATATTTGAGGGGGCTGAATAACTTGCATACTGAGAAAGTGGGAGGAAATGCATATTACACATCTATGCCCTGTGTACCTTTTTAGAACATTAACTATTAAAAGCTCTGTTCAAATAAGGAGTTTCTAGAAGCTTAATCATGATGCATTATAAATAAAATGTAGAAATTTTGCGGGCGTTTTGTTTCCCCTGCAAAAACTATGGCTACGCCTAGCTTGAATGTCATGATGACTGCACATTCCTGTCAGGTTTGGGTGATTTGGGGGGGGGGGGGGAGAACTGTAGTGACTGTTGTGTTTAAAAGGCAGAGTTGCTGATGTAATAGTGTATGTATCTGCTTTTTCAATGTATTGTAGTATGTTAATTTGCATAAAGATTTAAAATATTTGTAAAACTCAATTCTGTGGCTGTTAGTCTTCCTTCTCTAGCATGCCAGGCTGACTGTTAAATGTCCAATTATCTGAAAGCACAGCTGTCTGACCACACCCTCTCATTCACCTTGTGGGCATGTAAATGTGTTTTTCTAGAATGAGTCTGCAGATTTTAAATGGCGAAAACATCAGTGACGGTTTACCAGCAGAAAGCTGTTCCTTCCTTTTCCCACCACCAGAATCCACGGGGAGACCTTCTATCCTTCGTCCATCACAGAAAGAAAATCTGCCACCAAAAAGTGTAGCAAAAGCTATGAAGGTATGTCTGCATTTATGTTGGCCTCTTCCTTCTCACCCTTTCAGGACCTCACTTTAAGAGGGAAAAAATCATGTGTGTATTGTCAGGGGCTTAAAAATATTCAATCAGAAACTACTTTTTTTTTTTTTTCACCTCAAAGGTAACTTTTCAAACTCCTGTGAGGGATCCTCAGACTCACAGAATCCTGAGTCCTAGTATGGAAAACAAACTTGAGACTACTTTCACACTAGACGATTGTACTGAAGTTCTAGGAGACCTTCATCTGTCTGAATCCAGCAATGCTGTGTGAGTAATACACTCGATCTTCTTGCAAATTATTAAGGCTATTAAGAGTGACTAGTTAGTCATCCTCAACATATATTGCATTCACAATCTCGCATCAGAAATTTGTCTGCATAATCAACTCTGACACTTTCCTTTTCTTGTACAATTTAAAACTTACTGACAAGTATGAATCTGGTGCTGCAATTAAAAATGATACAGGAGAGCCTACATAGCTGGAGCAAAAATACTATTATAGTATTGCTTATTATTAGGTAATTCCTGTGTTCTGTTCCCAATGCTTTCACTGATACTGGTCAAATGAGTCTGACTAGAGGCAATGCTTGAGTTATACCTATAAAACAATGCTGTGAAGACAAGCCATTAGACTACAACCTATGTAATACATGTACATGACTAAAAAAAAATTTCAGTGGTGTACTCACTTGTAAGGAGGGCTGTTGATTAACTCAAAAAATTAATTGTGATTAATCGCAGTTTTAATCGCACTGTTAAACAATAGAATACCACTTGAAATTTATTAAATACTAGCGAAAATACCCGGCGTTGCTTGGGTCTGTCGGAGGTGGGGAGGGGGCAGAGAGCTGAGTGAGTGCGGGGTCCATTGGAGGGGGGAGGGGGCAGAGAGCAAACCTGACACCCCCACCTCACTTACCCCTCAACCAACCCCGACTCACATTTTCACACCCAAAACCAACACCCCCACGTCACCCCCTACCAACCCCAACACCCCCTGACCAACGCCCACACCTCACCCCCCCCGTAGACCAAACCTGACACACCCACCTCACTTCCCTCCCCCCTCCAACCAAACCCGACACCCCTACCTACCACCACAAACAAACCAGACACCCACACATCACTTACCCCCCGGCCCCCCCTCCTCACTTCCCCCACCAAACCCAACACCCCCTGACCAACCCCGACACCCACACCTCACCCCTCAACCACTCCGACACCTTCCCACCCCCCCCAGACCAAACCCAAGACCCCCGGCTCACTTACCCCCCGACCAAACCTGACACCCCCACCTCACTTACCCTCCGACCAAACCCAACTCGGGTCTCTTGGAGGTGGGGAGAGGGCAGAGAGCTGAGCGAGTGCGGGGGTCCATTGGAGGGGGGAGGGGGCAGAGAGCTGAGCAAGTGCGGGGTCCATTGGAGGGGGCAGAGAGCTGAGCGAGTGCGGGGTCCGTTGGAGGGGGGTATTATGACATCATAACTATGTCACAGAACAGCAGCTGCCCAGCTGATGTGATTGGCCTTTAAATAATTTCACCCCTGGGGGGCGTCAGACGTGAGATTTGAAAAATTTTCGACTCTTACCCTGATTAGGACCCTAAGACCTATAACTGTACCAAATTTCAAGTCTCTAGCTCAAACGGTGTGGAAGGAGTAAGTGAACGTACACACACGCATACATACACGCACGCATACACCATTTGACTTTTATATATATATAGATTTTGATTTTCTACATTTTCAAGTATATTTCAAATAAAACACAGAATACAAAGTGTACAGTGCTCCCTTTATATTTTTATTACAAATATTTGCACTGTAAAAATTATAAACAAAAGGAATAGTATTTTTCAATTCACCTAAGACAAGTACTGTAGTGCAATCTCTTTATCATGAAAGTGCAACTTAACTGCACTCAAAACCAAAACAATGTATAACTTCAGAGCGTGCAAGTCCCCTCACTCTGACTTCTTGTTCATCCGGTTGCTTGGACAGACACATTTGTTTACATTTGCAGGGGATAATTCTGCCGGCTTCTTGTTTACAATGTCACCTGAAACTAAGAACAGGCATTCACATGGCATTGTTGTAGCCGCATTGCAAGTTATTTACGTGTTAGGTGTGCTAAAGATTCATATGTCCCTTCATGCTTCAGCCATTATTCCAGAGGACATGAGCCCATGATGATGATGTGTTCTGCTCAATAACGATCCAAAGCAGTGCTGACCGGCATATGTTCATTTTCATCATCTGAGTCAGATGCCACTAGCAGAAGGTTGTTTTTCTTTTTTGATGGTTGAGTTCTATAGTTTCTGCATGGGAATGTTTCTCAAGATTTCTGAAAGCATACTCCTCACCTTGGCTCTCTGAGATTTTTGGAAGGCACTTTAGAGTCTAAAGCCTTGGGTTGACTGTTGTAGCTATGTTTAGAAATCTTTCATTAGCACTGTCTGTGCATTTTGTCAAATGTGCTGTGAAAGAGTTCTTAAAACAAATATGCTGGATCATCATCCAAGATTGCTATAATATGAAGTATGTCAAAATGTGGGTAAAACACAGACAGGAGACCTTCAATTCTCTCCCAAAGAGCTCAGTCACAATTTTATTTTTTATTTTTTTAACAAGCACCATCAGCATTGAAGCATGTCTGCTGGAATGGTGCCCAAAGCATAAAGGGGTGTACAAATGTTGAATATACATGGCATGTAAATACCTTGCAATGCTGGCTACAGAAGTGCCATGTGAATGCCCATTCTCTTTCAGGTGATACAGTAGACTCTCGATGATCCAGGATGATAAGGAAAAAATTAATCCCGGTTCATAAAATCCCAGATAGTCACCAGCCATAGGAAATATGGGAGGGCGGGGAGTGGGTGCGCCGGCCACCCTGCACCCTGGGGGGAAGGGGTGCCAAATGGGACGGGGAGAATGCAGCCCAGTCCCTAAAAGCGCTGCTGCTGGGTACTATGGGGCCCCTGCAGGGCCTGGGGCAAATTGCCCCACTTGCCCCCATCTTCCCCTCGGCAGCCCTGTTCCCCTGCCTGTGGTGTGTTTTGGGTTTTTTCTTGGTGTACCTGATCCTGGATAATTGAGACTCTATTGTACTATAAATAAGAATGCAGCATTATCTCCTGGAAATTGTTACCAAACTGAGCGATTGGCTAAAGTTGGACAGAGTGTACTTGTGAGACTCTAAACATTTACATAGTTTTATTTTTTAATAGTTATTTTTTGTACATAAACTTACAAATGTAGAATTAACTTCAATGATAATAGATTGCACTACAGTGCTTGTATTAGGTGAATTAAAAATACTATTTTTTACAATGCGAATATTTTAAAGAAAAAAATGTAAAGTGAGCATGGTACACTTTGTATTCTGTGTTGTAACTTAAATCAGTATATTTGAAAATGTGGGACAACACCCAAAAAATTTAAATCATTTTGTATTCTTTTGTTTAACTGCACAAAAAACCTACTTGTTTGGCTTACCCCCCGCCACCCCCCTCCAGAAAATTACTATCTCCAAGCTGACTAAAAAAAGGACTGGTTAATCTTTGACTAGTGGTCAAATTCTGTCTTTAAACCCACACAGCCCCCTCTGAACTGAACAACAGTATTTGGGTCTAGATCTGTAGTTAGTTAGTTATGCCCGTCACCCCAATCGGGGTATGGGCCACCAACCACAGATCTCCAGAGTCCTCTATCCTGGGCCATTCTCTCTAGCTGGTTCCAGGTGTAGCCCATTTTTGTGGTATCAGCCTGAAGGTCGCGTCGCCAGGTGTTTCTTGGACGGCCTCTTTTCCACTTGCCTTGGGGGTTCCACCGCAGTGCCTGTCTGGTGATGTTGGTTGGCTGTTTGCGTAGTGTGTGTCCTATCCAGCCCCACCTTCTCCTTCTGATTTCTTCCTCTGCTGAGAGTTGACGGGTCCTCTCCAAGAGGTGGATGTTGCTGATGGTGTCTGGCCAGCGGATCTGGAGAATCCTTCTGAGGCAGCTGTTGATGAAGGTCTGGATCTTCCTGGTGGTTGTTTTGGTTGTCCTCCAGGTTTCAGCTCCATACAGTAGGACTGATTTCACGTTGGAGTTGAACAGTCAAATCTTTATTGCCAAAGACAGCTCTCTGGAGCTCCAGATGTTCTTGAGCTGTAAGAAGGCTGCTCTTGCCTTACCAATCCTTGCTTTGATGTCTGTGTCTGTGCCACCCTGCTGGTCGATGATGCTGCCTAGGTAGGTGAAGGACTGCACTTCTTCCAGGGGGCTTCCATTCAGTGTGACTGGGTCACTGCTAATGGAGTTGATCTTGAGGATCTTGGTCTTGTCCTTGTGGATGTTGAGGCCAACCTGTGATGACGTGACTGCCACTACGTTGGTCTTCTCTTGCATCTGCTGTTTGCTGATGACCTTGCACTCCTGTGTGTGGGGTGCGTCACTCTCTTCGTGTCCGGAATACAGGAGCAGCTCTCCTGTCAACAGTCGTCTCTGTCCAGCTTGCGTCCATCTTTTCTCGCTAATACCTAATAGGGTCAGTTTGTTGCTTCTCATCTCTGCTGCAACCTGCGCAGTCTTTCCTGACTCGTACATGGTCCTCATGTTCCATGTGCCGATGGTAATCCTCCTGGTTATAAGAAGGGTGATCGGCTTAGTGGCTTCCTCGCGCCTTTCGCCACCCAGCGTCATGCGTCTTCAAGTTGAAGACCCTTCTTTTTCCAGGCTAAAAGTCTCTGTTATCTCTATTGTTGGCGTTTCTGTAGCAAGTTAATTTTTTACGGGGTGGAGTTGCTAGCCCCACGCCCAACCCTCCTCCTTTACCCTGACTTGGGACAGGCAGATGGCCCCGAAGGACCTCTCTGGTGGAGTTCTAAATCTGTAGACATGGTCACTAATTTCTTATAATTAATTCTAACATTCAAAAACCAGTTGGAGAACACTTCAGCTTCCCTGGATACTCAATTACAGACCTAAAAGTGGCAATTCTTCAACAAAAAACCTTCAAAAACAGACTCGAACAAGAAATTGCAGAACTGGAATTGATTTGCAAACTGGACACCATTACATTAGGCCTGAGTAAAGGCGGGAAGTGGATGGGTCATTACACAAACTATAAAAACTATTTTCCCAGGCTAATTTCTCTCTCCCCCTCTCTCTCTTTCCCCCCCCCCCCCCCGGTTACTTGTACATTCTTGTCAACTGTTTGAAATGGGCCACCCTGATTGCCACTACAAAAGTGATTTTTTTCCTCCTGCTGATAATAGCCCACTTTAATTGATTTGTCTTGTCAGTTGATAAGGCAGCCCCCATCTTTTCATGTTCTCTCTATATAAATATAACTTTCTACTGTATTTTCTGGTGAAGTGGGTTTTAGCCCATGAAAGCTTATGCCAAGATAAATTTGTTAGTCTCTAAGGTGCCACAAGTACTCCAATTTCTTAACTGTAATTCATGTGCCAACTAAATTTCTTGCTCCTATATCTCTAAATGTCAGGGTCTGACATGTAGGGATTAAGTGACTTTTACAGTGGCAGAGTGGAGCATTTATTGATGGTGGTGTACAGTCGTGATTCAGGCACAAATAACAGCATCTCAAGAGCTACTGCTTTTGTTAAAATCCTAGAATATCAGGGTTGGAAGGGACCTCAGGAGGTCATCTAGTCCAACCCCCTGCTGTTGTGTGTCTCCTCTTTCCCCTTCCCCATGCTACAATGAGAATGCTTTTGTTGCTGCAAAGTCTAGTGCTGTGTTGTGGTAAGGCGCATGAGGACTTATTTTAGGGCTAGGAAGAAGAAAGTACTACAGACAGAAATTTTAAAAGAACTGCACTGTGGTGTTAGTTCTCAGGCTGGTATTGGTTAAGTATGGAAAGGGGACGGGAGGGGTCTGATTACTTAGACAACAAGTCTTGCAGAGAAGACTCTCCGGGTGGGGAGACCATAGTGAACTCTATCCTTTCTTGCTTCCAACTTTATCGTGCTGGAACTTTAACTGGTTGGCTTTTAATTATGTTTTGCTGTATAGCTTTTCTGTGTGTGGCATCATATAACTATTTTTGTACTCTTTTTTGCAAAATAGGCAAAACAATGGGAGGAAATAATTTTTCAGGAAGTAATGTCTTAATGCTCTATAGTCTGTACATGAGCTACAAATAAGCAATCTTGAGCTCAGGGATAACATAGGAACATAACATTAGGATGTGTCTGTAGTGATTATGCATAATCTTTCTATAATCTGTTCACTTATAGCAGTCCGTCATTTATTCTCTCTCTTCCCCCCCCCCCCCCAACTTGTTTTCTTCCTTGCTCCTCTGTTTAGTAAGTCTTGGCATTCAGCTTCTGTATTCAGAGCAGTCTATGAAATTCTGGCATACATGTTTCATAGACTGCTGGGGAGGAGAGGGAGTGTTCACTGACTGCACATTAAAGGCAACAGTGACCAGAGAAAGCAAAGGATGGAATGGAAGAAGTGAGTCATGTTATAACTTGATACATTATGCTGATGGTCATCCCCTCCTCCCCCTTTCTTACCAACCATGTATGAATATCTATAATAATCCAGGAATGTGTACCATTACCTGTATCTAAGTGTTGTAGCAGTTTTCTGTACTACTGGTTCTTTACTATTACGGTACATATTCAGCCTATCCAGAGAGTTATGCTCTGAATTTCAACTTCTCTTGTAAACCATTCTTGGGTGGGGTTGAGGAGAAAAGGAAGGGCACTCTAGCAGTGTTTTCCTATGAGCACAATGTGGTGGAGGAGAACTGACTTCTTTAGGACAGATCTTGCTGGCTTTTCTCTGATCCCTGAACAGCAAGATACCAGGGTGGTAGGTTCTTTAGAAAGCAGCCAAATTCTCTTACTTTTTTGGTGATCTCAGTCCTCTCATGTCCAGCTCTTTTGATGTATTATAAAGCTTTGCAAACTCCAGCATATGAGTTTGAAAATGTTTTTGTTTTTGTTCTTTAACATGGTGTCTTAAAATGGCTAATTAAAATTAACACTGACTTTATTTTTGTGTACCAGAAATCAACAAGTAACTGAATTTGAGACTAAAACTACTAGAGAAGATGTACAAATGCAGGAGGAAGCCAGTGTTGTTCCTTATCCAGATGATGAGATGCCAGTGAAAAGCTGTGGTACATACAGCATTGATTTTGATAACTTAAACAGCGTCAATCCATTCCAGAGTTCCTCTCAGATGCAGAATTCTCCTGAGAGCCTAAGAAAATCTCCTATATTATCTAGCAACCCTGAAAAGGCTTCTGATAAAAATGATACAAATTTTCTGTCACTGGATGATGCACTTCCTGTTACTTCGCCACCTATTGCTGTAGTCTCTGAGAGAACAAATCTAATTGCAGACACCCTCATTGGTGTGACAAAAGAGACAGTTTCCATTGATGTAGTGGTGTCAGGTAATGAATCTAAACCAATTCCTAATGACACTGAACAGGATATAAAGCCTGTTTCTGGTGAAGTCAGCAAAACCAATTCTTCCAACGGATCAACACAAACACAGAATTCTCCACCACCTGCACAAGGGTCCTACAACTTTAATCCTAATGGCTCTGATGTAACACTTCCTTTCAAAACTAAGGAATCAAAGCTACAGAATTCTCCAGTAGCAGAAAGGACTTCAACAAAAGAGTTAAAGCCTGAAGAAGAGGCTAGCTTCCCCAAGGCTGAATCTGTAAAACTAGAATTTGACTTCACTGATAACACAGTTAGTAAAAGGCCACCTCCTAGGAAACTAGGCAAAAGACCTGGAATTAAGCCTCCTTCCAAGAAAGCTGCTATAGCTCTAGGGAAAACATTGGAGAACTCTGAGGCAAAAAGCAAGAGTAAAACAGAAAATGATATTCCTGTTTCCAGAGCATCTTATAACTTTGACTGGAACAAATTTGATGATCCAAACTTTAATCCATTTGGAGGAGGTTCCAAAGTTTCTAGCTCACCCAAATGCCCTAAACCGAACATTGAAAATGTTAATCAGCAAGAGGAACAGGATAGCACCTTACCAAAAAGGGAATCTCTTCCACCAGTGCAGATTAATGTAATTGTTGCAGACGAGACTGTTGAAGAAATAGTACCTGAAACTCTGTAAGTAAATCTTTATAATTGAACTTGTAGAACAGCCTCAGACTTTTTTCAGGGCAAGATGACGCCAAAAATTTGTGGGTACAGAAATCTATACAGTTCTGAAAAATCTGCTGGTGCCTGTGAATAGATTTTATTTTTTGTTTTGGTCGACAGTCTAAAAATTAAAAACACCAGACCTTGTTGCTTCAGAAAGTGAAAGATTCTCACTTCACCATTATCCCCCCACTCCTTCCACTGTAGATGCTAAAGCTTGGAGAGCTACCAGATAATGGTTTGTTCGGTAGCAGGGAAACTGGAAAATTGTTCTGTTTTACACTCTTAGCCTAAAATCCAATTCCTCAGTAGGGCCCAACTTCACCTCTCGTATCTAACCCTAGTGTTCTTAGGGTGTGGGACAAGCGCTAGCATGGAAGAAATAACACTCTTGTTTATCTTATTATTCTATAGTAGGGAGTTAACACTACTTTCTGGTTGTGAACATGATCTGTAATATAGATGCTTCTCACAAAATCTGGAGCTGGAGGAAAAAGTAGTAATATCAAGGGACTGGAGCGTTCCTCCTCTAGTTCATTTTAGAGGGTGTAGGGTGTTGAGTTTTGAAGTCCAGTTTTAACTGTTTAAATGCTAATGACTTTACTATGGAACATATTTGAATAAACAGCTAGTTTCCGAGTAAAATCTATTTCATTTGATATGTTCATTTGACAGGAATGAGTAATGCGTGTTCACTATCTTTGGTACATATACAGAGCCACCTATTACTGTTAAACTTAGGGTAAATATTAAATTTAAACTGCCATCAGCTAAAATGTTGGACTGCTACAGTGAGGCTTCATGGGGTGCCTATAAAATCTTTGCTACTGATATTAGACCATGTTAAGGGAGGGGTGGGAACCTATGAGTTCTGGGGTTTAACTCAAACAGCTGTTTTCACAGAAATGCTGCAGGTTTTAGAAGTAGAAACTCCTTTAAATCTAATCTTCCTGCTTTTTGTTAATGGAAAATGCTGGTTGGCCATTCTGTGGCAGTCATGACTTTCTGTGCATCCATGATACCTCTCCCATGAAAGCTAGAATGCGATGTAAATTCATTGTCTTATCTGCTGATTGTTTGTTAATGGAAAGCTTGTTGCCATTTAGAGACCACGATATCGGGGTGGGGTGGTAGTGTTTGTGGGGAGTGAAAGGCAAGTTCTCAAACAAGCTTCGTATGACTAAATGACTCTTAGCCAGGTCTAGGAACATACCTTAGAACTGAGTAGATTACTATATGACTTTAACCATTTGTTTACTAGCTTCCCTGAAAAAACCCCAAGTGAAGATGAAGATAAATTTGTAGTTCAAGCAGAAATTGAAGAGGAATCTTCAAGACTGCTAACTATGGTAATGTGTATCTATATTTAAGATATCCAGTTCTTGGTAAAATCATTATTAGAAATAGAAAACTGCTTTAACATAAAGTTGCTGTTCTCCCCTTGCATGCCCTCAGTCTAAAACAGTAACTGTTACAGATCCCCAGACTTAAAAATTATTTAAAAAACCAATGAAAACAGGCCTTGGGCCTGTCTGTGCCAATCCATAAACTCAGCTTGACATAACTGAAGGATCACATCAGTATAATAGAACATGTTAACTAAATCAAGATACAGTAAACCCTCGATTTAACGGACCCCGATTTAACGGACTTCGGATGCAACGGACAAAATTTCCGATGCATCCGAAATCCGTTATTGGGGGCTGCCGGCTCGCGGGAGCCGGCTGGGTTGACAGCTCCCGCCCGGCTCCCCGCAGCAGGGACCCCTGCGGGAGCTGTCAAACCCCCCCGCCCCCCCGCCCGGCTCCCCGCAACCGGGAGCCGGGCAGGGGGAGGCATTTGAGAGCTCCCGCCGGGCTTCCCGCTGGGGGGAGCAGAGCGGGAGCTGTCACCCCCCCCCCGCCCCGCCCGGCTCCCCGCAACGGGGAGCCGGGCAGGGGGGGTTTGAGAGCCCCCGCTCAGCTCCCCGCAGCGGGGAGCCGGGCGGGGGGGGGGGGCGTTTGAGAGCTCCCGCCCGGCTCCCCGCAGCGGGAAGCCGGGCGGGGGGGTTGACAGCTCCCGCCGGGCTTCCCGCTGGGGGGAGCCAAGCGGGAGCTGTCAACCCCCCAGCCTGGCTCCTCGCAGCGGGGAGACGGATGGACGGGGGGGGGTTGAGCCGGGCAGGAGCTGTCAACCCGGCTGCCCGGCTCCCCGCAGAGGGGAGCCGGGCGGCCGGGTTGACAGCTCCTGCCCGGCTCCCCGCAGCGGAGGGCCGGGCGGAAGCTGTCAACCCCCCCCCTCCCCGCAGCAGGGAGCGGGGGGGGGGGTTGACAGTTCCCGCCTGGCTCCCCGCAGCGGGGAGCCGGGCGGGGGGGGTTGACAGTGCCCGCCGGGTTCCCCACTGCCGGGAGCCGGGCGGGGGAGTTGACAGCTCCCGCTGGGCTCCCCGCTGCGGGGAAGGCGGGGGGTTTGACAGTTCCCGCCTGGCTCCCCGCAGCGGGAGCTGGGCGGGCGGGCTGACAGTTCCCGCCTGGCTCCCCGCAGCGGGGAGCCAGGTGGGAGCTCTCAGCCCACCCGCCTGGCTCCCCGTTGCGGGGAGCCAGGCAGGTGGGGGGGGGTTGACAGCTCCTAAAACCTCTATATAAGGGACTAATTCGGGTGAGGGGGTGTCCATTAAAGCCAAAAGTCCTGTTATTTAATGATTTTTAAAAATTATTAAATAACGGACTTTTGGCTTTAACGGACACCCCCTCGCCCCAATTAGTCCATTAAATCGAGGTTTCACTGTATTTTAGACAGCATGAAGTGTACAGGCTGAAAACCTAAATCAAGGGTGGGGAATTTGATAAAATGCAGTGCTGCCTGATGAGGCTTAATACAATATGTTGTGTTAACAAATTCCTGCTACTGTTAAAAACTTCCCAGGGACTCTGTTTTGGCTAACCCTTTTAACTGTTGTGTAACAAACTGATTTAACCATCACTAATGTGTTTAAATGCTATAAATACACTATGCCAGTCATATTCCCAGTGTTCAATATTGCAAACTAAGTGTGCATCTGCTTTCCAGGAGAAAAAAACAAGTTCAAACAACTCACCAGTTGATGCCCACAGTCGAGATAACTTGCCTTTAATTGGCAGTGGAACATCCCCTTTGGCTGACCAAGAACATGAAGCCAATTGCAAGAAAACTGAAATGGCAGTTGATATAAACGATCCAACAGTAGTACCTGAGTCTGAAGAGTACTTCAGGCCCTCAACAGAAGGTAAGAGCAGTTGCTCTTAACAAGGTGCTGGACACACATGCTGTTAAAACAACAAAACAGCTCTGTATGCTTTTTTCCTCTACTTCAGTTTAAATTACAGGAACATACATCTCATTACCACTTCTAGTTCTTAATGTTTCATCCTGCCTGAAACATCCTTAAATTCAGACAGGTAACTTTTTTCCAAAGATTATTGAAACGGGTCAAAGTTCAAAGAAAAAACTGGTTAAACTTAACATTTGAAAGCATTGTTTATGGTCAGTTTCCCTTAATAGTTTCCTTTGCCTGTTTCCTTCCTGCAAGTACCACCCAATAGCTATTTTTAAAGTTGAAGGAGCGGGGAGAGGAGTAACTTTAAAGCCACCAAAACTGACAGGGTTGTCAGAGCTAGCGTCCCCGCTAGTGCCTGGGGCTCGGGCCGCTGCTCAGGGCTCCCGCAGCAGGGAGTTGCTGCTGTAGGGGCTTGCGACCCCCACAAAAGTGGCCCCCCCACTTTGAGAACCCTGGTGGTAGAGTATCCAAAAATTCTTTTCCTTTTTTCCCCGCCCTCCCTTCAAAAACTGACTAGATTTCATGTTGACATTGTCCCATCAATTTAAATGACACATGTTTAGTGACAATAATATGGTTTCTAATGGGTTTAACTTGGCAGGTTGTAATATTAGAAAAGTACTTTTATGTTGAGAATTATTCTTTTCAGGCCATAAAAACACACGTTACCAAGGTGCCAACTATACAAAACACACAGCTGTTGAACAGTCTTGACACTGCATTTACTTCATACAAACCCATAGGACCCACCCTGTCCTTGTTATGGTACCAATGGCTTTTCTGCATTTTCATACATTAGAGAAATCAAGAGCAGAATTGAAATTCCATTAAAAACTTCTGTAGTATGCTGCAGAACTCAAAAGATTGTGTACACACAAAACTAGAGGACTAGGTCTATGATTTCCCGTTAAGTTTACTTGTTTCCCTTTTACAATCTATCATAAACTCTTAATACTCGGGTTGGTGAATCGTTTTAGAAAACGATGACTATGGTAAGAGCAGCTGTGTGTAAATCTGTGCATAGATTGAACTGTCAACGATATACTAAAAGGACAGAGTTCATAGAAGAGCAGCATGTCCATTCTTCAGGACACCTCCATGTTAAACTTAAAGATGCACACTAGCTTTTCAACTACATCAAGGCACTTGAATCATTGTGTTTAACTCCTTCCCACCCCCAAATAAATAACCTGAGTTTTAAGAAGAGCGATGGGGTTGGTTTTTAATTTTTTAATTTTTTTTTATTAAATGCCAATTTTTTCCCTTCTAGTCTAAAATTGAGTTATTCTTCGAGTGCTTGCTCATGTCCATTCCAACAAGTGTGTGCGCACCGCGCTTTTGTTGGAATGGCCATGAGCAACACATCTCGAAGAACAACCGTTACGAGAGGTGAGTAACTGTCTTTTTTTCTCCTGCTAACAACTCAATCTAAGTGGGGGACAGGAGTTTTCCTTTGTTTCCATCGGTTTCATATCAATTACACTTTCCAGCCTGCTCTATTAACAACTATATGACAGCATTAAATCATTTTTATTAATATATTTGTCCTTTCAAGTTCTAGGAATGGGCATAGAAATAGACTACCTGGAACAATTTGGTTCAGCCTCAGTAAGTATCTGATATTCAAGCAGTTAAACTTGTTGGCTCAAGAGTTAGTGATGGGGAGAGAACAATAAGATCTAAGCCTTTCTCTGCTAGGTTGTAAGTTCAAATGTGGCCCAGTTGGGAGTAGCAATTAATGTACCAACTAATTAGTAGATTCTACGAAGTAACACATCCTTCACTGTGAGTAATATCTCACCTCTCTCTCCCCAGTTTAAAGAGTCTGCTTTGAGGAAGCAATCATTGTATTTGAAGTTTGACCCTCTGCTGAGAGAGAGCCCCAAAAAGCTGGCTCCTGGTAATACTGAAACAATAAGCACATGTATAATCAATGCACCATTTCAAAGTGGGTAAGTCTAGTTTTTAATCTAAATTATAGCTCAGACATTTTGATTTTGAACACATTCTAATTTTAACTGTCTGTTTTTAGTCCTCTTTCTGACTTCAGTAGATTGCCTTTGGAAACCCCAAAGCCTACAGTGAAATCTCCTCTTCAAAATGAAGAAAAGCCTGAAGGACTGGATCTTCTGGGAACTTTCCCAGCTCCAGTAAGTAAATCATAAATGTGTTAATTTTCATGTTAGTGGATTTTTGGATGAGTTTTAGTGGGGGGAAATAGACAGCCTTTATTAACTTCCTGCCTGCTTAGAGTTCTGGCACTGCTGTGGGTTAGTGTTGGTGATACAATTGCCAGTACCTTCAAACAGGGTATATGCATTCACTGATTGAATTGCATTACAATTGTTGCCAAGAGACTTTAAATGGCTTAAGACATATAGGTTGTCTCTGAGTTTTAAAAAGACAAATGAGCTGTGACGATATATGGAATCTGGGGTACGCTTGAGGATATGAATATCAATATTGTAATGAGTTATGCCAGATATGCAATGTAAGATATCTGCAAAAATGTTATAATTTTCCAGATCTGATTGATCTGTTATGAGTTACAGATATATAGGTCTGTATTTCAAACTCCTGCTATGCTTCTGGGTGATAACCCCACCCCCCCAGTTTGCCTAGTCTGCTTGTTGGCCCATTAAGGACCATCAGAGTATACAGTTGACCCATTGAGAGACGGTATGGGGATACACCTTATGACTTAACAAGGCATGCAGATTTTGAAATCTTGCTTGCTTACCATAACCATAAGCTAAATTGTCACGCAAGATTTTTGTAATAAGAAGGATTTTGTGCATGTTCCTTTAAACTAAACTTGATTAAATGGTTCTCTGATGTGTAATAGCATTGATTATCTCTGAAAATTGGCGCTATTAATAATATACAGTATTTCCGATGTTAAACGGGGGAGGAGGGTAGAAGAGAGCTGTTTCTTTATCTGCTGTTCACGAACAGGCAAATAGAGCAGTATGCTGCATCTCAATGAAGCTATAGCGCTACCATATCTCTTTGTCAAGCTAGAAAAATGACTCAGCAGTTTATGGGGATAGCTTTGGGGTTAAAAAAATTAGAGATAATGTGAATAGATTCCAGGGTAGCAGATGTGGTAGCCACTCAAACTTTTTGTTTTTCTTTTCCACAAAGGATACAGTTCCTCTAATTCCAGATATCTCAATCAGTAATGCTTCACCGCTCTCTCCTTTTGCTGTGACAAGCAACACTGCAGTTGACGCAATTATAGAAGTGCTGAAATATAGCCAAAAAGATATGGATGCAGCTGTTGAAACGGTTAAACTAGAGGTAAGAAGAAAGCCTTTAGGAATGTGGCACTTGCATTGAAAAGGCTTGTTCTTATAACATGCGAACATTCCTCTCTTTGAGTTACTCAACACATACTGGACATCTATTTCAACACTTATCCCCCTTCAGGTTTTGAAGTACAGTTTTCCATTCTCAATGAGTTACTGTTTGTTGCTTACTTGGGTAGAACAGCCTGCACCAGAACTCTTCAGTTGGAGATAGACTTTTCAAATCCCATGTTTCAAATCTTCTAGACTTACTATCTTTTAAAATAGGCTCCATTCAACACCCCTCGGTGGTGGTGGAGTCTCTACTAACAAGATACCTTTGGCCTTGTTTGGTGCCTTCAGAGACATTTTAATCTCCCACATAAAAACTGTAATTTTCATTCCAAAACAAGCTTTGATAAGAGAGAGAGGAAAGATGACACTTGCCTCAGCAACTTGATCCTGGGCAAGTAGTGTGGAAGAGAAAAGGAACTAAGTCTGCCAGCTGTACTGAACTGCAGGTGGGTGGGGACCATATTTCAGAGGAGCATATCAGCCATGGTGAAAGATTCTTTAAAGAGAGCCAGGTTATGGCAGATGAAGCCATAGCTTGATTCCCATTTATTTTGTTGGAGGCAAGGAATAACATTAATGTAACCACTGCTTTCCATGCTACAAAAGGTGCTTGTCATGAAACAGGGATTCAGTGCTAATTTATGAACCATATAACCTTCCCTAACTTACTTCACTTTTTCTTAAAATACTGAATAAACTGTAAAATTTAGTTAAACATCCAACTTGAGATACTTTTGTCAGAGTGCTCATTTCTTACACATCTCTTGTCCAAAATGATCTGTGCTCGGGCATTGCCTAGTTCCATAAACTTGTGGAGGTGTGCTTTGTATATGGATAGCTTTTGTAAAGAGAAATTTCAGATTTAATAGTTGATTTTCCTTGTCTTCATAGAATTTCTTTAGCAAAGGTTTTCAAATTGGCAAGTCCTGTGGAGAACAATAGGACTAAGGGTACAGAATGTCTTTAGAAAAGGTGGCCTGTACCTTCAGTCCATTTGCACTTTTTCAGTGTTCCCATGCTATCTGGAAGAATAGTGGAGTATGCCATCTTTTTTTCTAAGACCATTTATTCCCCAGTGGGAGTGACACCATTGAAAGGGAGAGACCGTATTTGCCAAGAGCAATATTTATGACAAGAACAAGAAATGACACATGCCTTGAAAAGACAATTCTTGATGAGTTTCTCTGAAGGAGGAAGACTTTTTTTTTTTTTTTTTTTTTTTTTTTTTTTAAATGCCCTGTAGTGACAACATAAAGGGAAGAATCTTTATTCAAATCAGTTTATTCTAATCTGGAGCCACAAACACTAATATAACTTCATGGTTATTGCATGGCTTCACTACAGGACAGAGTCATGTTAGTCTGAGGGGCTTTAACTATGCATTTTATAACTTAAAAGAAATCCAACCATTTTAAACCAAGACTGTGAATTTCCTTGGGTTATGATGCTTGCTATTAGGATAGTTCCTACATAGCTAATGTGTTTGTGGGTTGTCTTTTTTCCTCAACTGTAACTCCATCTTAATATATATAATATAACCCCAGTTTGGGAACCACTACTTTAACAACTTGTAAACCCCTTTCACTAAAATGTCAAGTCTAGCAAACCCCTTCCTAAAGATGAATATTTCCAGGGATTTTTCTCCTTTACCGGAGTATAAATTATAAAAGTAGTGATCTTGGAAATATAAAATTTGTTTTTGGACATGCTTATTGCACACTGTTTATTATTATTATTATTATTATTATTATTATTACTACAGTATTCTTGTTACATTATGAAAACGGTAACTCTCTTCCAAGATCTTACTTTCGTAGCTTGTATGACTTTGAATAACCTGCTTATAAAACACGGCTCCTATGTTTCATTAAGGTGTATCAGATGTGAAACAGCATGAAGGGATTTAAGAGGCAAACTCAGAATTCCTCCTACACAAGCAGCAGTCCAAACAAACAATGCACATTACAACGAAGCTTGTTCTTCATAATCATTTTAAAAACAATACTAGCTACCTATTAGATTTTGCTGTTTTTAAAATTAATCTACCTCCCTTTTTCATTTCTTATAAGGAGTCTTGAAGTTTAAATCTCCTCAGTGTGATAGAGATGCTAGCTTTGAACTGCTTAGCTCTTGGAAGTCCAGGAGCTCCAGGCTGTTGGCTCTGCTGCTCAGAGTCCCTCGGCACAGTTCTGTCTGCCATTAGGGAATTTTTTGCTTGAACTCCCTGTAATCCCAGTTTGGGAACCACTGATACAACTTGTCTGAGAATTTAAGGTTATCCTTGTTCCCTCCAAATGTGTGTGAACACAAAGATGGATTCAACCTGAAAATTGACATTGACTTGAATAGAGTAAGAGTTGGCTGCATGCTGTGGAGTAAGATGCCTATATCACAAATTAGGGGAGGTCTACTTGGAAAAAACAAGTCTGTGATCAATGTATGGAGAAATAGTAAACTTAGTCTTGCTGTGTGATGCAACAGTGCTGTGCGTATAGGGATAGCATGGGAAGGTCGCTTGTAATCTGCTTTAAAACCATTTTTGTGTGTGAATCTTTTTGATTTAGACGTGTTGAATATTACAATGAACCATGAGATTAGCAATAACACTACATCACCCAGTCTGTTGGTCTGTCTCTGACTGTGACTTATACTAGAACTTTCTGCCATAACTGACACTTATGAAATAGTGTGCATAAGAAAGCTTTTACTTTCTGTCAACATCTCTAAGATGTTCTGAATGTCAATCAATTTATCTCAATCCCTGTTAAGTAAATTTAGAACCTTTTTTTTTATTATTATTATTTTTTTAAAAAAAAGGTTCAAGAAAAGCAGATGAACGTTTTAGAATGGAAAAAGAAATATGACAGGCTTTATATGGAATACCTGGAAATGGGGTAAGTGCCTGCTAATTGTACAGCTTGACTTACTGCTTTTGATTGCTTTCTCTAATATATATTCAATATTGTTTTTTAGAAAAATTGTTGCAGAGTTTGAAGGTACAATAACCCAAATGATGGGTAAGTATACTGAGTAAATGGAACACTACTTGAGATGGGCTTTTGCTTTTTTTGCCCTGAAGGGCACGCTAAATATATAGCTGGCTTTGACACAAGAATATCTAGTACTCTTCTGGCTAGTACTTTAGTCATGCTGTCAATACTGCATTACATGTTATATTTGTATCGTACTGAATCCTTGGAACAGCGATCAGAGCTAGAAAAGTTAATGTTTATGGACAGATTTTTTACGTAGCGTGTGCACAGTTGTATGCATCTTAATTACACAACTAGAGTACCTCCATGTTTGCTTGACTTGTACGGACACATGAACATAGCAAGATAGGTGCCTGATTTGTACCTAACTGACGCATGCACAGTAATGGCCGCAATATGGCCCACAGTTGTTCAGTTCTAGATGGCCCATTGGAAGCTAAAAGTTCCAGTTGCTTACTAAGAAACATCCACCGCTTGATACTAAATGAGAACAATAATCTGTTCTACTTCTGTAGATCACACACAGCCATATCACTTCTGGCCAAATGTCCGTGGAACCCTCTGGTGGACACTTCTTGTTTCTACTGTAGTTTGTACATATGACCTCTAAACTGCAACGGCATCAATTAACACGTCAGCCAAAACCTTGTATCTTTAGTCATAAGAATATGAGACTGACCATACTGGGTCCATATAATCCAGTTTCCTGTCTTCTGACAGTGGCCAGTGAGAGATACTTCAGAAGGAACAAACAGAACAGGGCAATCATCAAGTGATCCAGTCCCAGTAACTGTCAGTCAGGCCTAGGGACAGCCAGAGCATGGTTGCATCCCTGACCATCTATTGATGTACCTAGATAATTTCATGGAGTATAATTCTTTTTTTTTAATCCAGTTATAGTTTTGGCCTTTGCAACATCCCCTGGCAATGAGTTCCACAGGCTGACTGTGCATTGTGTGAAGAAGTATTTGTTCATATTTGTCTTAAACCTGCTGTCTATTTCATTGGGTGACCTCTGGTTCTTGTGTTATGTGAAGTGGTAAATAACATTTCCTTATTCACTTTCTTCACACCATTCAAGATTTTATAGACCTCTGTCATGCCAACTCCCCACCTTAATCATCTTTTCTAAAATGAATAGTCCCAGTCTTTTTAATCTCTCCTCATATGGAAGCTGTTCCATACCCCTAATAACTTTTGTTGCCCTTTTCTATTTCTAATATCTTTTTTTGAGATGGGACAACTAGAATTGCACATGGTATACCATGGATTTATATAGTCCATTTTCTAATGGTTCCTAACGTTAGCTTTTTTTTATTTTTTTGACTGCCACTGCACATTGAGCAGATGTTTTCAGAGAACAATCCATAATTACCTCAAGATTTTTCTTGAGTCATAATGGCTAATTTAGATCTCATCATTTTTGTATATATATTTTGGATTATATTTTCTAATGTGCAGCACTTTGCATTTATTATCACTGAATTCCATATGCCATTTTGTTTCCCAGTTTTAAGAGATCCCTTTGTAACGCTTGTTAACTTTGGACTTAACTATCCTGAGAGATTTTGCCACCTCACTGTTGACCCCTTTTTCCAGATTTATGAATATGTCGAACAGAACTGGTCCCAGAATAGATCCTTGGGGGGACACTTTACTTCTCTCCATTATGAAAATTGACCATTTATATATTCCATAAATATATTCTGTATATAAAATATATATGGACTATATTTTATAGTCCATTTTATTCCTACCCTTTTGTTTCCTGTCTTATTTTGCTTAAGAGCCTTTAGTGAGGGACGCTGTCAAAGGCTTTCTGAAAGTCCAAGTACACTGGATCACCCTAGTCCACGTGCTTGCTGACCCCTTCCCTTCCCTCCCACCCCCCCAAGAACCCAACTAGATTGGTGAGTTATGATTTCCCTTTACAAAAGACATCTCTCCTCATCCCCAACAAATTGTGTTCATCCATGTCTGATGTCTTTTCTTTACTGTAGTTTCAACCAATTTGCTTGGTAGTGAAGTTAGGTTTACCAGCCTATAAATGCCAGGATCATCTCTGGAGTCTCTCTTAAAAATTGGTATCACGTTCACTATTCTCCAGTTATCTGGTACAGAAGTGACAGTTTACATACCACAGTTAATAGTTCTGCAATTTCATACGAGTTCCTCCAAAACTGGTTCTGATCACATATTACTGTTTAATATATCAAATTGTTCCCAAACTGCTTGTATTAACACTTCAATCTGAGACAGTTCCTCAGATTTGTCCCTTAAAAAGAATGGCTTAGGTGTGGAAATCGCCCTCACCTCCTCTGCAGCAAATAATTCATTTAGCTTCTCTGCAATGGCCTTGTCTTACCTGAGTGCTCCTTTAGCACCTCAATTGTCCAGTGGTCTTACTGATTGTCTGGCAGGCTTTCTGCTTCTGACGTACTTACATTTATTTATTTATATGTTGGTTTTTTCGTCTTTTGCAAGTTGCTCTTTTTGACCTTCCTAATAATACTTGATTTTGAAGAGTTTATGCTCCTTTCTCTTTTCCTCAAATAGGATTTGACTTCCAATTTTTAAAGAACACCTCTTAATATCTTCTTTTACTCTGTTTTTAGCCATAGTGGTTTCACCCCTCCCCATTACTATTTAATTTGAGGTATACATTTAGTCATCATGTTAAGAGTAAGTATGCTTTAAACTGTGCATAACATAGATTCAATCCTTAATTAAGGAAAACTCATGTTTGAGGCTAACAGTTCCCTGATGCTTGTCCTTTGGTCCTTTACCTTTCCTCCAGTTCTCTTTTAATATGGCTGAGTGTGCTGATAAGAATTAAAGGTTTAGTAAGGAAGGACTCATTATGATGCAGTGATGTCTGGTTCTATGTCTTTAGTAACTGGGATGAGGGGGGAGGGAGTGCTTTGCTTTAAGAAAAACACCCAATCCTCTTGTATTTTTTCATCTTCAGAGGATGCCCAAAAACAGAAGGAACTTTCAAAAAAGGAAAACCAGAAGATGCTGGAGGAGAAACAGCAAGTTCTGTCAGATCTTAACTCCATGGAGAAGTCTTTCTCTGAACTCTTCAAACGATTTGAGAAACAGAAAGAGGCTTTAGAAGGCTATCGCAAAGTAAGATGCTGGAATGACACTGGTACTGTGCTTCTGAATCACAAACAAGACTTTTAGGCCCTGTCGAGACTGGGGAAATAGCTGGTATTCTAAAACACCTCACTTTACACTTACTGTTAGGTGGTCACAGTCAAAATTCAACTTCCCCCTAGAAATGTGGCTGGTTAGTACTTAGGGTAGACAAGGTTCAAGTCATGTTTTAAAATGCAGTAAGTGATTTAAAAATAGAAGTCTGCCTATTACACTAGCCCTTGGAGACCCTAAGTTTTATATGAAGATTCCCTTATGCCAGAACTATACAAACCAAGGTGGACCAGGCCTTTGCTCTAAAGAATCTCACTCAAACCTACTTGTTCTGTCTGATCTTAAAGGTAAACAAACAGATGGAGGGATAAGTGGGAGGAAAGACAAAGGTAACAGATCACACATGCACTGGCCAGTCTGTGGCCCTAGTGTGTCAGGTTGGATTCACTTGTCTCCTTCTATAAAAAGGATTTGCTGGTGGCTCTCCATAGCTATGATTTTGCATGTGTTATGTTGTCATGATCAGCTTCAGCATAAAGTTGCATTACAGTTTTTGTGAGGGTGAAGTTTATGTATACTGCTCTTCCCTATTTCCAGTTTGTAAGTGGCTTTGCCTACCTCCTTTAAAATCCAAAATCACATTTGTCACTGGGGTCTTGGTCAACTTCTGGGTTAGGACATCTTTACCTCTTCCTCCCCCTCTTTTTGGTCTCTTCTATGCTTCTCCAGCACACAGGGGTCACTGGAGTCCTGATGCCATATGGGGATCCCTTTGCTAAAATCCAGATCTGGGGTGGCAGGGGCAACCTACTTATCTTTTCTCTTCCCATCTCCCTGTAGTGGCTTTTGTTGCACTGTACGGTTTCATGCTTGTTAAATATTTAATACCTGATTCAGCTTCAGCGGGGCCAAATCTTGAATTTTCCCATCATCTTCTACCTTTCTGGAAGAGGTTGGATTTAGCCTTAGTTTGAGCCAAAGGAGGGGGTATATTGATTGAATAAATAGAAGTGGCACAGAATGACAACATTTCAAGAACCTGGTGTCTTTTGGTAAGGGAAGAGAGAAAGTTAAGGATACAAACCTAGGATGAATTTCTCCTTTTCAGCATTTTGAACATGAGTAAGTCTAAAACCAAGGTGGGAGAGAACAAATGGCTGGGTATTGAGGAAAGATCTGCTGTTCATCTTTACTATACTACTCTCATTATATTGGGATAGAATGAAGAGGCTCTGAAGAAATGTGCTGAGGACTACCTTGCAAGGGTTAAGAAGGAAGAGCAGAGATATCAAGCACTGAAGGCACATGCTGAAGAAAAACTGCGTCAGTGAGTACTTTTTCATTCTTCGTCCCTGATGTTTCCTTTCTATGTAGTGCGGGGTTTCTCAAACTGGGGGTTGCGACCCCCCGGGGGGTCGCCGAGCACTCCCGGGGGGGTCGCGAGCTCCTGCTGCTGCCGAAAAGCCGCCAAATTGATTATTTCCGCATTCGGCGGCTTTTCGGTGGACATACCAAGCGCTCTTGGAAGCGCTCGGCATGTCCGCTGAAAATAGCTGCCGAATGCGGAAGTATTCAGTTCGGCGGACATGCAAGGGTCGCGCCGCGCCGCCTGGTGGGGGGGGGGGGGGAGGAAGG
The DNA here is from genome assembly GCA_032164245.1 of Sternotherus odoratus. NCBI lineage: Eukaryota > Metazoa > Chordata > Testudines > Kinosternidae > Sternotherus > Sternotherus odoratus. Next base: position 100,845,715 of record JAVMKO010000004.1, on the reverse strand, counting down.
GTCGTGGTCTCAAGAAGTTTGAGAACCGCTGATGTAGGGTGAATTCACAAGCAAAACTCCCTTTGACTTCAGTGGGGCTAGGATTTCACTTTAATGTCTTTATTTCTAAGAGAGGTTTTGAGATTTTTGTAACCACTTCTATAGTAGAAAAACCTAGCTTTGATGTCCGACCATAACTTGCTAGCTGTTTTGAATTAAGTCCGATTTAAACATTAGTTCACTTTCATTCCAGAGCAAATGAAGAGATTGCCCAGGTACGAGGCAAAGCCAAGACTGAGTCTGTAGCATTGCAAGCTACATTGCGTAAAGAACAAATGAGGGTACAGTCTCTAGAAAGAAGCCTTGAACAAAAGGTCAGTTTAAGTATCAGCTACTTGAGTGGTTTATACTTGTAATAAGCTAAGTTTTTTAAACTAGAATCAGAACTGGCGTTCTCATGAGTACCACTGTGAAATAGTGGTACTCATAGTCTTGATTTTTGTCTCAAATGGTATGGTATGGCAGAAACCGTTTGATACTGAGAGGGAATCCATCTACCCTTGTAGAGGGATCTATTGTGAATAATGGTTTCATTTGCATAGGTATGCATCAGAAATTACTAACTATAGATTTCCAAGACTGAACTGTTTAAAATATAGGTCAGGTTGAAAGTGAACAATCTACCTTGTCCTGGGAATGAGACTTAAATATGATGGCACTGTATCAGTTCTAGATGCATTTTGATATTAATAGAATTGACTATTGTGTTCCTGTATGTAAATTTGTAGACCAATACCATCCAATAGACAGTATTGTTGGCTGACATCTTTTCAATGGCCTGCATAGTCAGGTCTGAAAATCTAGTAATCTGCATGTGCAGGGTTTCATATTTGCATGTAAATTGTTATTGCATAGTCTAATACGCACACACACACCAATCTCATAGAACATATATACATACACACACACACACACCAATCTCATAGAACTGGAAGGACCTTGAAAGATAGAGTCCAGTCCCCTGTCTTCATTAGCAGGATCGAGTACTGTCCCCTGACAGATTTTTTGCCCTGGTATCCTAAATGGCCCCTTCAAGGATTGAGCGCTCAACCCTGAGTTTAGCAGGCCAATACTAATTCTGTAGGATTAAAAATCTCCAACGAGGACAATCAGCAGCCTCCCTGCCAGAGGAAGGAAGAAGCATTGTGCGCCACAGTGAAAGAGTTAAGGTCCATTCCAGTTAGTGTGCTACTGAGCTATCCCTAGTGAAGAGGTGGCTTATTGTAAGATCTTCAAATATCTTCATTCATGTAAGCAAAGCTTTTTCCCTGCTTTTGGTATGTTAGCAAAACCATTGATTGTCACGAACATCCTTCTCCTATATTTAACTGATACTATAGTGCTGTTGAAAGGAACAGAGTTGCAACTAAGTCTGTGATGATACTGATGTTGATATGTGTCGTCCCTCTGTACCGAGCTGTTGTGGAGGGAGGTCCCACACCCATCCTACTTCCTCCAAATTAACTTTTTTTAAAATGCTGTGTAGTGGGATCACACTTTCCACCTGTTGTTATATGGATTTAATTAGTGGCACCACAAAGCATTTTTAAATACTCCTTGCTTTAGGAGAATGAAAGCATTGAGAACCAGCATCACTCATGCTATAAACATAGTTCCATATTGAATTGCTTCAGCCATTTAGGAAGTGGAAAAACAGGCACCAGTAATAGGTATGTTGAAGGTTGTATCTTCTATTTAGTTGTAAAGAGAATTTACAAAAGTGTGCAACCTACTAGACAGTGAGTGTCCTTAACAGTAGAGACTGCAGTCTACATTTTAGACACTGCTTGGAAAGTTAAGGAAACAATGTAATGTAGCCGTCCCTTCAAAAGCTAATCAAGATTTGTCTCCTTAGGATGCCTTGTTCCAAGTCTTTACTGCATTTACAGAATTTGAGCATTGCAATAGAACTCCTGTTCCACACAGCACCAAAGGTGCTATGACTTCCGTGATTGCAATTTCATGGTATGAATGTGTTTGTTCTTCAGTTTGTTCTTAATTCACTAATTCTTTGTCTTCTTAACAGGCAAAAGAAAACGATGAACTAACAAAAATCTGTGACGACTTGATTTTAAAGATGGAAAAAATCTAATATTTGGACTTGTACATATGTTCACTCTCAGATTCATTCTGTCCTTTTTTTCTTTGTGTGTTCAGTGACTTTTTAATTATGTATGTGGAAAGTAATAAAAAGTAGTAGATTTCACTTGCACTTGTTCCTTGTTGTTGGCTGTATATTGGCTATGAATGTGGAGTGTCTGCCTAATTTAGAAATACACTAAATTACTTTTCATAGACATGTGGTGAACATACTCAATTGAATAAATGAGCAAGTGTAAGTTTCACTCAAATTTTGTAAATAAAATAAATTTGAAATAAATAAATAAAATTAAATAAAACTCATGGCTCTTAATCCCTTAGCTGTGGCAATCTCCTCAGGGACTCTGGACTAAGGATCTCAATGTCCCACTGGCTACACCAGTTTGCCTTGCAGTTAACAAGATGTGCACTCCAAATACCCTTGAAGCATTTCCCCTATGATATCCAGCTCCTGACACTGATTACTCACAGAAATCCCAGATACTTTGCCCCCAAAGGAGCAGCATAGCCAAGTTTTACCTTAAATCTCCAGTCCTGCTGTCTTTTATCAGCACTTGTAATAAAACAAAAGGTTTATTTAAGAAAGAATAAGGATTTCTCTAGAAATCAGTGACAGAAAAATATGATTAGATTACAAAACATTCATAAAACCAAAACTAGGGCCTGAACTTACTAATAGTTAACTTGCCTATCTAAGTAGACCTCCCCTGTGTTTATTCTGCCGAGGTGTCTAGTTTAACAGGAAGCAGGATCCAGTTTTTCATGGAAAAACAGCCCAGATCAACAAGATGCCTCCTGACTGACTGATTGGATCCAAAGTGTCTTTTCTCCATCTCATGTTAGAGTATAACAGTTTCTTGCCTTTATTCATAGGGTCATTCCTTGTCTGTTTTATTGTTTGCAGTTATTTTTTTGAGGATTTCCTATTGATGAAACAATGGTAGACCATTGAGCATTGTATTACATCACTTGCTAACCAGTGCCAACGCCCTCTGGTATAAATAGGCAATCACTACGTACTTGATTACTCCTCTTAACCTTAGGGGCATAAATTCTAATATAGTTACATTAGTCCTTAAATTGCCACTTCCCATCATGGCAGAATAATTAATATTGAGAAGTGGAAAACTTTCAATAGAGATCTTACGCATGTCATTTTATAGGCACAAAGCATTGTAATTAACATGAGTTTGTAAGGACTGAGAGGAGATTTGTTTTCAAAGAACGGGACCCTCACTCAAGGAGCTGTTGTGACACAACCTAAAATAAAGGCGGTTGACATTCAGTTCTTTAAAACTGCAGCTCTTGTTTTGAAATATGGCTTAAAGCCCGGCAGCGTTTCCTATTCCATTCACCAGTGGAGGGAGGAATTTTGCCACTCATGCAACTTTGGGTACAATGTAGAGCTGGACACTGTGGGGGCAAGCACTTAAACAGTTCAGGCTAAGGCAGCTTTGACTTATCTCCCTCCCTACATGAAAGTGACACTCATATAAGGTAGCAAGTTATTCACAGAACAGGCACCTCACATGCTTTCTTGTGCCTGTTTCAACTTTAGCCAGCAGGGTTGTGTGAAGGAGATTGAGTTTTGGTCTGCCTTGCAATGGATTTAACCAGCTAGCCTTGTAGTGGAAAGCTCTCTGCTGTATCAGTGTTCTTAAGATATATTTCTCCCTGGGACTTTTCTTTGAATATTAATTTATTTCCATTAAACAGTGTTGGGGGAAGTAGTTACTGTGATGAATCTTCATGGATTTCATGATTATTATTTTTTTTCTAAGAACAAGACTGCAGTGCCACATGTTTCCACAAGATGTAGCTGCTGCACTTTTAAAGGGATTGTGTGTATCTAATCATTTGAGAAAATGATACCTAGTTCTCTTTATGCATGCAGTACATTGGATTTCCTCTGTTTTTCAGACACTCATGAATTAAAGATTAATTGTTCTACTAAAGGTTCTTTTACATGATGGGCAAACTGCCACAAAGGGAAATGTTCCTAGTGATGTATCTGTTCAAGGCTCCCTCTGTTGTGATTAGGGTTGAAAGATTTTTTCACTATACAGACACAAAGTGATGAAAATATATTTCTATTAATGATTTCAATTTACATCTATGCAATGTAAGAAAAATGCTGCTTGAGAACTTAGTTTGATTTAAGAATATTTACTTTGTATGTTTTGACACATTGACAATGTGTGAACCATTATAGAGCGCTAACTTTTTGAATCTAAACCTTTACCGACACTATTGTCTGCCCCCATCATTCTCATACCGGACAATGTAAATTGCTAAAAATACAGCATAATCATAATTTTCTGCAACTGAAAATTTAAATCAATAGACATTAACAATTGCATAAACTAAACCTGGATATCTGTCAGTTATAATAAAAATAGAATTCTGCTAAACCTGGTTATGACAGACAGCTTCCCAATAGCAAATGTTATAATATGCTTATGTATAGATTAGGAATTTAGAAAATGCCACTTTTGGGAAGTGGTTGATGGGATAGTACAGTCTCCACAGAGGAAGAAATAGTCTGAATCTTGCACTCTTAGCTCTCTTTATTCTTGAACACACTGGATAGTGGAAAATATTTATAAGGAACCTTGGAGATATAATCCAAAAGGTATGCTGAACATAACCTATGCCCATGTCACTGCATTGTAATCCTGTCAGCTCTTACAGCACTGAGCTGTACCAATGTTTAAATGGAGAGCTCTAAGGATTCTGGCTACTAAAGGAAGTGGGGTTAGTGATTTGGCATGTGGTACTTGACTGAGTTGTTAAACCCTGGTTTTGACAGCTTGAGGTCATTAAAGATGCCACAGAAGTTAGCACTAAGCTGGTGCTTGAACTACATTTCAATTCAGATAACTGTTCTGCCTGCCAAAAATTCTCCCTGCAGTTTCAGTTGGGTTACGTGATCTAAACTTCAGTGTCTGCTGCCAATTGCTGTCTGCTTCCATCTCTGAAATACTGTAGTTGCATTTTATTTGTGAAATGTATCTCCCTTGCTTAATTCATATACGTGGCATAAGGCTTTATTTGATGTTTATAAAGTACTCTTTGATCCTCGAATGAAGGTGCACTTGAAATGCAAGTATATGTAAGCCTTTTTACTGAGCCTTCATTTTACTGCCTATAGATCCTCAAGTCCTGAGCACCCCCTTATGGCAGAATTATGCTGTTGACACTTTGTACTATGTATAGGGGCTTGGATATGCATTTCAAAACACTTGACTCCATTACATTTGTGGGATAGATTGTTTTTGTGCAATTTAAGAGGATTTTTTTAAGCGAGGGGAAAGGGGGGCTCCTAGCATGGATAGTATACAGGTGCTATGGGCAAAGGATACAGGACCTGACTGCTGTCACAAACCAGGAGAAAGCCAACAGAATCACAGTGATATAAAACCACCTGAGAGAAGAATCAGGCTAAATTTCTTTTTTTGATCCTGTTGCTGTAGATACTGGAGCCTACATCTTCAAAAATACTTACGTGCCTAAGTCCATGGTTAGTGACTACTGCTGTTCTCAAAACTGCTACTCAGTGGCCCCTGGTCAGCATTTGCAAAGTCACCTAGGCTGCTCAGAGCTGCCTCACAGTAATATGCTGATCAGGGCTGTATCTCAAACCCAAGTCTTGGAGGCCCCATGGTGGGGTGCTCAAATTAGGTGTTCCCTCGCCTATCTCACCACGGGGTCTGTGCAGCTGAGATTTCCTTGGCATTGAGGAATTTCAGTAGTTATAACTGTGGGGAACTGATGTATTGGAGTGCTGTATCAGACTGAATTCACATCCATATTAAAAAAAAAAAAGCTGCATTTTTAACCTTGTACTCTATATCTTAGAAGTGGGTGTAATTTCTTCGAGTGATTGCTCATGTGTATTCCTAAGAGGTGTGTGTGCCTGCCATGTGCACCGGTGTGGGAAGTTTTTCCTAGCAGTACCCATAGGGGAATGCCCCTAGTGGTGTCTCCAAGGTGTGGTATAAGGGGCACTACACCCTCAGTTCCTTCTTGCTGCCAGTAGAGGTGCTTTGGAACTGCTCTGCCCCAGAACTCTTGTTCGTTCAGTGTATGGTACCTGTAGTTAGTGGTTGATTAGTTTATTTTACTTTAGTTAGTGCTCCTGGGCCAGACTGTTCCCCAGGTTTTAAGTCATGCGATACTTTGTAAGCGACCGATGCCAGTGAGTGAACCACACCTGGACAGTTTATGCTGTTTGAGTGAAATTCATCTCCGCGATCGCTGCAAGATTTGCAAGATTTGCAAGTTGCTCAAGCCTCTGAGCGAGAGAGAGAGAGAGATGTTAGGCTCTGGGCCAGCCTGATGGAGTCGACATTGACCCCAACTCTGGCGTGTCGCTCTGAGTTGGCCCCGCTCTAATTCTCTTCCCCTCCCAGGCTTGCTGCGCCAAACAGCTGATTGGCGCCACAAGCCTGGGAGGCAGGAGAAGTAGAGCAGCGCCATCATGCTCAGGGAAGGAGGTGGAGCTGAGCTGGGGCAGGGAGCTGCTGCTCCCGGGTCAGCTTTGAGACCCAGCGACCAGCACTGGTTGGACAAGAGCCTGGCCTCCTATGACCGACCGCTCGCTCAGCGCGCGGGTCCCTGGCTGCGGGACAAGTCCTGGTACCGACGGTGCTGACTACATTATCACCACCAAAACCTGTCCCATGACCCCAAGTTCAGTGGCTGGCACCATGGTACCCAGGGAACCCTTGGGAGTTCATCCAGCCTTCCTAGGCTGTCCAATTGGAGTTGGGCACTGTGGAGAGGTCAGTGGCCTCAGTATCCCATCCTCCTCTGGTGCTGGAGACTTCGGGAGGTAGGACCCCTACAAGTCTAGGAGGACCATCAATGAATGTGGTCAATCACCAAGCCCTCCTTGGCCGATATGACTTCAATATGTGGCAAGCCATGGCCAAGTTCAAAGGGTCGCTCCCTGAGGCTTCCAAGGAGTTCCAAGCAATCCTCAATGAGGGCATGAACATGGCCAGGGCAGCCCTCCAGGCAGTGTTAGATGCTGTGGACGCTGCTGCCTACACCATGGCTTCCGCTACCTCCATGCAGTGAGCTTCTTGGTGCTCCTCTCTGGGCTATCCACTGAGGTTTAGCAGTCAATGCAGGACTCGATAGCTGAGCCCTATTTGCAGAGCAAACAGACAGCAAATTGCACGGCCTCAAGGATTCCTGCACCACCCTAAAAACCCTGGGTCTCTTCCAGCTCTGGTGCTTAAGTCGTTCAAACTGCAGAAGCCGCAGGGCCAGAGGAGTCCGCCTCGGCAGGACCAGAGAGGGGCTTTGGTCCCGGTGCATTTACTAACATTGCACAAATATGTATTTAGACGGCAAACTTTAACAGGTGTTTGTCCTTCAGTTGACTTTAGGGCAGGTTGGCAATTGGCCACCGAATCAGCCAAGGAAACCTTTCTCTGTCTGAGGGATACTGTGTCCTTCTCTGGTTAACTGTCCTAATGTTCGTCTTGTCACTTTAACAGCTCAAAGAAAGAACTACAGCTTTTCATGGGTCCCCAAAGAAATCCACACCATTTTTCACAAAGCCAAGCACCTGCAAACCAGCACAGGAATGTTTTTCAAATCAAGAGCCCGATTCCTTTCAAAGTTAAGACACTTTCCCTTCCCTGACACTCCTCCCTGCCCAAGTCAACTTTGCACTTTTTGAATTCAATCAAACCAATTTCCTCTGTGTACAAGTGACAACCTCTCCGTTATCCTCTTGGGGGATGCTGCACAAGCCAAATGGAGAAGAAAGTCAACAGAAAAAGAGGCAATTCCATCTTCAGTGAGCAAATTACTTGTATTCTTTACAGGAAATGTGCCACTCATAGTCCTAAAACTCATGGGTTTAATTAGGCCTATTCAATGAAAATTTGGATTTTTTCTGTAGGCCTGTATATACCATCTCTGGGATATAGTCCTCCACTTAGACAAACATGAGCCAGGAAGCAAAATAAGCTAATGTGCCCAGACCATGAAGAGAAAACATTTGAAATAAGCTGGTTTTATAAAGTTCCACCCACATCTCTTTCTTGACTAAAAAATCCCCATCACCTCTCCCACCTTTCTTTTCGTTGACAAAACAGGACTGATTCTCTTTCTCAAAATTAAGGAACAACCTGCGGCCAGATCAGCGTGCTGAAAAGCAGAGCGAGAGTTCACACTTGACAGCTGATGGTGTTACTTATAACTGTGTCTTCGTGATTCAGCATTTCCTTTTGAAATCACTGTCAGTAACAAAAGGGAGAGCTGTATTTGGATTGTAAACCTGAGCCTAAAAATGGGCCCAGGGCTCAGACCCTGGGCTCCATCCAGCACAGTTCAGGAGATGGGGATCCAAAGATGGTTTTAAGACCTTTTTGCCTCCTGTTCCCTCACCTTCTACTGCTGGTAGCAGTTCTGAACTTTATTACATGGTCATGATCTGTTCTGGATAAGAAGGGTGTAGTCTGTAGAGGGGCAATGTAGCCTAGTGGGTAAGGTATGGGAATCAGGAGACATGGTTTCTGATCTGCTGTGTTATCTGTGCCTCCTCTGTATGCCTTAGTTTCGCCATAGGTAAATTGGGAATAAAGATACTTGCCTCTTCTGTGTAAAGAATTCTGAGAGGTGTGGACTTTAAAAGCTAGGAATTATTATTGATATTTTCCATGTTCTAGCTAGAGGCAGTATAGTACTAGCATTTTAAATCTTAGCTGCCTGGGTTTCATGTTAGAAAATATGTCATTTTTATTAACTAATTAACCATGAAACATCACATCTGGTAGGAAAGGACTCCCAAGTCTAGTTTCTATGGAAATGTCTATAAATAAATCACATTGGTTCCAAAACCCTAGACTGTCTCAATCAGCAATTTCTTCTCAAACAATGCAACTTATTGGATGGAAATGACATAAATCAGAAGTCTCCAAAACTTTGTAGAAATTTGGATCTGACCATTTTTACTAGTTCTAGTACCATAATAATATGTGATACTCTGGCTATGGAACTTGCTGCAAAATTCACTCTTTGATGCTGAATCTAAATGTGTATTAAAAAAATTACATTTGTAGCCCTTACATTTATGAATAAACCTTCCTGTGTAAACCCGGTTTAAACCAATACAGTACTGCTTTCGATCAGCCCGAAACAATAACTCTAAGGGAAGTATAAACTGCCTCCATTCAGACCATGATGTTACGTCTGAAACCTACTGATGGGAACTTAAATGTCAGTGTTAGTTATTTCACAACTGACAATTTTCATAGATTTCAAGGCCAGAAGTCTGGCTTCCTGTATAACACAGGTCATAGGATTTCTCCAAAATAATTCCTAGAGCATTTTAGCAAAGCTAAGCTGCTTATCATCATACAACTTCAAACTGCCTTCCATTCTCTTCCCAGGTTTTGAAGCCCCAAATGTTCTCTGCTTTGCAGACCTTCCCTCTGACTTCTGCAGTGCTGTTATAGTTATCAAAAATAGGATCAGACCTTCAGCTGGAAGTCAAAAGGCTATGTCAATTTACATCTGGCCTAGGATTTTTTATTCTAGTACAGCTATTGATAAATTTTGTTATCATAAAGACAAGATGGATTAATCAAGGTGACCTCAAAACATGGAGATATCTGGTGGTTGCAACCAGAAGACATAGAAAGAAAATAATTGAAAAGTGCTGAGAATCGCCAGTGACATGCAGAGTGGTATTGATTTAAAATGAGAAAAATGTTCAACTTCCTCCTTAAAAACCAAAGTTAAAGCAGGTTCCTGTTTACTGTAAATTAAGTGTTTTTGAAGAAACACTGACTGACAATTACTGGGAGGATTAGAAGTGAAATTTAATAGGTCCCTGCTAGTATTTAGAACATACATTCTCTTGATGAAGTTTCATCTATGCCTATTACACAGCACACTGCGGCTGGTATTTTGCAGTAAACTATTTAGCTTACACCCCCATTCCCATTCCTCAAACCTGATTTTTCAGTTCTTTGAATGAATCAACATGAGCACTGAGTGTTATTAACCTCTTTCTGCTGCTTTATGTCCCGATGGTGACAATTATATACACAGGAACTAGGAGTCAGTTTGTCTGCTTGAAATCTGTAATTCATTCCTGCGTGTTTTCATAAATCTCTCCTAGTTTATGGCTTGTCCCATTTGCGGCACTCTGGGAAAGCGCGTGTGCATTACATTTTGGCCAATTACATACCATGCAGAACAAAGCAGCGTCATAGCCAGCACCTTGGTTGATGACCCAGTAATGGATGATGGAGAAATGCATGGAACTGGTGATTAGTTGGCACCAGGTGTTGTAACTCTAGCATGACATGTATTTATTTACTTCTGTAAGGACTTGAGAGGATTATGCTCCATCAGGCTTCAGAGAAAAGATTAGTATGTATCTGTACTTGAAAATAAACATTGTTAATAGTGGGCCAGATCCTGGAAGGTGTGGAGTCCCCTCTGGAGGGTGCTGAATTCCCACGACTAGCACTGAAGTGAAGTGGGAAGCCCGGGGGAGGGAGATTTGCTGAGTGGGAGCGGAGGGGGGAGGACGGGGGGGGACCAGAGAGCCAGTGAGGGGGGACGGGGGGAGCAGTGCTGACGGGGGGGGGGGGGGGGGGCACACAGCCAGGCGTTCCCATCCGTGTCCCTGGAGAAAACCCCAAAGCCCCGGGCCGGGCCGCTCACAGCGCGGTGCTGGGCCCCGGGACCGGAGCGCGCCGTGCCCAGCCCGCCAGATCTCCCCGGGCGGCTCCCGGCTCGGTGCGCCGGAGCCCCGGGCCGGGCAGGAGACCCGCTCTGCAGCCGCTTCCAGGCGCCCCCCCCCCCCCCCCCCCGGCACCGGAGTGCGCCGTGCCCAGCCCGCCAGATCTCCCCGGGCGGCTCCCGGCTCAGTGCGCCGGAGCCCCGGGCCGGGCAGGAGAGCCGCTCTGCAGCCGCTTCCAGGCGCTCCCCCCCCCCGGCACCGGAGCGATCCAAGCCCAGGCACATGGACCCGAGCACGCTGAGCCGACGCTGCCCCCGGCGGATACCCGTCCCCAGCCCTTCTCCCTGTGAGCGTATCGGGCGCCCGCGGAGCCAGCCCAGCCCTGCCAGCCGCCTCTTCGGAGTTTCAGCACCCGGCGTATAAGACGATACCGGCGTATAAGACGCCTCCCGAATTTTAAGAAGATTTTCTGGGGTTAAAAATGCATCTTATACGCTGGAAAATACGGTATCTCTTCCTATTTATCCAGGAATTGGGACCCTGTGGTGTTAAGTGTTCTGCTAACATGGAGATAGATATAGTTTCTGTTGCCTTAGTGGCTCTCAAACTGTGGTCCATGGAACACTTACTCGAGGGTCCTTTAAAAGGTGGTAGGTTACCGTATTTTTCGGCATATAAGACGCCTTTTTAACCCCCAAAAATAATCTCAAAATTAGGGGGGGCGTCTTATATGCCGAATATATGAAACACTTACCGGGCAGCTGGAGCTGGGGTGGCTGCAGGTGGCCCGGCGGGCGGGGCGGGGCGGCGCTTTCCCCCCGAGCCCACCCGCATGTGTTCGGGGCCGGCGGGGAACGAGAGCAGCTCGGGCCCCGGGGCCCCTGGGAGCGCCCGCCCGCGCGGCGGGGACGGGAGAGCGGCGCGCTCCCAGCAGCCCGCCCGCGCGGCGGGGACGGGAGAGCGAGGCACTTTTTTTTTTTTTTTTTTTTGTCCGGCTTTTTTATTTAAAAACTCGGGTGCGTCTTATATGCCGGAGCGTTCTATAGGGCGAAAAATACGGTATATGGTGTTGACTTTTTGTTTCTAGCTGCTAAATCTATCTATATACATAAAAGTCAAATGGTGTATGTATGTTCCCTTACTACTTCCACACCGTTTCAGCTAGATACTTGAAATTTGGTACAGTTATAGGCTTTAGGGTCCTAATCAGGGTAAGAATCGAAAAATTTTAAAATTGCACCTCTTACACCCCCTAAGGGTGAAATTCTTTAAAGCTCATTAGCATCAACTACAAAGCTCACATAACATCAGCTGGGCAGCAGGTTAACACCTGCTGTGGTCTGTGACATAGTTATGATGTAATAATACAGATACCCAGAGAGCTTAATGTTGTGTTAAACCTCAGTAACATCAACTACACAGCTCACAAAGGATTATTCATTTTTACCCTAGACAACAAAACAAAAAATGTTGTTTATTTTAAAGCATTACAATACTAATTTATTAAATGTACTGATATACAATAAAAACAAAATTTGTATTAATAAAAAACATTGTGGTCTTTTTACATCCCAGTTTCCAATTACAAATAGTCCGAGCAATGCCGGGTATTTCAGCTAGTCACCTTATAAGAAGATCATGATACTTTAAGGAGAAGATTTTCAGAGACACATAGGAGAGCTAGGTACCCAACTCCCACGGGCATCCAATGGGCACTGGATGCCTAACTATCCTTTGAAAATCTCCCCATACAAATACTTTCTTAAAATAACTTTTTGTTTTCCCTATAAACAACTGCTATAGTTTCCCTATGGCTGTTATGTGACTGTGAATGATGAGGGCAGGGGTCCATTAGACAATCTCTGTCCAGATCACTCTGAGGTAGTCCAGACTGTAAACAAGTTGGAGAACCTCCGTGTTAACAAAATCTGAGTCTCGATCACCTTCCTGAAGTACTAGTTTTAGAGTAGCAACTGTATTAGTCTGTATCCACAAAAAGAACAAGGAGCACTTGTGGCACCTTAGAGACTAACAAATTTATTTGAGCCTATGCTTTCGTGGGTTACAGCCCACTTCATCAGATGCATAGAATGGAACATATAATATGATGATATATACACACACACAGAACATGAAAAGGTGGATTCAGAAGTATGAGTCAGCCCCCCCCCCCCCCAATCATGAGATTTTAGAAAACTAAAACATTTTGAGTTCGTTTCATTTCCCCATCTGGTTTTTGGACCTTTAGGGTTTATATTTACAAGATTTTCTCTGAAGCCAGGAGCACTAGAAACATTTATTTTTCAAATGACAGATGAGATTATTTTGTAATCATATGACTCCATGTGCTGGGGCTTTATGCAAAACCCAACTATCACAAGAACTGGCAACACTGCGGAACCCACTGTCCCTGCCCCCAAGTCTTTCTGCCCCAGAGAGGCACCTCAGCCCTTCATAGACTATGTCTGCACTAGAGAATATTAGCCCAAAACTCCCACTATGGCTACTAACAGTCCACTTGCATTGCTGATAAATCCAGGGTAGGCAGGGTCTGGTGTCTCTGGCATTGTAATCACCATGACATTTAGACACAGCCATGTCTAGGCTAGGGCTCACTGGTGGGAAGTTTTTGCTAAAGGCCCCATGAGTAGATATGGCCTTATGCTCTGTGCTGAAGCACAGAAAACCCTGCCTCTCCTCCCCAGCATGAGACATCAGAAATATCTCTGTGTTTTTATGCATAATTCTAACATCTGACACTAGGGTGATTCGGGATAAGAGCCTTGAAATCTTCTGCAGTGTCTTAGCACTTGCCATCCTGGTGCTGTGCAGTGTAAAATGTGCAGCTGTGCAGAGTGAAAATAAATAGGTCCTTTCCACAGCTAATTTCTATTATTATTTAAGACGAGGAAGACTTTGTAGCACCTTAGAGACTAACCAGTTTATTTCAGCAGAGTGGGCTATAGCCTACAAAAGCTTATGCTGAAATAAACTGGTTAGTCTCTAAGGTGCTACAAAGTCTTCCTCGTCTTATTTACGGATACAGACTAACACGGCTGCTAATCTTAAACCTATTATTATTTAATGTATTTATGTCACTGTGGCACACATAGGAACCCAACAGAAGGATCAGGGCCTCAGTGTAGTAGGTGCTGAACAGGCATATAATAAAGAAGACATTCCATGCCATGGACAGCTCACCATCTACCTGACAGAGAAAATGTAGGAGATGGACGAAACAGACAAACCAGACCAGGATGGACTGGGAGTCTAAGGTAACCATAAAATGAAGATAGTTTAGCTGGAAAGCAGGAGTCTCAATTACCCTCTTGCCTAACCAAGCCAAAGAGCAGTGAATTTTGACAGGGAGTTTTTCTCATGCTAACGGGATTCTATAAAATGACGTTGATCTTTTTAGTCAAATATTGGATGTTTGAAGACCCACACCTGGGTTCTAGAATGCTTTCTATCTGGCTGTAACTTGCTGAACGACAGAGATCTAAGACATGGATTTTGTTTCCTTTTTAATCCTGAGAAATCTCTCCTGACCAACGGCTGCAGAAAAGTTTGGCTTGTTGGGTTGGTTTCTTTTGCAATGCAGAAAAGAAACAAGCAGCCTTTTCACTCCCTTTTTGCTGTCAAGTTTTTTCTGTTTGCAAAGAGGTTCTTTTCTCATGTGTATGGTGAGATCCTACATACTAGAAGATGACTGATCCTGCATAGTAAACTGTAGGTGATCTGAAAAAGTATAAACCATATTTTCTTGGGCATTCAAAAACATGCTACAAAATCTATTGGTCTGTTTATTGTGACTTATTTTCATTTGCCAAGGAATAGCATGTACACTTTTGCTTTTTCAAAGGATATTGTGTACGCTATTGACAGGGTACCGCTTGGTTCCAAGCACGGCCAAGTATCATTGCTCAACAGTGACAAACATTTTCTCTCATTCTTCCATTCTTTCTTTAATACTGACTACACAAGCTATGTGAATGCAACAGTAATAATTACAATAGTATAGCCCTGGTGTGAAGACTAATGACACAGATACACTAGCGTCATAATTTGGGAATTTTCTTACTTGTTTATTTCTTATTGCTGTCTCTCCCTTGAGACGTGTTTCCCACATGTATTTGAATCATGTTCTGGTATAGCTGTTGATTCTTGTTTTTCACTTGTGTAGCTAACATACTTGCCGTTGTTGGGAGTAGTGCTATCATTTGGCTCCTTTCTTAGCCCTGCAGCGTCATGGTGAAGCTGCCTGTCATGGTGTGAGACTCACCCCTGAGGTGCCTCCTGCTGGTCTCCGAGGGAATTAGCTCTTCCAGCCTCCAGAGCACCCTCTGCAGGCCAGTGTCTTGCTGCTACTGGCCCCATGTCCCTCCTGGACCCTGGTGCCCTCTTTTATCTGGGGTGCTGCCCCCTGGAAGTATCCCCCCCCAGGTCTCTGGGTTTCCCCTCCTCGGGGAACCCCCACCCTCTATCCCCACCTTGCCTCAGCCTATGGGCTACTGCCAGTCACCATTGAGCCCCCTTTCACTGGGGCCGACTGCAGTCTGTATAAGCCAGTCATCATAGACAAGGGGTATTTTGGGGCTGCTGCCTCTGCCTACCCGTTGGCTGCCCCCTGCAACCTCAGTGCCTTTTTTGGCCTTCTATTAGGCCGGCAGCCTGAGGGGTTTCCAGGTTGGAGCTCCCCAGCTCCTCTGGCCTTCCCCCAGCCCGACTCCACTCCAGGTACCTTCTCTGGCTCCCCACCAGCCAGGCCCGTCTGCCTCCACAGCTAGAGGAGACGGTCTTTCCGCTCCTGGCTTCCCTGGCTTTTATAGGGCCAGGTGGGTCTGTTTGGGGCATTGCCCCCAGCTGAGGCTGCCTCCCAATCAGTCCAGCTTTTCCCTTGCCCCAGCCCTCTCGCAGGGCTGTTTTACACCTTTCGGGCAGGAGTGGGTGAGTACCCCGCTACACTGCCCTTCTGGGACCTCTGGGTGTGAACTATATTTTTAAACCTTCCATTTAAGATACCTGATTTTTCAGGACATTCTAGAAAAATGAATGATATCTGGGAGGAGGGAAATCCCATTCTTGTTATAATAGTGATGACTATCACCATCACTAGTAGCTTTCCTGGGTTTAATGTTCTTCTCGCTAATTTCTTCTATGCAGTGGGACCTCTTGGTGAGAATGGAGGCTGAGTTGCCTTCGGAGGAGACGCACAATTGTTACCTGAGGCAGTGGTGTTTTGTGATCTCTCTCAATGGTTGTGGCTAGATTGGAAGAGAAAGAGAATTGAACCTGGTGGGTCTCCTTACGGAAGAACTATGTGTGACAAGCAGGGGGTGTCCTTGTGCCCTTTTGCTCTGTCTGATAGGAATGAGGCTCCAGCCTGGGACTGTCCATGCACTCCCATGAGATGGTGAGTTTGGGCAACCAGCACTGTGTGATTGTGACGGAGTGGGAATGTTCTTAATGGTTCCTCTGACTATTGTGTGAAGATGTCCATACCTGAAGCTGTAACTTGAGCCTAGGTGGGGGAGGGAGGTCAGGTGACCTCCTGGAAGCGGGGTGGAGTCAGGCAAGGAAGGGCAGAGGGGCTATCTGGCTCTCTGCCCCCCAAAATGGATCCAGCTGAGGGGTTGCATTCGCTCTACCTACAAGCTCTGTCTTAGATCACCTGTCATCTAATAAACCTCTATTTTACTGGCTGGCTGAGAGTCACAGCTGACTGTGGAGTTGGGGTGCAGGACCCACGGGATCCCCCAGGACCCTGCTTGGGCAGGCTCACTGTGGGAACCGCACGGAGGGGCAGAAGGTGCTGAATGCTCCGAGGTCAGACCCAGGAAGGTGGAAGCTGTAACCGTGAAGCTCCTAGCCTTGGAGACAGGCTGTGCACAGAGAGGAAGCTTCCCCCCAGAGTCCTGACTGGCTTCATAGGGAACAGTTCCAGACCATTGCCGCGGACACTCCGTGACAGTGATCTCTAGTGCTTAAGGCAGCAGTGGGCACTCTAGTCACATAGCTTCTTCCAGAATTCCCTGGGGAACCACAATGGGGCAGCGGAATTCAGTGCTTCCCATCAGCAATTTATGGCACTAATCTTCTAGTTCACCAACACCTGTCTCTTTTAGGGAGATTGCTTTCCCTGCCAGGGTCTTCTGGAAGTTTTCATAAATTTCACCTCTTTATCCATCCATCCATCTTACATTTTCACATGGCCACTCATTATCATAAGTATCTGAGTGCCTGTAAACTCCATAACAATAGCAAAATCTCTAATGGGTTTCATTGAGTGTCTGGTTCTTCACTTTTTATGGGATCAGAGTTCTGATTGGGGGAGGTTTTTTGGGTGGCGGGTTGGGTTTGGGAAGGATTAGAGAATTGTGCTGGAATTGTGAGTGTCACTCATGGCAGACAGTCTGTCTCAAAGATGAAGGTGCTGCAACATTTTCTAAAGACTGTGAGACTCTGCGTTCACCTGATCACCTCTGGAAGTTTGTTCCATAGCCAAATCTCCTCGACGGAGAATGTTTTATCCCCAGATCTCACATGCTTCAGTCCTACTGTTTGTCATCTGCACTGTCACAGAGGCGTGCAGCTGTTATGATGAGTCATAGATTGAAATTTGGACTTTCATGGGGCCCATCACTTGCTTGGAGAATTAGGGCCAAGGCCATAATTTGGTATTGGAAACTGACTGGGAGCAGGTGCAGGGACTGGAGCATGGGCCTGATGTGCTTATGATGCTCTAATCCACAGGGAAATGGGACAACAGCATTCTTTTCCAGGAGCAGCCTGTGCATCGTCTTCACATGCAGCTTCAGATATAGTGAATAACAGTCATGCAGCCTGGAGGTGGCAAATGAGGCCAGGTCCTTGTCCTCACAGAAGGGGCAAAGTTTCCCAGAAAGTTGGAGGTGAAAGAAGGCATTTTTGTAAACTGACGTTACTTGTTCACCCAAGCTTAGTGAGGGGTCAAACAGGACCCCAAGACTCCCCGTCACTTTGATGAATGTGGGCTATAGATCTTAAATGGAAGGTGGAGACAATGTCTTAGCCAGCTTTTCAAAGTGTTTCCTATTCTCGCCAGCCTCACCTCGCCTGGGTTCTGCTATAAATGGGTGTAATTCCATTGAAACCAACAGATGATGCCAATTTACACCAGCTGAGGATCTGACTCATGATTCCTAAGGGGAAGAGTAAAGGCTGTTCATTCAATAGTAATGGTTTCAGTTCTGGATTTTTGAGTGTTAAAAGACCTGATGCTACCCAAGTAGTCCTTACTAGTGTGAACAGTCCAATAGATATCAATGGGGCCTCATTCATGATTAAGGATTATCTGATCATGAGCAGGGTTTTCAGGTTTAGGCCTTCATTTAGCAATGTTAGGTCCTGATTCTGTAAGGCCCTTAAGCACATTGAAGCCAAGTGGAAGCTTAGACTTGTATTTAAGTACCCTGCTGAATTGAGACCTTAATGTTTAATTAATGTAATTTTTGTGTTTAATTACTTTAGACCAGGGGTCTCCAAACTTTTCAGCCCGAGGGCCGCATTAGCTATCAAATAGCAGTTCGGGGGCCGACAACACACTCGAGGTCCAAATAAAAAAGAATCAAAACATGGATGTTGTTTTTAATTATTTATTTAATATTATTTTATTCAGTTATTATTTAATAACACATTGATACACTACACATGAACACTACACATGAACACCTGTTCACAACACATGAACACTACACATGAACACCTGAACACTACACATGAACACATGAACACTACACATGAACACCTGAACACTACACCTGAACACTACACCTGAACACCTGAACACTACACATGAACACCTGAACACTACACATGAACACTACACATGAACACTACACATGAACACCTGAACACTACACATGAACACCTGAACACTACACATGAACACTACACATGAACACTACACATGAACACCTGTTCACTACACATCAACCCCCCAACTGACCCACCCAGCCAGGTCTCTCCCCCCAAAACCTCCTTTCCTCCAACCCCCCTCCCCCAAATGACCCACCCAGCCAGGTCTCTCACCCCAAAACCTCCTTTCCTCCAACCCCCCCCCCCCAATGACCCACCCAGCCAGGTCTCTCCCCCCAAAACCTCCTTTCCTCCAACCCCCCCCCAATGACCCACCCAGCCAGGTCTCTCACCCCAAAACCTCCTTTCCTCCAACCCCCCCCCCCGAACTGACCCACCCAGCCAGGTCTCTCACCCCAAAACCTCCTTTCCTCCAACCCCCCCCCCCAACTGACCCACCCAGCCAGGTCTCTCACCCCAAAACCTCCTTTCCTCCAACCCCCCCCCCCCCAACTGACCCACCCAGCCAGGTCTCTCACCCCCCCAACTGACCTGCTCAACCCGGTCTCTCCCCACAGACCGGTTCGCCGCCTGGCAGTGGGTGGCTCCTTGTTTCGCCCCCTGCAACAGCGTGGCGGTGCGGCGCGTCCCGGCCCCAGCTTCGAGCAGTCCCTGGCCGGCGGCGGCAGCCGAGCACGCGGCGCGTCCCGGCCCCGCGGCTGGCGGCGGCGGCCGAGCGCGCGGCCCTTCCAGGCCCCGCGGCTGGCGGCGGCGGCCGAGCGCGCGGCTTTTCCAGGCCCCGCGGCTGGCGGCGGCGGCCGAGCGCGCGGCGCTTCCAGGCCCCACGGCTGGCGGCGGCGGCCCGCGCGGCGCTTCCAGGCCCCAGCGCGGAGCCAAAAAGATCTCCGCGGGCCGGATGAGAGGGCCTCGCGGGCCGCATCCGGCCCGCGGGCCGTAGTTTGGAGACCCCTGCTTTAGACAAATTAGAATAGTGCACTGAACAAACAGATATTATTGAGGAAGGCAAGAAGCTACAGTAATTATTTTGGTCTGTTAAGTTTAATACAAAATACAAATATTGGCAGTCTCTTGCCACATGAATCATAGGCCTATGATTGTAATATGTTGATTCAGGAATGCCTATTAATACTGAGTAATACACTTGGGTGACTTTTGTAAATGGCAGACAGAATGAATTCCAAAGTACTCCAAAGGAGCCCCTTAATAAAAAATCAACAAATAATTGTCAGTTGTTTTTCTATCTATTTGCTTCCAAGAAACTTTAAATAGGCCTTCTTTGCTTGTCCACACTGGAGCAATATAACCAGAGAGTTTGGCAGAAAACCATGTACTGGCAGAAATCAACAATAAAAGCTCATGGAGTGAGTCAAAAAATACAAATAAAAAAGTCACACAGTATCATTTTTTAACTTTGGGCAAGTCGTGTCGAGTCGTTCCAAGGGTTTGTGACCACTGTGGGATGTGAAGGACATTTATCTTGTTTGAGTTGTTTTGCACTGTAAATATAGATTTCCCACTGCTGGGAAAACCACTTCCTTTGTCACATCGAGTCTAGCCAGGAGACAAGGGGAAATATTGTCACAACAGGAACTAAACAAAAGCTAAATCCCGTGAGACGCATAATATAGGGGTTGTGTAAAATAACAAAGCTAAATATGGCTGAAAGTGTCTTCACTTGGGATTCTTAGATGTGCCAAAAAGGGCATCCATTCACTATTGAAGGGAATTCCCTCCCTTTCTCTTTATCTTAAGTAGAGTGGGTCAAAACTTTTGTAGTAGAACAGTTTTCCCTCAGAAAATGCTGATTCAACAGAATTGCAACATTTCATGGGATTTTGTTGACAATTTCAACAGGAATTTGTTACAGTTGCAATTATTGAAAGTTCTTTTGATAAGGGTACAACATTTTCATTTCAATTTTATCATTTTAATGTTTATATTATATTGCAAAGGTTTCAGAAAGGTTGTTTTGATGTTTCCAAAACACATAGAAATTTTCTTTTTTTCAGTAAATTTCAAAATTTTGACTTTGTCTGACAATTCCAGGCAAAAGGAAATTTCCAATTGTCAGCGTTTCCCGCAGAACAGAAATTCCTTTTCCAGACCACCTCTAATCTTGAGTGCTTGTCTGCATCTCACCACAGGGTCTGACTGATCCGTGCTGATAGGCTGTGTTTAGAAAGCAGCTGTTAGCAATGTATCAAATGAAAGAAGGAGACAAAGGCCAAACCCTTGAAAGCATCTTTGAGAGATTAATTTGTGTAGCACTTCATAAGACATAACACAAGACTATTCAGGTAAAATCAGACCCGACCTAGCCTGGCACTCTGTTCCAGAAAGAGGCAGATATGTGTCCATTCAATGGAGGGAGGGGCCTCCCTCCCCAAAATAACACACCTAACCAACTTGTCCAATGTTGCATGAATGGGGGGAAATCTTTTCACAAATGGCCCCCTTACACCTTGAATCATGAGGTTTGAATGAGAGTTGGGCCTGCCTCAAAAACCCAACCTCCAAGCACCCCTGCATTTTGGGGTGTTCTGAATCCAGATCCTGACTCAATTGTTGCCCTCTGAACATATCTTTAGCCACTAGTTGTCAGACTAGTTGTCCATGGCCCACTGGGAGATTGTGAACAGGTGTCAGGCAGTCCGCTATAATAAACCAGATTTCAGCTCTGGGTGGTGGAGCTCGGATTTCGGCTTCAGCCCTGCATGGCAGGGCTCAGGAAGGGATGGAGACCACCTCCACCCCCAGGCTCACCTCACTGAGCCAACCAGTCTATCTGGGTTGTTGGTGGGGTGGTGTAACCAAAAATTGGAGAAACACTGCAGAAGAGAGATTTCCTTCTACCATCAGAAGGGGCTTCCTGACAGCCGCTGACTCCACAAAAAGGCCAGCAACTAGCCGTGGAGATACACCACTACTCTTCCCTTCCAAATCCGCACATCATGGAGCAGGGCCAAATGGAAGACAGACATTGCGGGGGGGGGGGGGGGGGTTGTCATGACCCTGTTTCTTCCCCTCCCCCATTGTATTGCCTGTGGTTGGGGGTCAGCAGGTTTGTCTGTTTAGGGGGTTTAGGTAAAAAAAATGTTGAGAACCACTGTCTTTAAGAATCATCGCCCTTTGTATGGTCGCCTGAATCCCAGAGGGCCAAAGAGCACTTCACAAAGCAGCTGGATCCCGCTCTCAGAGATGGCAAAGGCAGTTGCTCATAGGACCAAGGTCTTAGAGTCAGACTCCAGCCCCGCTCGCTGAGTGTGGTGTTTTTGCTTGATACAACACTGAGGAACATGGGGGCTGCAGGGGGCTGAGTACTTCTGAAAATCTACAGCCCTAGGTGGCACAACGGGAGCTGAACTCTCTTGTAAATCTGCCCCATGTGCAGTCCAAATGGCGAAGGAAGCAGAACTGTGCATTGAATAAGCCTGTGCTTGGAGCATCCCTTCCTCTTCCACTGCACCAAACAAGGGAATCTGTCAGCTAGTGGCTGGCCTGCAGAATGCACATGGGACCCACGAGTTGAACACTAAGGTGGGGTTTTTTCTTTTTTACCTCCAGAGGTGAATGACGCGGGTCTTAACAGCAGGGTACTAGTCTCCATTCCCTCCCTCCCCCCATAGGTGTGTTGTTTATATTGTGACTCTGTCTGTCATCTGCTTTGTGACACCTACTTCACCCGTGCTTTACCTGCTCTGTGGAGAGACGATTTCAGACTCCTGGGGCCCAGCAACCCTCCCAAACACTCAGTTCAAACTTTCAAAAAGTGACGATCACACCAAAAATATCCCAGGGGCCGAGAGGAGCGCGTTCCTGAGGCCAGCCCCTCTCCCCAATGCACTTGCCCGGGACATCTTCCACAGAAGCTGTTCCATTTTGCCTCCCCTTTAAACTCACAACCATTGATCAAGCCAACCGGCAGGCTGGACCCCAGCGAGCGCTGCTTTGTTGTAACATAATATATGATTCCTGGCTGCAGGGACTGGGTTTAAGACTGTGGTGGAACAAATGGTACATTGTTTCCCCTGGCCTTTCTCTGACCTGGCTGGCATGCTGCCCGTTCTGTCAGCCCCCGGTAACACTCTTAATGACTTTCTTCTTCTTTCTTTCCCATCGTTTACTTGGTTTAGCACTCAGCGTTTGAATCTGTTAGGGATGCGTGGACTTGATCCCATGCCCTTTAAAGTCAATGGCAAAACTCCCATTGACCTCAGCGACGCAGGAGCCACCTCTATAGAGGCATATTTCCACACGCTGCACGACCACTACTATGAAACTGAAAAGGCAAAGGGCCACATCCTCAGTTGGTGTGAACTGAAGTGAATGTGACAGATCTGCAGCTGGCGTACGTCAGTGTAACTCCATTGCAGTCCATGGAGTTACGTCGATTTGCAGCAGCTGACGATCCAGCCCAAGACTCCTGTTGAGTTAAAAAGCCAAGCTGATAACTCTCCACAGGAGAGGAGCATTTGAAGGGCTGTCAGAAATTTCATTTCCAAAGGTTTTTCTCTGAGCAGCCGCCTGCTCTCCTTCCTTTGTGTTAAACCGGTGGATGAGCGCCGGACCAAAGTTGGAACTTCCAGTCCACAGGAAATTCCAATATTTTGACATTTCCTTTAATTCCAAATTAGAACAAACCGTCAGCATTTCCCGTGAAATGAAAACTCACAAAAATATAGTTTTGACAAGGTCAAAGAGCTTCGTTATAGTCAAACTCAAACACTTCATCCTTAATGAAATGAAACACTTCGTTAAATTTTGCATCAAAAATTTCCATTAAGTTGATGTTTTCCTGATTTTGTCTAATCAGCATTTTCTGGTGGAAAACTATTTTTAACCAGCTCAGCCATAGATACATAATTTGGTATGTTTTTTCCTCAGGCAAGTTGCCACACAGTTTATCATTTTTACTGAGCTTTTCTTTCCTGAAATATTTTAAGCTGGTTAAAAATGCTAAATCAATTTCACAAAGTGAGTGTAAGTAAACTGCACCTGACTAAACATTAAGAGTTGCTGTAAATCAAGCTGCATTCTCTTGGTTGAAGTTCAGTCGTCCTGTTCTAATACTATCCAACAACTTATTGTCTATAGATCTCAGAGCACTTTATAATGGTAGCTAAGAGGTGTTATGGCCAATTGATAGATGGTGAAATTGATTTGGGTTGTAGCCACTTACTGCTATGTGAATTTGAACAAGACACATAGATCAACATTTTCAATCTTTGATGTATAAGTTTGGCACCTTGATTATTATTTAGGCACCTAATTAGCTGAAAACAATTATGAATCAAATCAGCTCGGAGGAAAAGTTCAGGTTAATGTGAATGATAAATGGGAATTACTTGTGAGTACTTTATTAGCTGCCCCATCTCTCAGTGTATTTTTATTGACTTGGCTGGGATTTGGATTGGACTATTAGTCACCGGAGTGGCTGAAGGGTCAATGTAATAGAAATCACCTTGGTTCTGAAGGTGCCCTGGATTTAAAGCCACAAGGAAAGGGCAGAATGTGCTTGAGATTAAGATGCTGCATTCAAACTTAATGTATGTGGGTTCCATTTCTAGCTCTGCCACTGACTTCCTGTGTGAGCATAAGCAAATCACTTAATCTCTCTGGGCCTCAGTTCCCCATCTCTAAAATGGGGTTAGTAATACGGGATATTGGGAGAGTAAATTAATTAACGTTTGTGGGGTGCTCAGAGACGGCAGTGATGGGAGGCCAGGGAAGTAAATAGATAAAAATGAACCTGGTTTTAAATCAAAGAAATACAGAATATCCAGGGAAATCCCTCCTAGGAGCATAGAACTGGTGGGGACCTCCTGGGTCATTGAGTCCTGTCTCCTGGTATCACAGGCAGCTCTGTCATATAATCCTGCTCATAAACATATCAGGCACCATCTCAATGAAAGAGTTACCTTTGAAGGTTTACTTTAATAATCAGATATATTTGCTTTAAGGAGAAGGAGCTAATAAGCTTAGTGTCTTTGACTAATCCAGTATCATCAACCTCAAGAGTTCAAATATCTATTCTGTTCTCCACAAGTTCTTCATTGTAGTATCTGAGCATCTTCTAGTAGTGCATTAGCAGTGTGACTAACATCTGCCATCTGCCATTCATTCTGTCTCTCCTTGTGTCCTCTGGGGGAGAATTGTGTGTGGTGGAGTTTTGTTTTGTTTTAATGTACTTTATAATCATGAGACGGGCTTAAAAGTTGTAAGTTTTTTTTTTAAAAGAATGAATGCTGTGTTCTTTTTGTCTTCTAGTTTCTGAACCTGTGCAGGCCACCATGAAACTAGTTAGTCTTGAAACTCTCTCAATGAAAGCTGAGATTGTCACCTAATCAGCTGACTCCGGGAGCTGGGGTTTTCAGGAAAAAAACACAAGCATCACGTTAAACTCATACGAGTTGGCAGCACTGGGGATCACGATTAGAACACAAAGGTCCAGAGGTAAAAAGGCTGGTGTGTTAACCTACCCTGTCACCTGGCAGCCTCCTTTCAACAAAACAGACTGATGTAGCTTGAAGGGATGCTTACGGTGCAGACAGATCCCATTAAGTGAATGATAGAGAAAAAAAAACAGAATCCCACCCCACAAAAACTAGCACTGAAATGACTCAGCAGAATAAATACAGCAACTACAGAAACCCCACTGTTGGGTTTTTTTATGCACTCTCTCACTATTTACTGCACACTCTTTCATGCAGGGAGCTGACTGTGCTTGCCTGACTGTGTGCTTATGGGTACATTTGTGTCCCCAGCAGTCCTTAAATTGTTCAGACAATCAGTTAGTGGACTGAAGTGTGGGAAAGAATTTGGACCGTAACAGACCAAGATCTTCAGAAACAATTTGAAGGCAACATTGTTCTTAGTTTCTCAGCAGCTGTGACTGGTTGATTAGGTGTTAAGCCCCGGAATGAACCTTCTCATGCTGCACTGAGCAAAAACATATTTATAAGCCTGCTAATGGTTAAGTGAGATGTAACTGTTCTGCCAGATGGTGTCGGCAGCAGCCAGGCCGGGTTTAAATATCTAGGGGGTTCCTCTTAAAACTAACAAACACACCGTCCTGACCCTCCACCAGGAATTCCTGGCATCACTATACACCTCCTCTGGGTGCTCTTAACCAGGGTCGGCTCTAGCTTTTTTGCCGCCCCAAGCACCAAGAGCGCAACTGCCCAAGCAAAATAAAAGGCCACCCCTTGAAATGTGCTGCCCCCAAAATGGCTGGAATGCCGCCCCTTGAAATGTGCCACTCCAAGCACGTGCTTCCTTTGCTGGTGCCTAGAAACGGCCCTGCCTGTAACAAGCAAAACTTTCCCACTCACCAGCACCAAGTATGAAACAGAAAACTTTATGAATGGAAAAGAGAATGCAGCATCCACTAGGGAAAACACAGCAACCATATATACACGAATGATAAAATAACTCCCCAGAGTAGCTTTAGCAGTAGTCCCCTGACCACCCTCACTGTGAACATCTATGTCCCTTTGCCACCTCTCTTTCCCCTGTGTCATCTGCTAAGCCCCACTCACAGTTTACTGAGGTGCACTCCGGCCAGCCTCTTGGGAAGGCCTGTCCTGCAGCTCTCCCAGTTAGGGTGATTTCAGCTTTGAGTGACTGGTTAGAAGGAGCCTCACCAGGGTTCACTTCAACAAAAAGCTCAATGTTGCTCCCCCTGGTGAGGCACCTTCCTCTCCTGTAATACAAAACAGGGGTTGGGGAACCACTAACCTTTGGGACTCTTAAACAGCAGCCTTACAAGAATTTAATTTTTTTATTAAAGCTAATGTTAAACATGAAAACATACACAGATTGAGAGGTAAGGTCCTGGACATCTGCAGTCAGGCTGGGGTTATGGGCGATTGTAGGTAATAGGTACAGGGTTTACAAGGCACATGCATATCACATATCCAGCATAGATCCAGATTGGGGTGTGGGAGTTTTTTAAAGCATCAGTCTATAGGTGTGTTCAGGTGTGCCACCCATGGGGTATGTAGTGAAAGTCCAAGTCAGTGGTGGTGCAGGCAATAAGTACATGGGTGGGGTGCGTCCCTCTGTTTGTCAGGGAAGGGGGGTGGGTTGTTTCCCTGGTCGGCGGTCTCGGCTACTCAACCTGGTACTGGCGATGTCCCATGATGTGTTCCGTGTATATGTCTCTGGACCACCTGATGGTATCGGACGCCATGAGTGGTCTCATGAGCTGGGCGTAACACCGACCGACGCCGCACGCTCTCAGTACCGGCTTGTTGCGGGGGTCCCATGCGCCCAGGGCTCCTACAATCAGGGCGTGGAGCTGCACCTCATAGCCCTGCGCTCTCAGGGTGTCAACCAGCAGGGTGTACTTCAACGCCTTCCGAGCTTGGGCCTCGTGGAAGGTCAGTGACTGGTTTTCAAATGGCACCATGACGTCTACTATGAGGACGTTGGTCACAGTTAGCTGTTTGTCCTGGGGATGGCAGAATCGACGGAGATCTTCATTAACCGCAGGGGGGGGCAAAAGTGCACTCCCTACACAAAAAAAAATAAAAATAAAAAGAGCCCTTTTCAATTCTGATTTTTCACTGCCCAATGAATTCTGAGTTGATGATCAGTTATGGTGTGGCTCCCAAAGTATCCCCAGAGGAATTCTGGGTAGAAAACTGATGCAAATGAGGCTCTTTCCAAAGTTGTACTTCCCCCTATTCACCAACAGATGGGGGCTGAGAGCTTTTTTTCTTGCTGGGGCTTCAGGCCACAGGGCTTAACCTGATACAAATAATCAAACCCAAGGGTACTGCACCTTACAAGGCAGGCTGATTGGGGGATCTCAGCAACTGGCTGCAATATTGCACACACAAAAATGATGTTAAAGAACATTATTGAGGTTGAAAAGTCAAGCCCTTAAAAGTTAGGAAATGCCAGAGTTAAGGTTGCCCATGAAACCTTACTCCGGCTCCCTGATGCGTATGCATTGTGATATGGTCTTTGATTACATGCTCACACATTATTTTTTTTGCATAGAATCCCTGCCTTATTCAGTGCACCTAGTCAATATTTGTTTCCTCCTCATTGTTTAATGCGTGGTCATAGGCCCTATTTACTGCACCCTAATCAAAACCCTGTACTGAAGATAGAATTATTAATTTATTCCTGGGCTTTGTTATAGCATTCATCACTATAGTACACAACAACTAGTGAGGGGAGAAAGTGAGATTATCCCCTAGTTATAGACAGGAGCTGAGGAACACAGAGACCAAGGAAATCTATCTACTGTTTTTGGGTAGAGAATTCGAGATGCCTAGAACCTGAATTTTTAGATTACTTAGCATTACATAAAACCTAAATTATTCTAGGCCCAGCTCCTGCTGACTTCACTAATAGCTGTGAATGCTTAGCATGTCTGCAAATACAACCTCAGACTCCATAATCGGGCCACCAGAAAATTAGGAACACCCAGTTAGTTATCACCTTTCCAAAGTTTGGTTTCAGTGACTCATCCAGCATCACACAAGAACTCCACAGCAGAGGCAGGAATAGAGTTCAAATCTCCAGGGCAACACTCAATACGCCTCAACCAGCCTCTCACTTTCTGCAATCTCCTGCCTCGTTCACTGGGCACCTTCCATCCCACCCTGGGCATTGTGTACTCCATGAGGTGAGGGCAGCCTTGGCTCCTGCTTCTCTAGCATTCCTCAAGCAGGTTCTGCAGGAGGATGTTCTTTGCCCATCTCTCACCTGTGGCCTCCAGAACTGATCACTGCCCCCTGACCTCCAACTGCCCACAACACACAACCTATGTTGGCTGAACATCATCCAGTTGGTCTGCCTCTGAACCGCACCCAGAAAACATCTGTATATATTGGTGCTTCCCTCCATCCATTTCCTCGCCTTACTATCCTGCCCTGACACCAAGTGGCAGGATCTGTTGCCATCTCAGTAGGCTGAGGAATCCCAGTGGGCCAGGCTGTATTCCACTCTGGGCCTGCCGGGGACATCAGCTGGTGGCTCCTTCATGGAAATACGAGCACGGGCATGTACTTGCCATGGTTCATGAACTCCCCCAACATCTGTCCTTTCTGCTGTGAGAGGGAGATCCTGGCACAGCTACGTCAGATGGGTCAGGTTGCAGCCCCCTGAGTGCAATCACTGAGGTTCAGACTGCACTTTTTCCCACCCCTCCAGATCCAAGCACACCCCATCCATGGTCTTCCTCATCCATCTCCTCTTGGAGCTGGCCAAGACGATCATCCATCATACCAGGAGGAAGAAGCTGAACAGACAATGGCCTGTGACAGTGGGGCCTATTTCCAGTCCCTTGTTCAATCACCCCTCCAGGCAGACTTCCTCTGACAGTGTCTACTGACTCCCTAGAAGCCTTTGAGGAGTAGTAGGCTCTCGCTGCTCTCAGTTCAGGTGACAGGACCCAGCATGACCAGCAGCAGCCCA
Source organism: Sternotherus odoratus (assembly GCA_032164245.1). Lineage (NCBI taxonomy): Eukaryota > Metazoa > Chordata > Testudines > Kinosternidae > Sternotherus > Sternotherus odoratus. The sequence continues at coordinate 100,816,575 of JAVMKO010000004.1, read as the reverse complement.
GAGCTTTAATTGCAGTGAAAGTCCTGATCAGGTGCAGGCTGGAGCACACCCAGTGTGAATGGATTCTCTGGAGAACATCCCTGCCGAACTCTAGCAAGATTCTACTAAGCACGTGCAAATTGCCATTTTTCAAAGGCTTAAAACGTGGCCAAACTTGGGGGGATTGTCATGGGAATGGAAAAGGGCCCATCCCTGCACAAAGCCCACTCCTGCCAAATTTTAAGTTCCTTCCCCAAAATATGGGGGCGCTAGTGCTTCTCAAAGAAAAGCTCACCAGAATTTATAACCTGGGCAAACCAATATATTTTGCACCAGCCTCGTTCTCAAAATCAACTGGACTGTTTTGATTGACATTTTTAAAACACAAAACAACACCACTCCCCACCCCAAACAAAAAAAACCACAGCAAAAAAATCAAACGCAAAAAGACAAAAACATAGAATCAGCCTGAGGCAGACACATGGCATGAAAAATTTCAGGCCAAATGGTTATATTTTGGCAAAGTGATAAGGAAGTGAAAATAGGTTCTTATCCTGGGAAGTGCTGCACAACCTTAATGATAGATGGTGCTACCCGCCCTGCCGCTAATAGATGGTGTGAGCCAGTTCCCCACCTGGGTGTAAAATGGCATCACTCAATTGCAGTCAATGAAGCTGGTGGATTTCTTGCATAAACTTTCTTTAAACTGATTTTGTGTTTTATAGGGATATTTTCACAGGATTTTTTAAATGTATACATAGTAACTGTTTGTCCCCTCTTCACTCTGGTGAGGCCCCGGCCCTACTTGATGGGCTGGCAACACTGCCACCTACTAGCCCACTGGCAAAATTGATCATCTTGATAACTGCCGACACATCTTGTCTTTTGAGGATTACACCCATGACTTGCAAGGAGTCATGCCGAAAAAGCCTTGTCTTCAGATTGGCTTTTAGTGCCTGACTCCATCAGCCCAAAGTACAGCAAATCTGACATTCCCCAGCCATCCAAAAGCCAGCTGCTCCGACTGAGAAGCTAGTTAATCCTGAAAGCAAAGATAAATAATTCCCATGGTGCCATCAGACTTCAGATCCCTTGAGCAGGGGTTGCTAACACTGGAGACAACACGCACTCTACAATCTTGGGCATACTGCCCACCCCATCCCTTGCATCCTGCGTCTGGGAGAATTATTCTATTACATGAACAGCTGTGAACAGCACATAAAACTGGGTTGAAGAGAAAAATATTATACTGTGATTTGATAATCCCATTTCAGTCATAGCAGAGATGCTCCAATGACAGAACTTCTGCTATGTCCATCCAGAATCTTTCACTGGTACTGTAAGGCAGGTAGATTTCTTTAGATGTTCTCCAGAATGTCAAGGTAATGCTCATTTTATAGACGGATGTGTCAAATATTGTACTGCTCAAGTGACTTCGTTTTTACATATTGGGATAAGTGACCCCTAGTAATAGTGGACACTGCTAAGTACAAGTGAACACATTTGCATATACAGGGTCCAAACCTAAAGTGATCTATGCAATACGCCTAGTGGTATCCCAGGATAAAATACAATCTTTTTTTTTCTCTATTGTGATCTGATAGTGAGTGCATAGGCAAGAAAAATGTTATGGGCCAGATTCTGATCCCATTTTTAACAGTACACATTTGGCGTAATTCCACTGACTTCAGTGTAGTGACTCCAGGTTTGCATGGGTATAAATCAGATCAGAATCTTGCCCTAAACTTTTCATACCCAGACCTTGCAAGCTGTTCCATGTTGATCAACTCCTACACTCTTGACTTCGACGGACTGCACTGGCGTAAGGATCTGCCTGGCTGCATCAGCTTGCAGTACTTGGTCCTTAGTCTATATCACTGCACAGTGATCAATGATCATATAACAAAGTATTGAAGTTATGGGGCCAGACCCTCCGCTGGTATAAACCAACACTGCTGAAGTCTATAAAGCTATGCCGATCTATACTATCTAAGGATCTAGCCCTAAATATTTTTCTAACAGAAAACAACCAAAGCCAGGTTGTCAGTTGGTCCAACTTTGCATCACCATATTGCACAACGGAAGAGCAGTAAACTTTTTTTTAAAACTATACTTTTTTTTGCAATGGGAACGATATTTTGGATGTAAAAACACTGGCAAAGCAACAGACTGCAGCTCTGCAGGCTGATTTCACTACAGCTTTTTTTACTGATGGAAGTGAATGGCTTAAAAGTCATGGGGCAGCTGATTCAAGCCCACAAGCGTATATCCTAGTCTTCTTATTGCTCCCTGTTGTTACGGCTCCCCTTTTAAGAGAGAAGCTTAGCACTCCATTTAACAGCCCTTTACATGCCAACAGAGCATAAATTAAATGAACTGAGGAGGTAAGTGTGTGCACGCAAAGTCTCTGAGCCTTTTTGTTAGCAGTAGAGGAGGGATTTTGCTCCGTGTTTCCCCTTTGGTCGCTGTGCTTTAGAGCAATCTGGACCTTACCACCGTGAAATCAACCCTAAGCTTGATCCATGACTCAAGATGTAAGCTATTGCATTTACTCTGGCTTCCTTTAGTCACGCCACTGAAAGAAGAGAAAGTAAGAAAAGGTGGGAGAAATAAGCCAAGTTGTTTCTCAGGCTGGGCTATACTAGGAATTAACATTGATATAGCTACGTCTTGTCAAGAGTGTGGAAAATCTATCACCTCTCAAGGAGGTGGATTAACTATGCCAAGGGAAGAATCCCTCCCATCAGTAGGTAGTATTACAATAGCGCAGTTGCAGCCGTGCACTGTACCATGGTAGCATTTTAAGCGCAGACAAGCTCTTTGAGAGACAAGGGAGGTGTACAGATCCATGCCCTGATCGTAGGTGCCCTAGGCGCGTGGGACCCCCACAACGAGCCAGTACTGAGAGCGTGTGGAGTCGGTCGACGCTATGCCCGGCTCATGAGACAGCTCATGATGTCCGACACCACCAGGTGGTCCAGAGACATCTACACAGAACATATCACGGAACATCGCCAGTACCAGGTCGAGTAACCGAGACCACCCACCGGGAAAATAACCCACCCCCTCCCTTTCCTGACAAACAGAGGGATGCACCCCACCCATGTGCTTATTGCCTACTTCACCTATTTGACTTGGACTCTTACTACATCCCATGGGTGGTGTACCCAAATACATTTATCCACTGACACTTAAAAAAACTCCCACACCCCAATCTGGATCTATGCTGGTTATGTGATATGTATGTACCCATAAACCTTGTATCTGTTACTTACAATCCCCCATAACCCCAGCCTGACTCCAGATGTCCAGTACCTTACTTCTTAACTTGTGTATATTCTCATTTTAAATATTAGCTTTAATAAAATGTTTATATCTATTATTGGACCAATGTCTGTTGGTGATAAGAAAAGCTTTCGAGCTACACAGAACTCTTGCTCAGACCTGAAGAAGAGCTCTGTGTAGCTCGAAAGTGTGTCTCTTTTGCCAGCAAAAGTTGGTCCAATAAGAGATATTACCTCATCCCCCTTGTCCATCTAGTATCCTGAGACCAACACGGCTACAACAACACTGCAAACTCAGGCAAATGTTTGGGTGTGAATAGAAACATAAAATGGCAGCAGAAAATACAGAGTCTACATTAAAGACTTACAAAAAAGATTGTGCAAATGTAAGCAGGGTCTGAATTAATGCTTCCCGGACAGCTACCTGGGAGAGGGGGAGAGTTGGGAGTGTTTAGGTAAATACAGTTTGCTCCTGGTCTGCTTAAATATTCAGCACATAGAACAGTGTCAAAATAACCCATTTTGGCTGGTGTTGGGTACAAATCACTTTAGTACTGAATGCAGGGATAGTGAAATGCTGTTACCAAAAAGTTGTAATTATTCTGGGAATATAGGGAAGCAGGACTGTGTTTAACTTGTCCCAAATGAGGGAGGTCACCTTCAGTTGAAAGGATGTTGTTAAGCCAGGGGCTCGAATGCCTGAGCCTTGTGAAAGTAAGAGGGGTGGGATAGAAATTTCTAGGTAGGGCAGTGTTGGGGAAAGGACATAGCGTTAGACAGATGATGGGTCTGATCCCATATAGAAAGTCTTACATTTTTAATGGTCCTTATTAGATATACCCAACTAGTTCATGGGATCCTGACAGTGGGTTAGGACATGGATGCAAAGTCAGGTTTGATCAGTTATGCTGGTGTAAATGGGAAGTACCTATTGACTTCAGTACATTTACAAGGCATAACTGAGATAAGAATCTAGCCCTGTGTTTGTACCTGCTACCTACAATCATCCATAACCCCAGCCTGACTCCGGATGCCCAGTACCTTACCTATCAATCTATGTATGTTTTCATGTTGAACATTAGCTTTAATAAAAATTTTAAGCCTGGGTGAGAAGAAGGTGTTTCAGTTCATGCAAATCTAGGTAAGTGACCTGAAAGGAGAGGAGAGGGTAAAAAAAAAAAAAAAAAAAAAAGGTAAACCACATAATGAAACCCTCCCTGTATTCTCCCTTCAAATAAATACATACAAACCACCTATGCAACCAGTCAATTGGGGAAATGCCAGGCAACGTTACCAACACATTTTAGAGCACCCACATCCTTCCTGCTCTGCTTCAGCTTTGTACGGAATGTAAAAACTGGCCCATGTGTTAAGCAAACAGTATTTTCCCCCTTTAAAATCAGGACTGCATTTCACAGGAATCTCTTGTAACAAGACAGGCATTCAAGCAAGGGAAGTGTCTTCTGCACAGTATAGTCTTTGTGACAACATAAGTGTCTCGGACAGAGAGGGGATGGATTGACTGGCTTCTAGAATGAAAATGATAAGCTCTCCTGGACAGCTCTGACATACGCCGCCACTTTGCAAGGGAAGCTGTCACTGGAGACAAATGGTCTCTTTCATGTCAGGCTACTCCTTGCAGTGAGCACTTTAAGTTGTTTGATTCTGAGCGTGGATTTTCCTTTCACCTTCCTCTTCTCTTGTGAACATACAGCTCCAATGCAGGTCGTTTTAAGCCCCGTCCTGCAGAATAGCCCTCTCCGATTGGACAAGGCGCATTGTACACAAAGCACATGGTGTAATGAACCCACTGGGCCTGGACAAACGTAATGGCAAGCTGGGGCTAAGAACACCCATCTGCCTCATTGAGCTGTTGAAGGGGATGGGCCTGATTCTCCATTACCCTCTATCATACTCTGCACACAGTCCCAGTCATTGCAATGGGACTATTCAGAGAGCAAGGTACTAATCCATGGGAATCCGTGCAGCACAATCCAATTGACAGTTATTTACACTAGTGTCAAGTGGGTGTAAATTGTCACCGGTTCTTAGGGCTCTGGAGATTCGGGTTCAGCTCCTAGCTTAGCCACCAACTTCCTGTGGGACCTTGGGCAAAGCTTTTAATCTGCCCTGGGCCCACCTGTTGAATGGGGACCCTTGGACGGGTGGTATCGTGAGACTAAAATCTGTTCATCGCCATGAGGGAGTTTAGATAACATGGGGAGTTGGATCACAGCTTGTTGGGTGACCTTGTGCAAGACCCTTCATTCTTCTCTGCTTCAGTTTCCACATTCATAAAATGAAGATAATGTTATTTACCGCCTTTTAAAAGAGCTCGGAGACCTACAGATACAAAGCTCTATATCAGAGGGTACAGTCTGTTTAGCTTTGAGCTACACATCGATCCCTCTCGCTTTGAACCACACAACATTTGTAAAATCATAGGTCAGACGTTCACGTTGTCAAATTGTTTTTACTAACACACAAGGTGCTGTGCAGACGGACACATTTTTTTAAGTCCCGGAATTGATTTGTGTAACGTTTTTTTCCCAGGTGTGTCTACAGGAGGAGGAATTTTCACAGGCCGAACAGAACTGCAAATATAATAATAGACTCGAGAGGGCACTGTTGTTAAAGAGAAAGCAAACTTCATCCTGACCTCCGCTGAGGAGACCAATGAAAACAGTATATTGATTTACAAAATCCCAGCAGATACGGAGGACTGGGAAAACGAGGGCCTCTTGGGGATTTTGGAACACCTTGAAAGGTAAACCGGTGTTACGCATCTGTATTTTTCATGTTGTATTTCAGATTGCAGAACTCAGAGGTTCCTATGGTGTCCCAGCAAACATGAAGAAATCACATACTTAGTTCACGTTTGTATGGGGCTTTGAGCAGGCAAATTGCCAGGTACGTGCTAAGTGCTATGGACATTGATGGGATATAATGCAGCACTGACATATAATGCTGGTTTTGCGGGGTTGGGTCTGGTGCGTAGAGGGGCATTACTGAGGTGGCCTCAGAAAATGATTATTCGTGTGTTTGTTTTCTATTGTGCCTTTTCTTTTGAAACAAAGGGGCTACCACAATTTATTATTATTATTAATTATTATTATTATTATTATTATTATTATTATTCCTTAAGCATCCAGCGGGGGCTGGGAGATGTACAATGCTGAGAAGCAAGCTCCTTGCTGAATGAGATGGTTGCCTGTGCAGAAAGATGACACACTGGGAGACTTGGAGGAACATAAGAACTGCAGTGATGGAGTGGACCAGTTCTCCGTCTAGTCCAGCATCCGTTTTTGGACAGTGACCAGCACCAGATGAAAAGTTCAACCTATCCCCTGAGAAATTTCCTCCTTGTCCCCAGTCATTAGATATTGCTTTAAATCCTGAATCATGAGGGTTTAGATCCCTTCCAAAACTCTTAGTCTTTCTTTTGTTTGTCCATTTTGTATTTGCTATTATAATTCTGGATAGTCTTGTTATCCATATAACACCCTGTTCCTTCTTGACTCCTGCTAAACTTGTGACCTCAATGCTATCTTCTGGCAATGAGTTCCATAAGAAAACTGTGCTGTGTGTGTATGTGTGAATATTTCCTTCTATTGGTTTTGCATGTACCACCTTTCAGTTCTGTTGCCTAACATCTGAGCAGGTTCTGTCTTAAAAGAGGAATATCTAAGCTAAGGATGCAGGAACATGGCCACCAGCACTGTATCCAGAATGGACACACATATACACGAGAGAGGTTATTGACATCTATAAATCCTGTCTGCCACAGCATCTGCCAAACTTTTCGGAGACCAGCCTTCTGAGCTCCTACTCTGCTCTGCATACAATGTCTCTGTTTGTGCTATTGTGACAGCATTTTGGGAAGGGTTTGATTGGTTCATCTGTGTCATCTGGTGGATGAGCACTAGATAATGCGGACATTCCTGGGATGTCTTTATTTAACAGTTGGCAGCTCTCTGTGAATCCTGAATGAGCACCTTCATCCGTCTCTTATGTAAATTCAGAAAATCTGCCCTACTTGAGAAATCTCCTAGACTTTACTCTGTAGTTGTAAAACCTTTTGTTTTTTCCCACACTGCTCCTGGCCCAGTCTGCATCAAGAGAACACTGCTGAAATTCAGCATCTGTTTCCAGAAAAATGAAGGCACAAAAGAGCCATTAAAGACACCAAACATGCAAATAATCAAATGTTTTCATAGGCAGAAGAATGGCTGCTTTTAGTAACTCATCACAGAGCACGACGGCATTAGAGGTTATGGAACGAGAGCCTCCCAACAACGTCAATAAAGGGAAAAGCTCCAAGAAGTAAGTTAAACAGTGCTGCAGCAGCAAAGCTAACTTGAATATAGCCTTTCATTCAGCCTTCCCCATGTAGTTTCAACTTTATTTTCCGTTTTTTGATCAATGATGGCATTTGTAATTTTTGGCTTCTTTTCAAGAGTTTATATTTTTGTTTTATCATTTCCTTAAATAGCTAATTTCCTACATTAGTCGACTGCCATTTGCATCTGCCGGAAAGTTAGTTGTAATGCTGTTGTACCTGGACTTGATTCCCTTTTTCTTTTCCGGCACCATTATAACAAGAGAATGGTGAAACCCACCCAGGGGGCACATTCTACAGAGATACGCAACATCTCAGCTTTATGGGAAATGCCAGAAGACAGTGCCACAAGTCTTCATTGTCTTATTTATGGATATAGAGTAACATGGCTGCTAATCTTAAACCATAGAAAAGGGGGTAGACTCAAAGTGCTTGAGAATTGCCAGATCTATTCTATTCTATTCTATTCTATTCTATTCTAATACAATGCCCATCACCGTGGTATCTGAGCTCAGTACACCTGAAAGCGTGGAGGTCAAGGGCAGCTCTAAGCCACCTTTCCTCCTCCCCCCATTCTGTAGGTGGCCCATAGGTGTCTCTAACTTCTGCCAATTAGTAATGATCCTGAAAGGAAAGTAATGCCAGTGGATTCCTAGCATCTAACCCCCCCCAAACACCCCTCCTGCTACTGACAAACTTCTCCATCAGAAAGCCAGGAGGCAAACATGGCCATGCTGGTTTCATAGCAGCAAATAATATCCTATGCTGGGGAAACCCCCACGAGCTCCGTAAGCGCAGCTTTAAGATCATTTGGCTGCCCTGCAAATCGTAATATAGGGCGGGATCTGGCCCCATTTATATGAATTGTTCTTTATTTACATTTCCTTAAAATAAGTGGCTGATAAATGATTCCTGGTCATATTTTGGTCATAGTTTACTAGAGCTAGTAAAAAAACAGGCATGTGCTAAGTATCTTGCAGAATCAGGGTCCGTGTGGTGTCATTGCTCTTGGCGCTGTGCCAGACAAAGAGGACGGTAAAGTCCCTGGCTCGTAGACTGTGCAATATAAATGGACAGAAAAGACAATGCAGACACTTACCAATCAGAATTGATTCTAGCATAGAATCACAGCATTTCTAGTCTGGGGGCCCAGGCCCGGAAGTTTATCCCCATGAGCTCTCCTGCTAATGTACAGAGCTCATGAATGGTCTGCTGCTGCTGCCACTGTGTTAAAACGCCCACTGACTCCAGCAGCGCACAATCAGGCACTTAGAGCATGCAACATCACCCTCACAGGTCAAATGTGATCTGCAGCTGGCATGAGTTAGCAGAGCTCCTTTGGTGTCAGTGGAGCTATCCCAATGGACATCCTCTGAGAACTTGGCAACACAAGCCTAATTCTAAATGTCTTATCCAGTCTTTACTCAGGAAAATGAGCCATTGAATGGGCCCTGCAGCGGGGCGGCTGCCCCCACTCCAGCAGAGCGGGGGGGTTAAAAGCTGCCCTGGAACGGGCTGCGGCTGGGATAAAAGGAGTGAGAGCAGCTGAGGGAGTCGCTGACCACAGGTGTGGCCAGTTCAATCAGGGCCCAGCTGGCCCAAAGAAGACTGGGGGGGGGGAGGGGACAGGAGCTGGAGGAGAGAGATGGAGCTTTGGAGAGAGATGGACCTAACTGCCTGGGAGTACCGGGTACCTGAGGCTGAGCAGGGCTGGGGAAGGGCAGAGGAGCTGGGAAGCTCCAGCCTGGCAACTCCCCAGACTGAGGCCTTGGTTAAGGCCTAAGAAGATACTGAGGCAGGGCAGACCAGGGAAAGGCAGAAGCAGCTGGTCCGACTTCCTTGCCAATGATGAGTGGCTATTGCAGACTGCAGTCTGTCCCAGGGAGCGGGGGCTAGATGATGACTGGCAGTAGCCACTGAGGCAAGGTTGGAATAGGACATTGGGGTTCCCCTGGAAGGGGAGACCCAGAGTGTGGGGATACTGCTGTAGGCAGAACTCCTGGGGAAGGGGCACCGGGGTCCGGGAGGGACACGGGGACCTGCCGCAGGTGAGCCACTGGCCCAGCAGAGGGCGCATTAAGGCTGGAAAAGAGCTAATTCCCAGATCTACCAGCAGGAGATCCCACACTGGGGAGTCCGCGATCTGCTACAGGCCCTAAGAATTTACTGCAGAACTAGAGAAAAACTAGCCCCAGGATATTAGAGTGTTTACTACTAGACAGGATCTGAGTCCTTTATGGGTCAGTAAATCCACAGGATTACTACACTGCTTATTTCCAGCCAAGTCCATTCTCAGGGTGAGCCCCTCTCCCCAAATCATCCTATCCAGGAGTTGGAAAAGTCAATGGGGCTTGGTCACATGTGCATCCCTGCTCTCTGTCTCCTCTCTCCTCTTCTCAGGCCTACCCCATCTTCATCCTCTACCCCAGCACAAACCTTGGACCCACATAGAGGCCTCCCAGGAGATGATGTGGTGAGGGCGGCTATAGTCACAGTCCCACATAGTGGGGAGAAGGGTCAATGCCTGGAGGACCCCCGCATCTCTCACCCCCCCCCCCCCCGGTGTCCTTATTCTGGCAACTCATTCAATGCCATTTTGGCCTAAGTAAAGGCTTAAGGTTTTAGCCCTTGTTATCAATGGCTGGATTTCATCTCCTCCCTTTCTGTACAATGTGCCAGTTGTCCTCTCCATACCCTGGCTCACAAGGCAGGGATGTTAGAAGAGCTGCATGTGGTCTGGGTCTGTGTAAATCCAGGATTTCTCCTGGAGGACTAGAGGTTTAAAGGTAACGGGGCAGGAATTAGCATGCGGGTGATTTCATTTTCCCAATACCAAGGATGTCTAAAAGAGCACAGATGGGCACTGAAATCTTTGTGAAAGTCACAGTTCTGTAGCATCTGCACCTGAGCTCACGGCAAACAAATGGCTGAAGAAAACAAAACAACATGGAAGATGATAATGGATGTGGGAAATTGCCTGCGGTCGTCCATGGCCTAAACATTACTACTGGCCACTGACTGAAAAACTGAAGATGAGAAAATCTGTTGGATAAGTATGAACCTGCTCGCCCACTGTGGCTCTTGGAAACTGTCCCTGGGATAGAACCTTGAAAGTTTTACCTTCCACTTCAAGTCTGGTTTGTCTCTGAGAAGTGATTCGCTGAGCTAGCAGCATGAGGTACCATGTTTATTGTGCCACCATGATTTCATGGCACATCTGCGCATTAAGGATCTGCTCATTCTCACATCCTTACACTGAGATGTAAACTACTCCATTATAGTTCCACTGGCTTCAAAATATAGAGGGCCATATTCTCAGTTGGTATAAATTGGTGCTGGTTGATTTGAGTCAATGGTCCTCCACTGACTTACACCAGCTTATGATCTGGTCCATTGGGCCAGACACTGATTTCATTTGCCTCAGAATAGATCTGGAACCACATGCTCAAATTGGTGTAAATGAGCTCAAAGTTGGGCCCATTTTTTAATGTATTTATCTACAGCGATTATATAAAAGAACAAGATGGAATTTAGCTGAAAAAAATATTGGACAATGAAGGGAAAATGTAGACACTCTGGGCCAAATTCATCCATGGTGTAATGCCACCAAAGTTGGAGAACCATAAGGAGGTGCACATCATTTGTTGGGCAACCCTGGTGTAGGGCTAGACTGTGGACCAGATCCTCAGCTGATATAAACAGGCACAGCTCTATTTAGGCACAGCTCTGAGCAAACAGTAGTTCATAAATGGCACCACTTCAAAGTAGCCCCAGCTTGCTTTACAGTAGGCAGCAGGATTGTGGGGGCGGCAGAGGTAATTTTCTGGTGATCTATAGCTGCACCAAATTAAACACCCTCCTTATCCTTTCCCCCCTCTACAATGGCTAAGGACAAAGCTGCACTGTGTGTGTGTGACCCCATTCCCCACTCTTCCTCACGTACTCCCCTCTATCTGCTTTGCAAAGGGAGTAAGCAGGTGTGTAGCCCTGGTTACTCCTGTACAATTGGATCCAGAATCCGAGTGATGCAGGAGGGGTTCTTATTGCCTATGATTCAAACCACCATTATAACTGGTTGGGAATTTTCCATCAAAGTGTTTCTCCCTCCTCCTCCCCTTCCCTCTCCCCCCCAAGAAAATGCTTTTTTTCCCCCACAAAATTGAAATTTTTTATGGGCAATTTCTGTTTTTGCCAATTAAAAAAAATTCTGTCAGGAAAATGAAATGAAATATTTCTAGTCAGTTTGGGTCAACGTTACTCTATTATCCACCTGAACTACTGCTGTTGTGCCCTGTGCCCTATGCCCCCATTCTCTTCTATGGGTCTGGCCACTGGTTGGACTATATCTCCCATGATGACATGCAGTCTCCTCTCTGGCTGAACCCACTGTGGTACCTCAACACCATCTCATGATGGTGATGGGAAAATATGGTCCAGGGAGCCAATCCCAGAGGGGAGTATGGGGCCATGAGGCACTCCAACTACAAACTCCCATAATGCACTGCGGCAACTCAGGAAGCCACAATTCACAGCTGAGATGAGTTGGAAGAAAATATTTGAATGTTTTCAATCAAAATTTGAATCAGAATCTTCCATTTGGTGAAAAGTTTTGGTATTTTGACATTTCATCCCCATTTGGAATGGAAACAAATGTAGAAAGACCAGAACTTCTCCTGGGATAGAAATTCCAGTCTAATCACAGCCTATGTTAATTTCTGCAGTAAATGAAAGTCAATAGGAAATGCTTCATGAATGATTTTTTGTTGTCGTTGAAACCTGCCTCCAGCAGAACTTTCTGCTTTTGCCAGCGTGTAAGTGATTGGTTTGAAAAGTCTGTGGCCTTCTAGTATCATCGTAGACAAACAGGCCTTGATATGCCTGCCTGGGGAGGAGGAAGATGGGCATGGAAAAAGTGATTTTCGCAATAACTATCTAAGACGTGTGAACAGAACCTTTTGCTTGCTGGGCAAAGCGCTGGAGGACTTCAAGGTAGAGAAGCCAAACATGAACATCACTTCACACTGATGGTTGCCGTAGATGCTGGCAGCTGTGCACCCAGGGGATACTGTGAGGAAGAAACAAGGTATGCATTTTTTATTCATTTAATTTTCCTGGCGTAAGTAAAATGTGCTGTTTTGTTGGAAACTTTTTTAGTTTATTTTTTAATCGCTGCGTGATTCTCTAGGAAACATTCAGATTTAAACCTTGTACCAGGGTAGAATTCTGATTCAATTACATTTCCACCAAGGCTTCATTTCACCTGGTAAGGTATGTATCAATACTGGCACCATTTTGTTGGCAGTACCATTGGACTCTAGCCAGGTCTGGACCCTTCCGATCTGCTAAGACTTATGAAAGCTGGTACTTCTTTTGCTCTCCTGTTTAGAAGAATTTAATACCAAATTGTTGTTGTACAAAGGTATGACATTCACAGCAGACACACACACACAAGTTAGATAAACACAAATATTCTTTTTAGAGTTAGTTTCAAAAGTGCCTAGGCATCTTCAAAAATATGACCCACAACTTTTTTCATAGCAAACATCAAATAATAGCATCAAATAACCTAGCAACTCTTTTCATGGCAAACATCAAATAATAGCATCAAAATAACCTAGCAACTCTTTTCATAGCAAACATCAAATAATAGTATCAAAATAACCTAGCAACTTTTCATAGCAAACATCAAATAATAGTTCCCCCCACAACTTCTATAGAAAAATCAAGCAGTGCATAAACTACCACAAACATTTTTAAATGATACCCTAACCCAAAAGACTGAATGTTTGTAGATCTTTCTCACCCCTATTAACATGGAAATCATGTTGTTACTTAGATTTTAAGGGCTCTACCACACCACTATAATATTGCTGGGTAACAATGGGAACAAGGTTGAGTTAATAGTGGAGCTCAGGTCTTTTAGTCACGGGGTTTATCAGATATGGCCCCTTTCCCCAATAAAGATTTGATTTTAATAGACAAAGGGCTCCAAAATTCACCTGCCTAGAGAGATTCCAGCCATACTGGGGGCATGGAAAGGCCGGAGGAGGGCAGAAGGGGTATCTGAGTGGCAGTATCTGATGGGCCTGATACAAAGGCGAGCCCACTCCACACTCCACCTGCTGCGGTGGCAATTACCCTGTGGGGCAGTGCCTGGCTCCTCACTTTGGCCTTTCAGCTCTTGCTGTGGCAGGCTCCTTGGGCTGAGGAGGGCTGGCCATCTGACCTCTCCATGAAGACAAGGAGGGGAAAGGGACAGGAGAGGGGGAAAAGTCACCAGCCCCACCTAACACTTCATAGTGAAGATGGGAAGCTGACGCCAAGGCTGAAGGTTGCCAGGGAAGTTGTGGGGGGATCCTGGATAAACCATAGGGGTCTAGGGAACTTGCACAAGGGAGGGGGGGTGCAGCCAGGAGTTGAGGGTAGACAGACTTGGGCACCAGAAGGTCCCTGGGGAAAGCAAAGGGTGGAGTGGCATGGGACAGGGATGAAGAAGGAGGTTTTGGGGGAGGAAAGTGGGTTGGGGGTGGTGGGGATTGGGGGGAAGGGGAGGTTTTAAGAGGAGGGTTTACTGGGGGATGAGGCTTGGGGTGATTTGTAAGCAGGAGGATTTAGGGGTGGGGAGTGAAGGCCTTTGAGGAGTGGAGGGAGGATTTGGGGGAGGGTTTTGGATGGCTGCTTTATGATAACATTTGTTTGGGGGGCTGTGCAACGGGGGTGGGTTTATTTAGGGAGCTGGTGTGGTGGGGAGGTGGAAGGCTGCGGCAGGAGGTTGTGTGCAGTTTGGGTTTATTGGGGGGGGTTGGAGGATTTATTTTGGGATGAGGTAGCAGGGGGTTGGATGGGCTTAAGCAGGGGTTAGGGAGCTGGGTGGGGGCTGAGAGAGGGGCAGAGGGCATAGGACTGCAGAGAGCTGTATGGTGGTGCCAGTAGCCACAGCCCCTTCCCTCCTCCATAGCCCCTTCCCCTCTTCTCTCCTCCCTCCCTCCCTCACACCAGCCCCAACTCGGCTCCCTGGGGTTGGATAGACTCGCCGCTGCCCAGGGATGGGGCTGGCCATGTTCAGGACAGGTTCTGCCAGCAGCACTGTACTGGGGTCCCATGTCACCGCCCGTTGGGCTCCAGGGATGCTCCCTGCCTGTCTTGCTGCTGAGAAGATGTGCACACGGACAGCGGGGTGACTCGCATTTGGGGGACGCAGACTCCACTAGCTCTAGCTTCACTTCCCACCTGTTGTCTTATTTGCCCATTGAGACTGGACACTTTTCAGAGCAGGGACCCTCTGTTACTATGGCTATGTAGTAGCAGGAGCACCAGAATGGGGGTGGGTGGGGGGCAGGGCCCACGGCCCCATCACTTTTTACCGGCTATAAGGGTGAGTGATAGGAAGAGGAGGCGGAGAGGAGCAAGAGAGGGGCAGGGCCTCGGGGGAGAGGCGGTGCGGGAGTTCGGGGGTAATTGACGGTGTGAGGGTGGGACTTTGGGGGAAGGGATGGCGTGAGGGGGTGAGGCCATGGTTTGGGCACTGGTGGTCCCCCAACTTCGAGGGAGGACCCGCTGCTCCTGTGTAGTAGTGCCTAGCCCAACAGGGTCCTGATCTCGGGTGGGTTCTCTGGGCTCTACTCTAATCCAAATGATACTAATTTTAATGCTAAGTAATGGTCCAGGGATTAGAAACACATCACATTCCAGAAGGGATAGTTGGAGATGAACACTCATGGAGATAAAATATCCGATGCCTCACCTGCCGGAAAGGTTTCTCAAGATTCCTGGAAAACTATTTTAAATGTACCTGCCGGATACAAAAATAGGAAGTAGTTTAAGCACCAGAACAATACACACACACACACACACACACACACACATGTAGCAAGAATGAAAGGGCAATCTTTAATCCAGGTGGAAGTTTTAAAATTCTGGCCTGCAACAGGTCTGGTATTCCAACTATGAAAATCACCTCAGGAAATGCAGAGTTCCACTGGGGGGCGGAGGGGGAGGGGGAATATACTATTGCCAAAGCAGTCTTGGGAACATACTTAAATAGATTAATACAAGGAGACTTGCCAGAAACAGTAAAAGAAAACAAGTAGTAACGGTATTAGCTGTCTGCAAGGTTTTCCTAGGGAAATAATAGTTTAGCTCATATGTGGTAGATGAGCAGACAGTCTCATGTTCACTCATGACTATCACGTGGATCAGCGCAGAATGCCAGAGTTAATGATGCCAGGATCTTTGTTCTCCCAGGAAAGCCATGAGGGAGGGAGATAAAAGAGCAAATTGGAGAGAGTGTTATTGATCAGAAACAAATACCCACTGGTAAAGAGTCTGGGCCTGATTTTCCCCTACCTGGCCCTGGCCACTGTCGGAAGACAGGATACTGGGCAAGATGGACCTTTGGACTGACCCAGTATGGCCGCTCCTATGTACCTTATTATTAATTATTTGTCTCATTGTAGCGCCTAGGAGACCTAGTCAAAGACCATGACCCCATTGTGCCAGGCGCTGTACAAAGACAAAACAAAAAGAGAGCCCTTGCCTTTGCAGTTACTTACGCCTCCGCGAAGTAGGTGCATCCTGATCTGATAGCGTTTTACACCTGCCTTGCCTGGATGTAAATGATGACAAGAATTAGGCCCTCTGTTCCTTTCCCAAAGCCTGATCCTGCAAACGCTTCTGACCGGGCACAGGGTTTGCCTACACTTACTGGTGCACCACTGTTTCGCTTAGTGAAGATGCTACTCACGCTGGCAGGAGCTTCTGCCGTCGGCGGAGGTACCCACATCCCTGAGAGGTGGTAGCTATACTGAAGGGAGAAGCCCTCCTGTCGACATAGCGCTGTCTACCCAAGGGGTTAGGTCAGTATACACCACACCTCTGAGCCATGTAGTGATCCCGACATAAGGCTGTAGCATAGACCAAGCCACAACCCATTTTCATTGGGAATCAGGACACCTCACATTAATAACACTGTGCTCAGGATTGGGCTCTGAGGGGGTTATCCCCTCTGTTTTTCCTCTGCCTGGACACATGTAGCACACGTATCAAAGCTCCATCTATGTGATTAAACAGAAACCCAGCAGTTCGACTGGAGATTTATTTTCCTTTTGCTTGTCCAAACACGCCTAGCTGCTCTGGTGATAGGTGCTACAGAAACAGATTAAAAAATAAATAAGATGACTTGAGGGAAGTGAGGCTGATGCAGAAGACTGTAAAATGCAAGTTTTGTGGCACAAAAATACATTAACAGGGCTGCTCCTCCCCGAGGAGTTTAAGGGTTTGCTCCATGAGGTTCTGAACTGCCCTTGGGTTCAGGATTCAGGACATGGACTATTCTTACAAGGCATCATCCCTCTAGTCTGTTCCACGGGAGTCTGCTCCATACTAATGGATGCAACAGTTTGCTCTCACCATCCTCAGGCCCAGTGGAGCCCCCAGGGATAGCCTGTCCCTGCATGGTGTACTCCAGTATTCCACCCCCCCTGACTTGTGCTGTGACAGGGTATTCTAGCTTCTGCCAATCAGGCCTTAGGGTGCCACTTCTGATGATTTTGGTGTAGTGGACACCTAGTGTCAATGAGTGGCCTCCTCCCAAGTACCCCCTCAGGGCTGCCTCTCATCTGACTCTCCACAGCTGGTTCCTCATATACCTTCTGCTTAGGCTTCTTTTGTCTCATAACCCCCCTTCTCCTCCGTTCAGGGACATAAAACAGAAAACAAAAAACTCAGTCCTGGGGCTTCTCTTCTCCCCCAGGCCTGCTCTCAGCCCACCCCAGCTGGATCTATCCTTTCTTCTGGGGAGTCTGCTCTCTCTCCAGCCAAACAGTTCGAAATACAGCCTCCTAAGTCCATATATCTACCTCTTATCAGGGCTCCTCCCAGGCCTTTTCTGCCCATAGTTTCAGTCTCAAGACCTTGGAGCCCACTCATTCCAGCAGCCTCTGATCCCCCTGAGCACTCCCCCTGCAGCTCCCTGCTGCTCCTTATCAGGGAACCCTGTTCAGGTGTGTTTCTTTAGTGATCAGGGTTGGCTGGTCCCCCCCTTAAGGGGCAAGCCGCCCTGTTACACCTACCAACTGAGAACTGGCTGCTTATTTATGACTTAACTAGCAGGAGCCTGTAGGAGCCGCAGTCATGGCCCAGGACCCCATTGCGCTAGGCGCTGTACAAAGACCGAACAAAAAAAATGGCCTCTGCCCCAAAGAGATTAAAGTCTAAATAATTGCAGGACACTGAACAGTAATGAGCTGGACCTAAATGGATGAAGCAGCTACCTACAGGTGAATGGCCATCTCTGTTTCGCAGAGATTTACTTTTCCACTTGCCCACTGTTACGGTCATTTTGGGGATGGAGATCATGGCAAGAGTGGCAGGTGTCTGCATAGTTACGTGCCTCTGGGGTGCAGATGCTTTACGTACAAGAAAGCAGAAGTGATAGGCAGAGCACTCAGCTGGGCACCTTTCAATCAGAGCTCCAGCTCCACCACTGTGCACGAAATGGCCTGGCTCAGTGCATTCGCCGTCTCCTCCTTTGCACTGGGCTCTCGCCGGCTCTGCTGTCACACTGGAGAGCTGAAATCTGTTGGCGATTAAGGAGCAAATGAAAAGCAGATTGGTGAGTCAAAAGGTGCAGCTTGCTCTGTCTAACCCTGCTCGCCAGGGAGATTTATTGCAGCCCGTCATAACTGAGGAGCTAGCACAGAGGAACCCTGCCCTGAAATGTAATACGCTCATCTATCAGCCACGGAATACAATGGGGATACCGAGTGACGTCACGGTACTAGGGAAAGGGAACATCTCCGATAGTCTCTCTACTCAAACTCGGCTCCTTAAAGTCCATCAAAATCAGCAGTCGTTTTCATTGCTACTGACCTAGGATCCAATTCAGCAGGAGACTTACGCCTAACTTTATGTGTTGACGTTCATGAGGCTACCCACATGCTTCCAATTAGCCACAGGCTTAATTCCCTTGCTGACTTTGGGTCCATAGTCAGACCCTTGTGGGTCACTTCTATTCTCACAACCTCCCCATGAGTTCAAGAGGAGCAGACCCAGACCTTCTGTACTGTGGCCCTCCAGCACACTCGTCACAGAGGAGCCATCATCCGGTGTTCTTTGCACAGACAACACACTGGTGAAACGTAAGAGTTTGAATGGGAGCCAGGCCTGGACGGGCACCTCTGCCCCACTTATGTGGTTGTGATAGAAGGCGAGTACCCTTTGCACAGCCCCAAAGGCACGGACGGGAACCTCTCCCCTCCCAATCATTTAACTCAGGGGTTGGCAACCTTTCAAAGGTGATGTGCCGAGTCGTCATTTATTCACTCTAATTGAACGTTTCGCGTGCTGGTAATATTGTATCGTTTTTAGAAGGTCTCTTTTTATAAGCCTATAGTATAGAACTAAACTATTGTTGTATGTAAAACAAATAAGATTTTTAAAATGTTTAAGAAGCTTCATTTAAAATTAAATTAAAATGCAGAGCCCTCCGGACCAGTGGCCAGGACCCGGGCAGTGTGAGTGCCACTGAAAATCAGCTCGTGTACCACCTTTGGCAAGTGTGCCATAGGTTGCCTACCCTGATCTAACCAAAGTCAGGGCATTACCTGGGTGATGGATTGTGCAAAATACCGCACCGTCTTCCTCCCACAATTGCTGATTTTCTGGTCCCTTTAGGACCCAATGGATTGTTCCATTAGTGAAGTTTTGTCTTTGCTAGGCTGGAGGGAGTGTTGTCTAGTCAACTGAGCAAGGGCATGTGAGCTGGGGCTCCTCAGGTCTAAGCCCACTGACTCGCCCTGGTGCCTCTCAGCTTCTGTGTGTCAGGCCTTGTCTACGCTCAGCAGCAGCTCAGATCCAGCGGGTGTTGTAGCTGTACTGGGGCTGACCCCTTCATACATCTGCCTTCGTGCGGCTGAGGGCAAACCAAGGTTTGCTCTAACTGAGATTGACTAGTGCATGCTCAATTGGAGCAATTCCTGAGCATCGAGAGGTCTCCGTTTCCCGGACGTTAAAACTGGGATGATACTGTACTTACCTCTCCTGCAGGGATGTTCTGAGGATTAATTGGCAAATATCCATGCAGCACTTTGAAGAGGTAAAACCCTATGTAAGCGCTAAGCATTATTTATTGAAAAGGATTCATTCTTTCAATCCCATTCTTATACTAAGAATACTTAGCAGTGCATAGACAATGCTTTGTCAAAGTGTTGTACAAGCATTAGCTAATCTGGGGGAGAAACCAGAATCCATTTATCTTATTAACATGCATGTCTAAATACCTACTAGTTAGATGGAGGAGAATGGCCAGTCCCCTGCCTGTCACAAGAGGCAGCATTTGCTAGCACATGACTCGAAGTAATGAGCCAGGAGAGATGCTAGTAATAAACGACACTGCAAATGAAAAGGACACCATTCATCTGGGTCTCAGTGGAATGGTTGCATTTTTCAGGTTCTGGTATCCCAGAGAGTTGAAAATCCAACCCTAGTGAATCCAGTAAGAAGAACCATGAGTTATGGCAGGTAACATGGGAGGAGGAAATCAGGAGGAAGATGGAATCTGAGGAGCAAGTAGCCACAGATATATAAAAACCAACGAGTAACTGTTGAAGTACATTTGAAGCAGGAAGTCCGTCAGAACTGGTGTGTCCACTGGGATAAAGGGGCAGTTAAGGAAGATAAGGACAGTGCAGAGAAGCTAATGATTTATTTCAGCTCTCTCCTCTGAGGATACTGGGGAGATGGCTACTCTGTTTCAGGTAATAAAGAGGTGCTGTCCAAGATTGAGGTTTTAGAAGAAGAGAGGATGGAACAAACTGATAAAATAAAAGCAACAAGTCACTGGGACCAGATAGTGTACGTCCAGACAGCACTTAGGAATAAAGTGGCAAAGTGGTTAATAAAAATATGGAATCTCTCACTGACATCAGTTACTCTGCCCAAGGATTGAAGGGCAGCATATGCTGCTTTTAAAATCAGCAGTAGGGTGATCTGGCGAGTGGCAGACCGGTAAGACCTACTTTGGTGCCAGGTGCATTGGTCTGCAATGAGCCTTACAGTACTAGCTGGAGCCTTCACTTTCTCCTCCAAAAGCTTCCTTTTGAGTGCTTAATAGTTGTTTAATTTTTGGGGTGCATGGAGCTCAAGCCATGACTTGCATTATACACAGCCTCAGAAACTCACTTTTGAGACGGAAGACTTCCAAATGAGAGCCAAGCAAATTTGCACCTTCTCACGGGTGCAGTCTCTTGGCCTCAGGGAGTTCCTAGCTGTTTCTAGTCTTATCACATTCCCAAAGCAGCCAATGTTTACAGCTCTAGTGATTATATGAAGGATAAAGTACAAGAGGTGAGGAGATGGGGAGTTTGCATTGAGTAAGTGAAGTAGATTCTTGGCTTGATTCTCATGTTAGGCATCTATTGCCAAAACAGATGAATAATGTTATTACATGAATTACAAATACAGCAAATCCTTGAAACAACATGTCCATTCTATTGATTTGCTTAACATCTTCTCAACTGCTGACAGCCAGGTACAAGAAGACTACGTGTTTTTCTTAATGGATGAAAGCTGAATACACGTGCAGCTCTAAGCCAGTTAAAAATACTGTAGTTACAAAACCTTCCCTGACATGCAGCAAATTGCATTGAAACAGCCCAATCTCAGTTCTTGTCTCAATGAAAATAAACCGGCTGTCATGGGAATATAGAACGTCTCTTTTTTTTGTCTAAGCATATTATACTCCAGTGTTTTTACGGATTGTCTGAAGTGCATAGCCTAGGCCATCCTACAAGGGGGATCAGACAGGCATTTCATCTGAATCAGTGGATGAAGTGCTAAGAAATTATTAAGAGGATTAGCTGCTGCTCCAAATATGTCCGCCAGAGCAGCCAAATGAGTGCTAGATTCAGAAATAATATGCATTAGTACGTTTGCTTTCTTCTGTATTGTCTTACTAAGATTTCATAATTCAAGGATTCAAAGTTCACACAGGAGTTAAACTAGTGCAACATCAAAAGGGTACATGTCCTTGCCAGCCTCTCATAGGAAAATAGAATAATGCACCTATTAAAGTGTCCCTAACCCCTACTGACGTGCAAATTCTGACCCTAAATTTGAATTGGGCAAGCCAGAAATGAGCACATAATTCTAGCGGAGAATAATTAAACTGAGCAGATATTCCCTCCATTACCCCAAGCTTTCGCCCACTTGTTTAGGACCCAGTTTCAGCCTTTTGGGAGGTTCTGAAATATCTGTAGAAAGTTTCCCTGGCCAGATCTGAAAATGTTGCAAAGCCCATGAAAAAGGCTGTTCTCAGCCCAGTGAAGGGCCTCGAGTCTCTTTAGGGCATGTCTGCACAGCAATTTAACACCTCTGGCTGGCTTGTGTCAGCTGACTTGGGCTTGCGGGGCTCCAAAATTGCAGTGTAGACTTTCAGGCTTGAGCGGGAGCCTGGGCTCAGGGGCTGTCTCCCACTCGCAGGGTCCCACAGCTCCGTCTTCACACCAAGCCCGGAATATCTACACTGCAATTTCAGAGCTCTGACTGTCTGAGCGCCCCTCCTCCCCCCCTCCCCCCCCCCCCCCCCGAGCCCGGGCACTTTTAACTGCTCTGTAGACATACCCTATGAAAGCAGGGTCCCAAGCAATTTCCAGCCCAGCTTTCCACTCAGGATGTTTGAATCATTTGTGGAAGCAGAATTTAGAACCCAAACTCCACCTGAGTTCTATTGCACTGATATATTGACTGTGGGTAAAATCCTCATTCCATTGACATCAATGGGAGTTTTGCTGTTGGCTTCAGTGGGGCCAGGATTTAACTCTCCCTATCTGCACTACGTCGTGTGTGTTTTAGAGAAGACCTCGAAAACGTAGTGGTTAGAGCAGTAAAAGGGGGATTTCCATCCGTCAGAAATCTCTCCACCGTATTTGTGATGGACCAGCTTGGGTGTCTCTGCTCCGCAGGGAAACAATAGAGTGGCTCCTTCGTATTATTATTGACAAACTGCAGTGGCAATAGCAGAGTGCTAGGGACTTGTCAGACTCAGCCTCTGCCCTGATAAGTCTACAGTTCAGAGGGACAAAACCAGTTGAATAGTGAGGGGGCAAGGGATACAATATTCAAGCAGCTTTGATTAGTTACAAATAGAGTTAGTTGAAAAATTGTGGCCGGTATGTTCTTTTTGTTAAACCTTCCTGAAATCAAAACTTTGCGCAGGAACAGATCCAGTGCAATTCCTTTTCGTTTTGAAAACCATTGAAACAAAGAGTTTTGATCATGGTAAAATGTTCCCTTTTGATACTTTCCGAATGGGATGGTTCCGTGGCTCATTTCGAAATGGCTTGTCGTTTCAAAAGGCGATTTGATCTTACGTGATAAACGATGAGCTGCTGTTAAATGCCGGAATCATAATGAATGAGCTGAAATGACATTTCCCCCCCAAAAAATATTGTTTGGCCAGCTGTATCTCAGTTTGACATTTCGTTCCCATATGGAACAAAAACAAATTTTGAAATCACTGACTAGCCTGCGAAATGGAAACTCCCGTTCCCACACAGCCCCATCTGAAATATGCTTTGTTTGTAAACTTACAGGTGGGCCTTGATTCCTCACTGCATTACTTTGGTTTTAAGCTCGTGTCACTGCTTTGAGCCACGTTCTCAGCTACTGTAAATGGCCACAGCCATAGACGTCCGTGGAGCTAAGCCGGTTTACTCCATCGGAGAAACTGGCCCCTTGTCTTCAGTGTAATAGTGGAGCAAGGCAGGGGTGAGTCAGACTCACTAAATTCTCCTTCACCATTCTGCCTCCGCCGTTCAACCTTTTCTTTTCCCCGCATCCCTGCCGTCGTCATCAGCCTCGGTTCCAGTGACTGACCTTTCGGAGATCTGATCCTGTCACTTATTTTGGCACAACTCCCACTGCAGTTGTGTTGTGCAGGATCAGTCTATCTGCAGTACCTTTCACCGGAGACATGTGGGCATGATCCTGGGCACTGGTCTTTACAGCGACCACAGCGCTCTCCATCAGAGTAGGAGTGGGTAAGGGCTCAGCCCAGAGTCCTAAAACAAAGCTAGTTTGCCCAACTGCGTCACAGTCTCTACATTTATTCTGGATTCCCACAAGGTCGCGTGGGGATGTTCAGATACAATATTTTAGTTCAGCCCATAAGAGAAACGAGAGCCAGATCCAGAATCTGGATGTAGCAGAGCGGGGACTCACCCCATGGCGCCTCCTGTTGGTATGTCCGGGAATTAGCTCTCACCAGCATTTGGGGCGCCCTCTGCTGGCTGTAGTCCCGCTTGCTTCGGACCCCATGTCCCTCCCTAGACCCGGGTGCCCTCTTCCCAAGGGTGCTGCACCCCTGCAGTACCCCTACAGTCTCAGGGTCTCCTCTCCCTGGGGAACCCCCACCCCCTAGCCCCACCTTGCCTCAGTCTAGGCAACTGCCAGTCACCACTTACCCCCATTCACTGGGGCAGACTGCAGTATCATTGCTATTCATCACCGGCAAGGGGGGTTGGCCTTCTGCTCTGCCTCTGTAGTCCTGGGCTGCCCCCTGCAACCCCAGTACCCTTTGTTGGGCCTCCCCTAGGCCCTGCAGCCTGGGGGTTTCCAGGTCAGAGCTTCCCAAGCTCCTCTAGCCTTGCCCCAGCCCTGCTTCCCTCTAGGTACCTTGTCAAGCTCCCAGCAGCCGGGCCTGTCTGCCTCTACAGACAGAGGAGACACTATTCTCTCAGGCCCCTGCCTCTTGGCTCTTTTTATAAGGGCCTGCTAGCGTGTTTGGGGCGTAGTCACCCAGCTGAACCTATTCTCCCAGTCAGCCTGGGAGCTTGCTTCTCAGAGCCCCAGGCCTTTCCTGGGCTGTTTTAAGCCTTTCTGACTGGGAGCGGGTAGCCACCCCGCTACACTAGACCACCCCAAATTTCAGGAGTGCTAAAATCTAGAGTTTGGATTATGGCCATTCCTAGATTACACACTGCCTACCTCAACTCCCACTGCCATCTCAGTTGGATACAGAATTCTTCACCTTCTGTCCTAAAATTGCAGTAATTTTGTATCCGTCACGTCCCCTCCCAGAAGTGGCTGCCTTTCAGAGGTTGGTGAAATGAGTCCTGTATATGTAAAGCCGTAACGTTCCTGGATTCCTTTGGGATGACAGGGGCTATCTAAATATAAATGAGAATTATTTATTATCTGATCCTAGCAAATATAGTACAGTCTGAATATATTCTGGACATAAAATCCCCATTGTACTCTTCTCAGCCACATTTTAATTTACTCATTCAGGGCCCATCTGTTGTTTGTTGATAAAAAGCTTGTTGGGTCTAGTTTGAAATCACAAATTTTCAAGGGTAGCCTTGTGTGCCTGCATCTTCATACAATTTCCTCTTCATCCTAGACGTTAGATGGCTTTGGTTTGCTCTTGTATTTATTTCACTAACACAAATAAAACCTATTTTGTAGCTCTTTTAAGGGCGCTAAATATTAATGAAGAGTAAAGGCAACAAACTGAGCTAAATAAAGGAGCACAGAGAGTGTAAGGAAATACCTCTTGTTGATTTGCCAGGATTCCTGTGTGTTTTCATATTGAAGCTCTGTTTGTTTGAACTTAAGAACAATGCACCAATGTTGGTAGAACTGAAGGCTTGATAGTCACTCAAGGCAAAATTTTCCAAGTGTATCGTAATTACTGAAACAGCTGCCAAAGACCTTAGAGCTGAAAGATGCTGATTAGTCCAAACCTGGCCAATACAGGATTGTTCCTTACAATAGAACTTCCAGCTCTTTGGGGCAGGGACTGTCTTATCTCATATGTTTGTATATTTGGGCCCCAGACCTGATCTGGGCCCTTTCGGTCCAATAATAATAATGTCAATAATAAAAATGCTACAATTGTAACTAGCATTGGCACCCTCTTTTTGTTGGGTGTTTCTACAGGACTCAGGCCTAGGACAGAGGGCTCCTGGTCTTGATTGGGGCGCCTAGGCATTACAGTAATATAGATAATGAATAACTAATCATTCTGAAACTCAATAATACAGTGTACCAGTGGCATACGAGTAATGTACAGAGTGGGAAGAAATTTACCTACTTCCCACGCGTGAACTATAAGCCCGCTCCTGCTCCCATTGAATACAATAGGAGATTTATCGCTGATTTCAAAGGAAGGCGGATCAGGCCCCCAGGAAAGAGTAGCACCGAACAAATGTCTGTCTTTCATTGTAAAGAAGCTCATTGCTAAGCGGCTATGTGTGTGCTCCACATGAGCAAGTGCAAATGTGTCTGTGATGGGCCAGGTGATAGCTTTGCATGCAGAATGCATTGTTCATCCGCTCCATATTCAGCAGGTTCCATGCATAGCTTAGGAGATATTTGAGCAAGTGAGTTGAGGGCATCTTCTGCAAGCTCATAAAAGGAGAAAGAATTTAGAAACAGGATCTCAGAAGACATGATAGAAACTCATATGGAAAGGCCATTTTACCACAAGCAAAAACATCTGGGTGGCATGAAAGCAAATTGGCACCCTTTGTGAAAAGTCAGGGAGTTGTGGTAAAGGGGCAGCACAGGGCAACAAAAGTATCAGTTTACTCTCAGGACTGCAGGCTGGGAACTTGCTGCTTTATTCAAGTGCATCACAGTGGAGTGTGTGCATGTGCACAAACTCCCACGAACAACACAGGAAGTAAGGGGTGGGGTGGAGCATGGAGCCATCCCATAATATTCTGAGTAACCCAATTAACTCTAACATGACCATTTTACTATGGGAAGCCTCTATCTTTCCATCCATCTATTAAAACACATAAAATGAGTTACAAAAATTCAGCCTTCTGGGTGCACAATGGAACTGTGTTCATCAAGCATGAATGTCTTTCTCAAAGATATATCCACTACTACGGCCACAAGTCAGTGGCTTGATGTAGGAACTGCTGGGTGTGGTTCTGTGGACCATTATACAGGAGGTCAGACTAAATGAATTCAAAGGTTCCTCTTGACCTTAAGATCTATGAATTGATATTCAGCAAAACACTAGTTGGATGTAGGGTTGGATAGGGGTTCAAAGGCCCTGCTCTGCCACTGACTTCCCGTGTGACCTTGGGGGAGTCACTTAGCCTCTCTGTAGTTGAGTTTCCCATCTGTACAATGGGAATAATAGCAATTCCCTTCAACACAGGAGTATTGTGAGGATAAATACATTAAAGACTGTGAAGCACTCAGACATTATGGTTATGGGACACATATAAATACTTAAAATAAGTGGATTAACTTTGTTTGATCACACAGTACTTTAATGTTGTTTATGTATTTCTGATTTTCCAAAATGCGTCTGTCTTGCACTATGGGGCCCCAGTCCAGCAACACACTGAAGTGTGTGCTTAACTGTAAGCACTCAACTAGTCCCCATGAATGCTACAGAAACTTGACATTTCCCCACAGCCTGTGCCCATAGGATACAAGTGAGTCCTCTAGGGCTTGAGCCGCTTCAGCAAGTGGTAAAACTCCCATTGATTTCCGTGGTGCAGGAAGGATTGGCCATTAACGTACACAACTGTAGCATGTCAAATCCCAGCGGAATATAACACTGCTGTCTAACACCCTAATCCTCCAAGCAAGATGCTTCGTGAGCCACAGTTGAGTCAATGGTGCGTCACACGGATGGACCCCTGAGCCTGCAAGTCTGGGACATTAATCATTTGGATCCATCTTCTCCTAATGACACTGGAATCTCCAAAGAGTCATCTCGCATAATTAAACTAATAATGAGCGTGATGCTTAAGAAAACCCTTAAGTAGCTGGTTCAAGAATAGCAGCCGTGTTAGTCTGTATCCGTAAAGAAAGCGAGGAATACTTGTAGCACTTAGAGACTAACTAGTTTATTTCAGCATAAGCTTTCGTGAGCTATAGCTCACTTCATCGGATGCATAGAATGGAACAGAAGTAAGATGCATTTATACACACAGAAAGAAAAAGAAAAGGAAAAAAAATTGTACATTAGCATACCAATTCTAAGAGGGCTGTTAAATGTAGATGGTCCATTATCACTAGGAGAAAAATACAACTTTTGAAATGGAGATCTGTTGTCAGTAACTCAGGAAATGCAATTAATTACTGTAATGAGAGAACCAATCTGAACTTCTGTTAGGCCCCTGGTTAATAGTGTCCAATTTGAAAATTAAATTCCAGTTCCTCAGTTTCTCGTTGGAATCTGTTTTGGAAGTTTTTCTGTTTCAAAACTGAAACCATCAAATCTTTACTGGAATGGCCAGGAAGATTGAAGTGTTCTCCTACTGGTTTTTGAATGTTATGATTCCTGATGTCAGATTTGTGTCCATTTATTCTTTTGCGTAGAGACTGGCCGGTTTGGCCAATGTACATAGCAGAGGGGCATTGCTGGCACATGATGGCAAATATCACATTGGTTGATGTGCAGGTGAATGAGCCTCTGATGGTATGGCTGAAAAACTCCAAAACAGACTCCAACGAGAATTTTGCAGTGCATAGTGCTGTAGTTCATATAACTCAAGCAAAAAATAACTGGTTTGGGGGTATCAGGCAAGAGTTAAAATTTAGCTAACAGGTAAGACAGAAAGCGCAGATCAAGCAGGAATGCTTCAGAAGCCCAAGGACACTGGCAACTGTACACACTTGATAAACTTATATGGTTAAATGTCGGCCCAATAACTCAGCTCTTAGAACAGAACAAACCCTCCCTTCACAGCCCTCTGGATATTTGTAAACACTCACCCAAAAACCAGTTTGATGTGTATGTTTTGTTCCTGTTACTGCCATGTTAAATGCATTCTTTGTCTCTGAAACAATGTTTGTCTCTGTAAGAACAAGATAAATGCAAATGAAGTGATAAGAGAAAGGTATATAATTGTTCACTGTAGCACTACACTTCTGAAGCTGTTTATCAGTCTTCCCGGTACTGTGAATAAACCCCCTTCAGTATTGTCTGTGCCGGCCTGATTCTTGGAGAAAATAATTTTTTTGCCTAACGGGTTTATCATTTATACCAAGCAAGCACATGCTATTCTCTCATCTTGAATATGATGGATAGATTGGGGAACTTGTCAGGTTCACAAGTGGCAGAGAGTAGTTGTTTCTGGATGATTAAGGGTAGGAGGGGACCAAGCAAATATGTGTATTGTCTCACAACATCTGGGAAGATTTTGATGAAGTGGAAACACAGATGTCTTCTGCACTCATCTCATATTTGCCATTATTTACTGTCACAATTAACGATGGGCAAGCCAAGAAAATTTCAAGGTTGGATAGGTAGAGATAAGAACCCAAATGCCTGGATGCCCTATCTGACCTTTTTGTTTTTGCAGAGTAAATTGGGAATCTTTTGGCACAGACATTCTACTGTTATTATTTATCATTTGAATTAAAGTAGGGCCCACCCTTTCTATGGTCTGTCTCTTTTTCTCTTCCCTGGATAGTTAGTCTCTTTCACTATGTTCCCTGAACCCCACAAAGCCTCAGCCTCAGAAGAACATAAAGTGATCAACCACTTGGGCTCAGGAAGAAAATTCTTCCCGTATTGCATAATTGGGTACATTATGGTGAGATTTCTCTTGAGCATCTGGCATTGTCCGTTGTCAGAGACCAGATATTGAACGAGAAACATTTTGGTAAGTTTTGCGATAGCAATTTTTCAAAGAATGTTTCTGGTAAGATTTTCATCCATGTTACTTGTTGGTTGTTCCCCTTTCCCTACCCTGCATCTCTGTCTGTTTTTTGCTTTAAAAAGGTAAATTCTTACAGCAAGTGGAAACTAATAATAATAATACCTGTTCTTACTTAAGCTAGCCGTACAGGAGGGACACATTTTCTCATGGTAATTTGGCACTTCTCCTTCAGGTCCCAGTGTCTGGAACCCTGAAGAGTGAAGTGGCTCAGAACTGAGCAATAATGGGAAGGAAAAAATGTTATTCAAACTTTTACAAACCTCATCAAAGCTTTGGCTTGCATTTTGGGCATGTAACTGAACACAATGTAGGTTACCATAAGTGATGGGCAAGCTATATTTGAATCAAGACATCTCAAGCCTTTTCTCAGACTTTTTTCTGTGGCACATTAAAAAGTTGGTTAACTACATTTTAAAAAATTTCTGCAGATGTCTGCACTTCCTGGCTTCGGTCAAGACTAAAATCTGAAATGCCATAAAAAACTCCATTGTTATATTATTTTCTACTTAGCTCAGATCGCTGAGTCAAGAAATCCTGCATGTTCTCATGAGAACTGTATCCCTGTTTCTAGGTTCGAGGTTGTTAGTTGAGTCTGAATAAGCCTCCAAAGGATAAGAACTTTTTTGGATGCTTCTGCAAAATTGTTGAAGTTTTTCCATTTCTAATTACTATTTACAGTATGGTGCTTGGGAAAGTTCACAAAATAAAGAGACCACAGGCCTGATTCTCACCTCCCACCAAAATAAGGGCCGGATCCAATGTTCATTGTGTTGAATGGGTCCTAAATGAAGGTAACTCAACTGAACTCAATGTGAAACGGGTGTGAGTTCAGGATCATTATTAGTACTTATGAGGACTCTGGTAGAACCCAAGAGGTCAGCTCTTCAGCTGATGTAAATCAGCAAACTATTGTTTTATTATTATAACGAGAGACCATGTCTCATATTATATGGTAGCACAAAAAAAGCCCCCCATTGAGATCAAAGTCCCGTTGCAGTAAGCACTGTACAAGCACATAGTGCCTGTCTCAAAGAGCTTACAGTCCAGGACAAAGGGTGGGAAGGAAAGCAGAGAAGTAATGACTTGGCTAGAGTCACCCACACAGCCAAGAAGACCCCTGGTCTCTTGAGTCCTACTCTAATGCCCTGCCCATTGGACCATGCTCCTCCTTTAGCAAAGGGGTCGATTCCGATTAACACCAGGTGAGACTCTGTCCCTATGGGCACAACCAGAGGAAGACTCTGTATGTCCCCCAAAATGTGCAGTCTAAAAAAAAAAAAGACACATGCGGGGTGGGGGAAAGGAATGCAACCTATGAGCAGAGTGATCAGGAGGGTGATAGACTCGTGGCTTGTTACTTGTTTGGTTGGTTTTTATTGTTTTAGGTCTTTAATTTTTTTTTAAAGGGTATTAAATAAACCAGCTTTCCCTCCCCCATTCCGCTCCCTCACCTTCTCCCCTCCCAATCCCTAGCTTCAGTTTTTAGACTCCTTCATCCCCAAATTCCGGATCTGTTTCCCTACAGCAGACCCCCTGGGGGATATGTCTACACAGCACACTATGCCTGGGCTCTGGCTCAGGTTTCAGCCCAAGCCCCTCTTCCATCCACACACAAATCAGTCTGACTCAGGTCGGTAAGCACTCAGGATCTAGGTCCTAGAATACTGCTAAAATGGGGAGAGGGGTGGACGGGAGTAGGGAGGGTAGAGCTGTGGCTTGGGTCCAAGCCCTGTCACTTTGCAGTGTGGACATAGATCAAGCCACGTACCTAAGCCAGAAGATCTGTGTAGTGCAGTATGGATGTGTTAGTATGGCTGAGACCCAGGCACAGAAATTGTAAACCCAGGTTGACAACAGAGTGTGGATGCTAAAGCCCAGGCTTGGGAACACAGACCACAAGCCCGGAATTCCAAGACTCAGACTTAGTGTGCAGTGTAGACACACGCTCAGTGTCTGTTCTAGTGCCCTATATCCCTCCTTCTCCACATTAATCATAGAATATCAGGGTTGAAGGGACCTCAGGAGGTCATCTAGTCCAACCCCCTGCTCAAAGCAGGACCAGTCCCCAACTAAATCATCCCACCCAGGGCTTTGTCAAGCCTGACCTTAAAAACCTCTAAGGAAGGAGATTCCACCACCATTAATACTCAGCTTCTATTCCAACATCCCTGGGCCTGGCCCAACTCCCATCCAAGTAAGAGGGAGTCTTCCATTCTTGGCTCAGTGTATTCCCCCTGCACTGATGAGAGGCTGTTCTGAATGTCATCAATAAATTAGGCAAATGAGTAGAGGCCTTAGTCAGATAGACCCCATTTACTCCTTGGTGACAGTACAACACACGCACCCCACTCCTGCCTTCATTCTGTTGACTCTGCCTTCTGTGGTGTCAGCAGCCAGGGCCTTCTGAAGACTTCACACCAGCTTGAGCCCCCACTCGCAAACCTGGGAAACTCTATACACTACTCTGAGTGCCCGGATGGGCAATCTTTCCCGACTCACAAGCACTGAGTCCATGGGTTAAAACAAAGGGGAAACCCTCAGTTAATTTAGTAACAACTTCTATGAGGTAGGACTCCCACTGCCCAGAGATGTCTTGACATCAGTGCTAATCTCAATGGTCCTGGCCATTTTGAGAGGCTGGTGCATTCTAGCTACTTCCTTCCTCCCCACTCAGAGTTCGCTGTCCTGGGCCGGAGAAGTCCAAGGATTTTAGCAGGCCAGAGCTCCCTGGGCTGCTCTGGGCTCACCATCGCAAGCACAAGCCCCTTCCACTCTGCTAGGGCTGTCCAGGCTCCCTTGCCCAACCATTCCTGACTTTAGTCCATGAGGGCAGCGGTGCTGGAACAGTTTTTATTAAGGGGGTGCTAAAGGCAGCATCCATATCTTTGGGTTGTTATGACTACTTCACACCAGGGGTGCGCCAGCCCTCCTAGTTCCAGCCCCTATGGGCCAGGGTGACCCCTGGCATATTTGGGGTAGATTTCTTGCCCCTTCATCTCCCAACAGTTGCATTTGATTTCCTCCCCCCTGGACTTAATTGATTTTAATCAAAATGCCCCCAACCATCACATAAACCTGAAATACAAGTGAGGCCTGGCCCATTCAGTTAATTCCCCTGGCTCTCCAATAGACGCCCACAGAGAACTCCTTTGCCAGTGGAGCCCCTGCCCACACCCAATTTTTCAACAGCTCTGGGCCGGTCTCTCATTTCCTCAAACAACTGATGATAGTGAGCCCCCTTATCTCTAAGGCTTCAAACCACAGGGTTTACACTAGCAATCCAGCCGAGCTCCCAGAGACCCCAAGTGTGCCCTATCCCCAGGGGGACTATTCAACAGTCCAACCAATCTCATTATTTCTACTGTGAGTCAGCTTACAGTTTCTTCTGCTCAATTTCATCCTGTTACCCTTAATTATATACCCTTTGGTCCACCCTGGCTGATTCAAAATATGTGCACACCCACAATCCTTGTGATGTTATTGAATTTCTCTGAATGCAGAGATTTCTCTGAATGCTCTAGTATTCAGGACAGCCTGAGGAAGGAACAAGTAAAGACAAATGTTGCAACTGGGAAAACAAATGTTAGAACTATATAGAGCAATTACCCCCTGCTGTGGCTTGTCTCAAACCTTCTCTGCTTGGCTTACACTTGGATGCACCTTAAGGGTTCATAAGGGAATATGTATGTGTGTGTGTGTGTGTGTGTGTGTGTGTGTGTGTGTGTCTGTATATATACACACACACAATTGTATAGTAGGTGACACTAGGCACTGATGGAGTTTAGATACTGGCCTAGAAGATGCCTGCCTGCTTTGATCCAGTTTGCTAGTCCCTATGTTGCTAAGATTTGCACCAAATGAATTGAACTAAAATGAGATTTTGTTTCTTTCTCTGTGAATTGTGACCACCCCATTGCTTCATGTGCTCCTGGTATGTTTGATTCTGCTTGGCATTAATTGCTTGTTTTCAGTCTGGATGTTTCTAATTTCCAAGCTCATAATCCATGGCTTCAGGGATGCAGTCAAAAGGTTGGGAAATTTCCATCCCTTTGCAGATGGCCTATTTTCAGCGAAGTCACTCCTTTTTTCCCCCTTTTAGTCTTTATGCTCAGTGACAGACACTGCTCAGTGGCTCATTGTGATTCTAATCTTAGTCCATTCTCTGGAGAGGGGAGCCACCTGAATTTAGGGTTGTCCTTGCCACCCACTAAGGATAGCTTGACAGTTTAGTTGGGGGGGAAATGCATTTATCGCAGTTGTAATGTCCTTTATTGTTTCCATATTGTTCCTATTTCCATAGAAACCATCTGTGTATTGGGATATTTTGTTCTTAGTCTCGTCATTGCAGGCGTCAGGAAATGCCATGTTGCCAGGTGCCCTCTATATTTGCTTAACTGCTGTAATAGCTACAGAAGCAGGTGCAGTCTGTGGCATAATGGTAGCTTTGTGCCAGTCCATTGCAGCCATGGCCCATTCAGACTCTTGGATGGCATGTGTTAGTTTAGCTTAGCTCCATTTGAGATGTGGGGTCTTCATCTGAAGGGGCCATTGGCAGCTGACTTCTTGCTTTGATTTGTGCTAACTTTAGGGCTGCTAGTAATGACGAGCATGTTTCCACATGAGGGCAGTTTTATGAAGAAAATCCCCCAGGGGTCTTAGACTTCTTCATGCAACAGTGTTAGACTTTGTTGTGTTTTCAGAGGGGTATCTCAGACACATATCAAAGTTCCCCCTGGTATGTTCCTTCTTGCTGCTTTGGCAGGCATCATACCAGAAGAAATCAAATGCAATGGCTATAATTACTGCATGACGTCTGCACAATTTTGCTGGTACCGCATCAGGGAAAATAATAAATTAGGGGCCATTATTTTTAAAAATATGATTTTATGGCTCAGAAAAGGTGTCAGACTGGCTGCTCCAGAGGTAGATAGTTTCCGTGTATCCACAGAACACATATTGCACAGGTAACAATGCAAGATTCCCCACTGCACTTCACCCATATGTCTCAACCCCAACTCTGACCCCTGACCTAGGGCTGTAAGGAAAGGTCAAATACTAGCCTATTCATTCCTTGGAACAGAGTGGCATGTTCATTCCCTGGCACTGCCACAGAGGAAGCCCACAAAGGATCCATCTGTGTTAGTGATTTTGTGATCTAGAGACCTGCCTGCTGTGGCCCGTATTGTGACCCAAACACTCATTTTATCTAGGCCACTCAGTACCCATCATTTCTTAATATTTCTGGAGCCTGCTCCTTAGGCAACACTCCCAGTGACTTCCTTGATTTTGTAACTCTAGACTGGACTTGAACAGGTCCTGGTTCCATAGCCCATCAGCTTAGCAGTGGTATATTCAGATCAGTTATAATCTTCTTCTTTGCAGCTACAAATCTAGCTGCAAGGCAAATCTATGATGCAAGGTGAAGACTGAGCCAGATTCAGAGATGATGAGGTGGTGAGTAAGGTAGTGCAAGCTGGTCTTCCTTATACCAGTTTGCACCCACTTACAGAAGTCTATGGAGCAGGAAGGATTCTCCATTGGTGCCAGTTGCATGCAAGGAATCGTAGGAAAGTGTTAGCTAAAGTAGGGAATGGCCTATGTGATATAATTTTATACCCTCCACTGTTGTTTTTCTTGCTGCACTCCCTCTGCAGGACTGGGCTCCAGGGTGCCTGGTTATTTCTCTCTACCTCTGCATGATACCTCCAAGAACCATTTCAATCAAACTTATCTTTCAAGCTCTGCCTCCTCACCTAGATCACTCAGCCTTCGTCTTTGCTCTGCTTTCCTCCGTCTCAGCCAATAGGCTCCTCTCCATACTTTTGCCTAATGGCTCATTTTGGGTCTTCCTTCCATTCTTAGCTTTGCGCCATTGAACATGCTGCAACCATGGAGAGACTCTCAGTCCCTGGCCACCTCCCCTCCCCTTCCAAACTCCTCCTCCAAACCCCCATCTTCCAGGAGTCCCTCCCCACCAATAATCTCTCCTTCCCTGTAATCCTGCATCTTGTCTTTGTTCATTTTATTCTGTTTGTAAAAACATCCCGGCTCAGTAGAAATGATAATGACCATGATTGTTAATAACAACACATGCTCTGATAATGTCAGAAAACTCTTTAGTTAGCCTCCTCCTCATAGAAATGAAATGAAGCAAATGTGTGTGTCGTGTTCTTATCTAATTCCCGCTGCAAGAAAATCTTTGCTGTTCTATTCATGGATTGCACAGGGATTTTATACCTCTGGGCTCTCTTGCTTTGCTCCAGCCACCCTGTTGCAAAATATGTGAAATGCCAAATCCTGCCATTGGATGGGCCATCCCTCCCAACAAGCACAAAGCCAGATGATAGGCACAGCTCCGCTATGCCTTCAGCCGATCAACACTTTCTTACCCTTATTCGTCACATTTAGCATTAACATTTCCACATGCAAACTCATACCAGATTGCCAAGAAAAGTCCCCCATTTTGTTCTGCCTTGGGTCATAAGGTAAGTGTCTAGTTCATACTTCAGGAGGCCGCCTGTGCTTCATGTATCATATTAATCCAGTGTGATTTACACCCAGGCTGAAGTCTTTAAAGTCACTAAACTGAATGGCGATATCATCATTTCCCCCAGGAGCCAACTCCATCACTATCAAGAACATCCTTCCAATCCCCGCTTTGGTGCCAGTGATGCTATAAACCTGAAAGCTGTTATCAACTGCTTCCAAAACCTTCTGAAATACACTCAAAATGAACAGCCATGTCATCCCTGCTCCTGAACCCCACCTGCGTCAATCAGCTACTTGCATTGAACCTGGTAGTAGCCCTTTTGGTTAATTAATGGATTTTCCAATAAATTCAGCAGCATGAATATGCTTCGAGGCAGCAGGAACGGGATCCTCATGAACTGAGGTGCTCTTCTTTGGCTTCTAATGAGACAGACACACTGAACAAAGAGAACACACAATGCTGAATAGTTGTACATTAAGTGAGGTCTATCCATCCTGTGCACTAAATGAGTCAGAGGTCCGGTGGAAGAAATGGCGTGGGATGATTCCTACATATGCACAAGGTGGCCAAATTAAGATTATATGGGTAACTTTCTTTCTGGCATTTCCAAACTTTTGAATACTTGACTTTGCCATGTTAATTAGGTTTTTAATGTAGTTTGTGTGTGAGATTTTGTATATCTATATCTACATCAATCAATCAATGTAATCTCTCTCTCTCTGGAAAGAGAGAAAGAGAGATTACATATATAGAGGCTATCCAGATGGTTTTATGTGTACTCATATAAACACAGTGCATCTGACGAAGTGGGTATTAGCCCACGAAAGCTTATGCTTCAATACTTTAGTTAGTCTTTAAGGTGCCACAGGACTCTTTGTCACTTCATATATTGTATATATAATCTCTCTATTTATAGCACCAAAAAGTGTGCCAGGCACCATGAGAGACAGATAAGCAGAAATGGTTTCTAATCCATTGATGCAACAAGGGGTGAAGGGGTAACAAAAAAGTCGTGAGGGATAAGGGGAGGCTGCGGCAGTGTCATACAATGAGATTAGGTGGTTACTCAACACAGATTCCTGCACACCATGGTGGAGCATAGTGTTATGCTGGCAGTTGGAGAGGTCTCATCGAAGCTGGTAGGCAGAATAGCAGTCCTTCATTTAAAATACATAGAAGAAGCAGTTAGACTCCTTTTGGAGTAAGATAGCTGGAACAACAGGGGCCACCAGCCAAAACAGAGGCCAAATCAAGGGTTGTAAATAGCTGAAGTACATGAACAGAAGGATTTCATTGGGGGATGAATGCAACCCCAGAAGGCTGGATAATTGTTTCTGGTGGAGCTGTGTGTGTAGCCAGACAGCCAGAATCACCAGAGAAACAGACAGAAGGCAGCAGAAAGTCAAGGCCAGCCGGAGAAGCATGTCTAGCATGCTTCTGATAGAGAACTTTTTGGGGAGAGTGCTGGCTGGAAACAGAGGCTTGGGATATTGAACAAGGAAACCATCTCCTGCTGTTTGATTCCTACCTTGTTTATGGGCACAAGATTTTGTAGGTTCCTTGTAAATAAACAGGATTGCAGCACCTGCCTCCATCATCAGTTTATCCTCCTAATGAAACAATCTGCAGGACCACAAATGTTGGCTTACTGCTAAGGTCAAAAGGGGTAGCACTAGACTTATTTTGTATGAATAAAATAAGCAAATGCCAGTGTGTTCTGGGCGAGCATCTCTTTACAGGTCACACCTATTTCCTCACCATTTCAAAACATTCTTGCCATCCCTACCAGGCAGCTACTGTTCACCAAAAGCAATTTGCTGCTGATTCCTTCCTGGGGCAGGCACTCTGGTAGGTCAGATCCCCTGGCTGGGTAACCTGGTTGCTTAGTGTTAAACCTGGCTGGTTTGGTACCAGGAATCGAGCCCCGTTTGTGACTGGGCTGTCCAAGTCTCTTAGATGGCAGTGGAGCACTCCTGTCTTTGCTGCCAGTCATTCGGAAGGAGGGAGGGTCAGGTGTAGATTGTCTGCTCCAGATTTGGTGCATTGTTTTTGACCCTAGACATTGTTTTGCTCCCAACATAGTGGCTATTCAGTTTATATCATCAACACAGAGAGAGTTCTAGCAAATCTACAAAACAATTGAATGAATGAGGGGAAGGAAGGTCTTGGGGCGAAAGCACCCCGTTAGGCGGCAGGAGATCTAGATTCTATCCCTGACTCTGCTACAGACTCACCCTTGGTCTTGGGGGAGCCTCTAACACCCTTGGCATCTCATTTTTCCCATCTGTAAAGCACGGGCGACTCTTACGTACCCTTTGCTGAATTCAAAGGGCTTCATAATGGACACTCATCTAACCTAGGGAGGAAACTCCAGTCTGATTGATTTATGACTGTCACAGGTCCAAAGCCTCCACTATCCACCTTAACTAGTGTAAGGTGGCATCTGTTAAGTTTTCTGCTCAAACAGGCTCTGACATGAAAGAACACACAGCTCCCAGAACTTCTTTGTTACTTCTCCGCAAAACGCAGAAAGGAATGGCTGCCACCCCTTCGTTTGTGAGAGAGATTGTTCAAGAGATTAAGGTGGATTCTTCATAGTATGCAAAGCTCCCTATCTATCAGTACACAACAGAGGACTCCCTCAGTTAGCTCTTTTCTTGTGAATCATTCCCATTATCAATCAAATATCCATGGTGAAAGTCTCACACTGGACGCGACGTTCCCGCCTAAACAGATGTGAGTTACTCCGTGGTACAGAGGAGGACATGGCAATCTGCTTTCATTTCATTTCATTCCACGGTGGACCAAAGACCGCAAAGCTATTGACTTTAACTGGCAGAACTTAAGGCTTTGGTAGGTTGGCCCTGGAATTGTTTAGCATGAAAACTGATTCCTCCGACCCTTAGAGAGGGTCTGATTTATGCTGTTTAGCTGAGCAGTATGGAAAATGTTGCAGTATGGAAAAATTAGCTATTATGTGGTCAAGATGAACAGAAGACTCCATTTATTGACTCCCTTTACCGACCCAGAATCTCACATCCCCTCTGAACCACCATACTTATCCTATGTGGTATTTTGACCACCAGTGGTGAAAATGCTGCCTGTTCTATCCATCACGTTACCGGACTTCCACGTTACTTATCTCTCTGAGTCCGTCAGTACTTTTACAGAGCAGCCAATGCTCAGTCTTGGGTTTGCTTTTTAGCCAGACAAGTGTGTGTTCTGGGACACAATGATGGGAAATATTTTCGCATGCTCCTGGTGGCCCTGTAATTTGTGAGTGGAAATGTAGTCCCAAGGACTCGAATGAGGGAAAATATTTCTGATCGCCCACCTCCTCATGAGATTTATCCTAAGGTGTTTTAGGCTGGTAACAATTGTATCTCATTTTATTTCTGTTGTCCAGAAGTGGCAGATGAGGATGCAGGTTATGTTGCTGAGGGAGGACAAGCACTTTCCTCCCTGCCTCTACTGCTGACAGTATGGGAAGTTCCTGGTCGCATCTCTCCCCAGAGTGGTCCAAACTAGTGGTCCAAACACTCCTCTCACTTACACTGGAGTAATCCCGCTATGCCTGATTCTAGCCCCATTTATACCAGTTTTAAGAGGGCCTGCTGTCAGCAGCTCCTGTGATGTGACTCATGAGTTACAAGGGGACTGAAGCCTGTAGATACAATTGTCCAGGTTCTCAGCTGCTGTGAACGAATGCAGCCAGCCTTCTTGACTTCATTTGAGGATCCTGCCCAATTTCTGGACATTGAAAAGTAAACGGAGGTGAAAATGTTAATTCTGGCTCCTTTGTGGATTCGGAATGACTCTTTCATGTGTTTTTTACTGAGGATGAATAGGTAAAGGAGCAGTGAGATGAAGCTGAGGAAAGGAAAACTTAAGCTAACGATCAGGAAAAATTTCCTGACCCAAGATGTGAGACTGTCACAATCTCCAAGGCAGGTGGAGGAAACGCCATTGGGACATTCACTGGTCAGAGACCTGCAGTTTCAGGGGAAAAGAGACTGAGATAGCACCATTGTAGACAAAGCAACTCAGTTTAATACAGTCTTATCTTAGGTTTAAACTAAGCATGGGAGTGAGGTAGTCCTACATGCCTGCTGCGTTCCCCGCCCTGCCGTAGCTCTGCCTCCACAACACGCCTCCAGAAGGGCTTGGCCACTGCACAGGTGGAAAGTTGATGCTGGTAAGTAGCGTGCCTCACTGAGAACCCATCCCTTCCTTGTTACAGTCAACGGGGCAGCCCACCAATGCAGCGCCCCTTACATAGGCTACAAGCAAAATCTAGCGAATTCATTTCAACGGGACTACTTGTGGAGCAGGGTACTACTCACACAAGAGCACGGGTGGCAAAATCTGGCCCTGAGATAGACTGTTTACAAATGACGCTTAGAAGCTTCTAACCACTGATGGAATACGGACACCCAATTTTTTAACACTCTCAAAGCAAGCGTGAAGGTTGCCATCCAGGGCTTGTGTTCACTGCAAATGCTTTGCTGACCTGGTATAGCTGTGCCAAGAGTGCCCCCTAGTGGAGATGCAGCATAAACTAACGGAAGGAGTTCTGAATCAGAGAGGTAGCCGTGTTAGTCTGGAATAGCAGAGGTAACAAAGTCCTGTGGCACCTTAAAGACTAACTATAAAGGAGTTCTGCGGCCGATAGCTAGACCACCTCCCCGAAAAATGCTAGCTACGTCAGCAGAACGAGACTCCTCTGTTGGCACAGCTGCGTCTACATCGAGGGTTTTACTGGCATAGCTATGCTGGCTAAGGTGTGTGTGTTTTTCCCATACTGCTAGCTGACAGAGCTATGCTGGCAAAACTCTGTAGTGTAGACTAAGCCTAAAATTGTAGGAATAACTGGTAAGTGAATGTCTGTTCACTAGTTAATATGGATTGGGTTATGGATTATCAATCTGACTAGGAACAATGAAATGGAGTCTGGGTGAATGCACAAGCATGAAAAAATCCAGTCTAATAGCTGGTGTTGGGCACTCACACAACTAACTTTTGCCTTTCTTCCTTGACTAAGGGATTTGGGAGACCTGGATACTATCTCTGGCTCTACCAAGCCCTGTCTACGGTAGGCATTGCATCATTACAATTCCCAGCGGTGCGATGAGCCATTAGAACTTGTAATAGTGTGTTGTTTTCATTCTGCTTAATGTAAACCCGATCAGCCTGTTCACACACAGCACTTCCTCCGTCTTTTGCAACACCAGTGCACTGTGGGTAACCACTTTACTGTTCCCTGATGCAGGAGTTGGAGCAGCAATGCACAGTGCAGTACCAAAAAAACCCACCCCACTTTAAATGTGAACAACAGCACTGAATTTCCAAAGTGGTGGGGGTTGCTCAACACCCCGGCACTGTCCCAGGCCCCGCCCCCATCCATCCCTTCCTCCAAGGCTCCACCCCCATCCCACTTCTTCCCGCTCCTGCTCCACCCCACCCCCGCTCCGCCCCTTCCCTAGCATGCCACATCCTCTCTCCTCCTGGCCTCCCAGCCTCCCGCATGCCTTGAAAAAGCTATTTTGCAGCAGGCAGGAGACACAGGGAGGGAAGGGGAGGTGCTGATCCATTGGGCCTGGCAGCAGGTGGAAGGCATTGGGGGTGGGGGTTGGAGGAGCTCATGGGGGGCTGCAGTGGGTGCTTAGCACCCTCCATTTCTCCCCTGTGGGTGCTCCAGCCCCGGAGCACCCACGGAGTCGGCACTTATGATGTGAACTCATTGTATAAATAGTAATATGGCTGTATAAGACAGCACCTATTTAAAAAAAATCCAAGGCATAGGTATAGCATACAAATGTTATTGAACCAGAAAGAGATTTAAGATATAGCACACACTGCAATTTATAAAACAGAAAAGTTGTGTGCATGAAAGAACGGAAGCTCTGTCCTTCCCCTTTCATGAAGTGCCTTCGTGCAGAACTGTGTCTTTTTGTGTGTTTGTATAGGACATATCACAATGAGGCTCTGAAGAAGAGCTTTGTGTAACTTGCAAGCTTGTCTCTTTCAGCAACAGAAGTTGGTCCAATAAAAGATATTACCTCACTTCACCTTGTCTCTCTATGAGTGTGAATCATTCCATGTGGTTAATCCTGATGCCTAATTGTTAGGGCTGATTCCCCACTCTGGCACTTTGAGGACAGAAGGTGGGGGCCCGCAAGGATTCTAAAAAATTAATACTGGCTGCTCCAAGCTTGTATTAAACCTCCAAGGTTACAGCTTTTCTCTGACCTTGGCTTGCTGCCACCACCCAAGGGAAAAACTGCCTCTTGCAAATCCTGGAAAAACTCACTTGGGATGTTTTCCCTGAGGCCCCTCCCTCGGGGAAGCCGAGAACTAAAACAAGCAAAAGGGAAACCCAGCTGTTGCCACCAGCTAATTGAAAAACAGCAATTCCAAAAATTAAGTACCCCAAAAAAGCTTTCTTGGGGGCTCAGCTTAAAGGTTACAAGCAAACAAAAGCATCTGGGATTAGCACAGAGGAGTCCACAAGCCTTATAGAAAATAAAAGAAATAAACCTAATCACGACTATCTAAACATTTCCTGTCCCAATGAATCCTTCCAGGTCTGAACGATGAGTTTTCATACCTGATCCAAACTTTACCCAGAATTCCAGCTGTCCCAGTCTCATCAGCCCAGAGAGAACAACAGAGAAACAAAAGGAAAGCTTTCTTCCCCATTTTAAAAAGTTCTAGCCTTCCCATTGGCTCTTTTAGTCAGGTGCCCACTCCCTTTTCTTTCCCTTTATAGCTAACTGGCTGGCGGGGAGTCCATAAAAGGGAGCTACTGCCCCCCTTCACTTATTACACTAATGATGACAGCTACATGTCAGAATGAAGTATTACACTGCTAGTCATTTTTGCCAATAATGGGTGGGGCTTAAGAGAGTGGGAGGAGCTAAGGCACTGCCACTTTTTTATAACGGGACTGCTGTCTGAAGTTATCCCTTCTGAGGATTTATGAAAGGACAGGGCTGTAAAGGAGAGGAAACACAAACAAATATAAACCTTGAGAAAGTGCAGGAAGATTTACATTTGGCCATCCAAGAAAAATGGACAAAGACTAAGAAAACATCACTGCATACGACTGAAGGTTTAATGCTGCTTTGTGTGTGTTTAAAACTTTTAGGGGGTAGGCTAGGAGATTCAGCCTAAGAATTTCTGAGGTTGAAGTAAAATTCAGGTACTCCAAACAACTTTTTGTTTGAAGTTCAGTGTTCTTCTGGCAAGGCTTTTTGCAGCATGTATAGAAGAATTCCATCCAAAACATTTTGAAACCTTGTCTTAGGAAAATAAAATGGTGGGGAAAGAAAACTGTGTTGTTTTTTTTAACAACTTGAAGAATGTTATTAATTTTGCAAAAATTACAGTAGCTTCTTTTATCCCAGAAGTACCACCAAGAGGCTTCACCTTTTGCCCGTCTGAGCTGAATATTAAACATTACCAAACACATGACAGACTGAAATATGATGGAGATATTCTCTAATCTGGAGGGAGGTCATTCAGACCAGCTCCAAAGAAATTCCAACCTCCCAACTCTCCTGAAAGCTATTACATCATTAACAATCCTTAGCATTTAGACAGCACTTTATGTTTTGAAAGCACTGTACATTAATCTTCAATGTACAACATTAATCATTCGTCACAGTGCCCTTGTGAGATGGAAATAGATTTTAATTGCTGTTTTAGAGATGGGGAAACTGAGGCACAGACCAGCTAAAGCCTACTTATTCAGGAGGCACTAGTTTTGATATTAAGGAATTCAACATTAGTGGATACTTTTGACAGATTAGGTCTGGGTGATTTGCACAATGCTACCGAGAAGAGTCAGTAGTTGAAGCGTTACAGGAGGACGGCTGCAGGACGGCAGCGGTGCTGCTGTGGTACTTCATCGTTAACAACTCCGACCCCCTCTGTAGCATTATGCTAATCACCTAGACCAAGTCTGTCAAAAGTATCCACCTCCCTGAGAGGCGATAGGTGGGTCACTGGAAGAATTCCTTTGTCGACCTAGCACTGGGTACACTGCGGGGTTAGGTCACCTTAACTACTCTGCTCAGGGGTGTGGACTTTTCATACCCTCGAGACCTGAGTTGACCTGACTTTTTGAGCGTAGACCAGGCCTCAGTGTCAGACTTAGGGTTAGAATTCAGGATTTCCTGCTTCCTGCTTGTACTGTCTACAGACTATACTCCATGGCACATTCAGCAATACAACTGGCCTTGTATTTAACTGTGACACTCTCCGTACCTTTCCCAGACCTGAGGAAGAACTCTGTGTTGGCTCGAAAACTTGTCTCTCTCACTAATGGAAATTGGTCCAATAAAATTGGTCCAGTTGGTCCACCCACCTTGTCTCTCTAATTCCAAGCAACAATATATCCAACCAGCAGATCAGCTTATCACCAATATATCTAGATATAAACACCTCAGTCTCTCTGAATGATGTCATTTGAGTCACCAGGTTTTGCTGTTCGGGCTTGTCTATACTCCCTGCCGGATTGGCAGGCAGTGATTGAGCCAGCGGGGATAGATTTATCACATCTAGTCTAGAGCGCCCTCCTGTCGACTCCAGTACTCCACCTGAGCAAGAAGTGGAAGTGGAGCTGACAGGAGAGCATCAGCAGTCGACTCACCGCAGTGAAGACACTGCGGTGAGTAGATCTAAGTATGAACTTCAGCTACGTTATTCACATAGCTGAAGTTGCGTAACTTAGATTGATCCTGACCCTTCACCCCCAGTGAAGACCAGGCCTCAGTTAGCTTTGGGTTTGCAGGACTATGAGCATAAGTCCCATTAACCTATGTAATGAGATTTATTGTTCTCTTCTAGGAGGAAATTTTTGGGCGCT
The DNA here is from genome assembly GCA_032164245.1 of Sternotherus odoratus. Taxonomy (NCBI): domain Eukaryota; kingdom Metazoa; phylum Chordata; order Testudines; family Kinosternidae; genus Sternotherus; species Sternotherus odoratus. The sequence goes on along the minus strand of JAVMKO010000004.1, from coordinate 100,771,922 downwards.
TTGCTCAACTATGTGTCTGCTTATACTAGATGCAAAGAATGCAAAGGAATATACCACAGGTCGGTATTGCTCATCTCGGCAGAGTGATACTTTATAGCTGTTTGGGAGCACTGTAGGGCTGTGTGAAATATTACACAGGTTAAACCTTAACCTACTAAGTTGGCAGTGGAGTGTTTTATACAACGTTTTGCATCAAGGAATGTTTTTGTTGAAGTTGGGCATTATAGGCCACATCCTCAGCTGGGGTCAATTGGTGAAGCTCCATTTGCTTTGCTGGAGCTCCGCCAGTTCGCGTCAGCTGATGATCTGGGCCTGTGTTTTTTGCACTGTGTGGAGGCCTGTGAAGATTTCGAGGCAGCTTTTCATGACCGATTTTGAATGTCAATCGGTGATTGGCTTAGGGTGAAATGTCACATTGCTATTTCTTCTGGTTTTGTATTTCTTCGCAGACTGAAAAGAAGGGGAGCTGGGTGTGTGGGGTAACTGGACTTATGGGTGTGCGTCTGGGGGGAGATGGGAACAGCTCAGTGGCTGGGCTGGGGGTGGAGAAGCCTGAAGGGAAGAGCTGAGTTGGTTGGCTGGAATAACAAAGTTTGTGTGTGTGTGTGAACTGGGGGGATAACTGAATGGTAGTTGGGTCTCTGGGGGTGTGCAAGTGGGTAGCTTGGGGGAGAAGCTGGGGCCAGCTGGGTTTGTGGTGGTGTCTGGGATCTTTAATGACCACAAGTATTCAGGCCTCTGTATAACCCCTTATCAGCACTGATTTTTTTGTTTGTCCTAACCAGTGTAATTCCGCAGAGAACCCGCCTGTTCTCAGTACAGTGTAAACAACCTCCCACCGGATAGCATGGCTGCAGCCGGAAATACAGCATGAGAAGACGGGAATAACATTGAGGCTAGGGTGGTTTTGTTGCCCGGATAGCTGAGAGGGATCACAGGACAATAAATAACATTGTGCTCTTCCCTTGCGAGAGGACACTGTCTGGGGCTGTCAGTGCTGTTGTTCTCAAAGGCACAGATTTCTGCATGCTCTCAGCTCTGCTGTAACGTGGCTGATGTAGGGTTTCACTGCCCTCAAATGCATTTTTGGACAGCAGTGTCCCGGGGCTCTGGACAGTCACAGGGGCTGGTTGTTGTTGTTTTTTGCCATCTACACTGCTGCAAACCAGAAGTCCCTCCATTGAGTTGCACCAGGGCAAAACTGTGAGTGAGATCCAGACTCAGGCCCAAACTCTGCACAATGACCACAAAGGAGGAACAAGGGAAGACAGTCGGAACCCCATATTGCTTCAACTTTGGGCCAGATTCTTTGCTGTGGCTGAGCTCCCCTCGCACAGCAACACAGATAGGAGGTAATCAGGGCAGGGCCAGCGACAGGGGGTACTACGGGGACAGCTGTACCGGGCCCTGGACTTAAGGGGGACCCCCTTAACTCCGGGGCCCGGTACACAGCTGTATCCGTAGTCGTCCCCCCTTGTCGCCGGGCCTGGTGCGGGCTCTCGCGCTCCTGTGGCTGGTCACAGCAGCGGCGTCCCCATCGCCAGCCGCAGGGTCTCGCATGGGTCCGGGGGGGGGGGGGGGGGGAAGAGCAGCAAGGGCGGCTCGTGCCACTCCCAGGCTCTCGCTCTCTCGGGCCGCGGCTCGCACTCCCGCAGGACCCCGCCGGGCATGAGAGCGCAGTGAAGGGCGAGCGCCAGCAGCGAGCGCCCAGGCGGTGTCAGGCATGGGGGGCAGGAGGCTGGGTTGGGAGTGGGAGGGGGGAGGAGGTTAGTTTCGGTGGGATGGGCCGGGCCAGGCAGGGGTGGGGGAGGGAAGGGGGTTAGATGGGGGGAGGCTGGGTGGGGGTAAAGGAAGATCACCCCCAACAGCAGGGTGGGCCAGGCAGGGGTGGGGAGGGGAGGAGGTTAGGCTGGGGGAGGAGATTAGGTTGGGTGGGCCGGGTCAGGCGGGGGGGGGGGGGAGGGAAGGAGAATAGGCTGGGTGGGCTAGGTGGGCTGGAGGGCCCCCAAACGATCAGAGTAGGGGGGGCCAAAATTTCTGTCACTGGCCCTGAATCAGGGAGCTGGGTATGTCACTCCAGTTATCTGGCCAGTTCCGCTCCAGCCCCAGCAGAGCTTAGAACAGCCCAGGAGCTACTTTTAACTCCGCCAGCTGATGATGACCCCCCAAGGGACTGCGTCCCCTTTTGGGATTACTGGAGCAATCTGCTGGAGCTCACCACTTCAGAACAGTAGGCCCTAGGTGCTCACCTACAACAGAGGCATCCAGAAATAGACCCACATTTCTAAATGTGTCCTAAGTGCCAGAGTTTTAAACATATGTACGGTCTAAAGAAGGAAGTTAAGCACCTAGTAAGATTTTTAAAAGAGCGGAAGTGCCTAAATACCTTTAAAAATATAGCCGTAAGTGGCTTGTCGGAGCTTACATAGGGAATCAATGGCAGAGTTGGGAATAAAACCAAGGATTCACAGCTCGCAGGCCTGTATTCTAACCACCAAACACTCCTTCCATGAGCAGAACAGTCTTATTTTGATCACAGACAGGAGATGTTAGGCTGTAAAAATCACAGCGATTGAAAGTTGTAATCCACACCTGGCTAAAATACCCCCCATATTCTGGAGTAATCATCCTAACCCCTTACAGGCCACAAGTGTGTTTTCTGGACCACGACTATCGAATAAGGCGATTCTCCTTTGGTGCGTTGCCCTGCTCCAAGTCCGCACAAAGCCTCCAGTCGCCGTGAAAAAGAGAAGCATGGTTGGAGTCTTGAAAAATAAGGCTCTAGGCACGAATGTAGCGGGGGAGGCTTCCGAAGACCTTTCTGGTAAGTTGAATAACAGGAAATATTTAATCAATCTCCGAGAAAAGAAGGCCCTTTCTGCACAGCCAGGATGTTTGTGAAATTCCTGCTCCATTTATTATGATGCTGAGTTTAAGCTGTATGTTTTATTAAACACAGCTGTGGCAGATTACTTGACCATTAACACTGAGCCAGCCTTCACTTTAAAACTTGCCCAGCAGGGTGAGCTTTTCCTAATGGGTCCTTGCTGCTGCCAGCTCCATAATCTATACCAGCACTGCGCTGGTACTTCTGATTTCCAGAGATGAGCCTAATAAAAATAAGCATGGCTGAACATCAACAAGATGGCTCCTTTCTTAGCTGAAATGCTGACCTCAACCAGGGCTCTCCAAAGCAAGGATCCAGCAACGCTTCCGGCAAGAAGACATCAGCGTATGAAGCAAACTCTAAGTATTCATATGCAACTTTCTCTGTCCAACTTTTCAGGGATGCATCCGAGCTTCTTGCTATGTAAACTGTGTACAGCATAAATCACTGCATGATAGTTCCCATGCAGATTAGAATAGAGTGGGCAGATCCTATTTTGAAAGCAGGGAACATAAAGCTGACATGCTTGGTGGATTTGAGGGTTTTCGGTACAGTGCTGAACAAGTAGTTTCTCAGGCTTATGAAGCGCCAACGCCTACCCTGAACTGGTGGAGTTGTAAAAGTTTATTAATCACTGTCAGTGCAGCATCTGTCTCAGCACTCAGACATGCTTAGATTCTTCTGAACCCCCCTGAAACATAGGCCAACGTTCTCTTCAGCGTGCAGGGGCTATCTGTGCAGTTACCATTAGCTGTAATGGAAGTTGTGCCCATGTGAGTGAGGTTCGCAGAGGACTGCAAAGAAAACAAAAAACCCACAACACCACAGCACTGCTAGATTGGTTATGTGAAATAACCAGGACACAGAAATATGTAATGCTTGTATCCACATTTTGTAAAAGAACCGAAAACAAAACATGAACTTGCCTGAACTTTGTTTTTTATATTATTGAGCAAAGGGGTGGATTCTGGTTTCAGTTACTGAGGTAACTCTAGAATAACTCTATGGAAGTCAACGCAAGTGGCCCAGGGTTACATCAATACCGGTTGCTTCAGAAAGAGACACAAGAAACCCCATACTGGACAGTTGTGGGATAAATTGCCCACAGGGGAAATTTCTTCCTAACCCACATTAGTTAGTGGTTGGTTTATGACGTGAAATGTGAGGGTTTTATAGCTCTAAAAATGCCCAATCAACCAACCAACCAACCATGTATCTAACATCATTGTGGATGTTCCCATAGTCCATATGTCAAATTCTTTTTCAAATCCCCCTAGCATCTTGACCTCAGTGAGTGCCCCGGTTAATGTATTGTGTAAAACAGGATACAGTAGTCTCTCGATTATCCAGGATGATAGGGAAAAAATTAACCCTGGTTAATAAAATCCCGGATAATCACCATCCATAGGAAATATGGGGAGGGCGGGGTTGGCCCACCAGCCACCCTGGGACGGGGTATTGGTTCACTGGCTGCCCTGCGCCCTGGTGGGATTTTTTGTTTGTTCTTGGGGCGGCAACAAAGCCAGAGCCAGCCCTGCAAGTTACACATATTTGGATAATCGAGAGTCTACTGTATCAGTTTTGACTCTTCCCTTTCAATTGCACGGCCTGGTCCCTTATTTTAACATTACGAGAAAGGATAAATGGTAGCCATTTATTACCCTGCTCTGTAACACTTGTTGTTTTGTACTGCATCCCCTCTTAGGCTTTGCTTATACACGAACGTGGTGTTGCTTTACACCTGAATTGTTAATCGTTGTCATGACCCATCTCAGAACTCCTACTTCCGCTGCACCCTTTTTGAGATTTCAGCCACTGTAACTATGTCTCAGTAACCGTTGCTTACGACGTTACCTCCAGGAAGGTGTAATGTAGGAATAGGAGCAAGGGTTGCCAACTTTCCAATTTCTGGAAACTGGACACCCCTGTTCCGCCCCCTCCCCCTGAGGCCCTGCCTTCTGCTCACTCCTCTTCCCTCCCACCCCAGCCCTACACTCGGTCTGGGGACCACCGCACTCTCCCCACCCCACCAGTTACCTGTGGGGGGATGCTCTCTCTCCTGCCACTACACCTGCCCCCCCTTGTCCCTGGCAGCTGGGCCCGGATGGTGGGTGGCCTGATGCTGTCACTTCCCACAGCCAGGCTTGGTTTCAGACAACCCAGCCACTCAGCATGGTACCTGGGCTCTCACGCCACCCCGGGGTGGCCAGTGGGAGAAGTGGGTGGTTCCGCCCCTTCCGTTCCCCAGCACATTTCTGGTTCAGTCAGCCCCTGGCCCTAGCAGCCAGGCCCGGGTGGGGAGTGTCAGGGGAGTGGGACCATCTACTTCTTTAGCCGGCTGCTCTGCTCTGCTGTGGGTCCATGTGAGAGCACACCCACCCAGCCGGCATGGCGGATGCCTGCGAGAGAGAGAGAGAGATCCTGGCTGTGAGAGGCGGCAGCGGGGGAAGGATGGAGCCTCTCAACCTGCCTTGGCAGGCCAATCTGGGAAGGGCAGGGCCAGTGTAACCATTAGGTGAACTAGGAGGCTGCCTCAGGCGCCAAGATTTGGGGGGACCCAAAAGTGGTGCCCCCAAAATTTTTTTTACACTATTGCAGGAAAACGAATGAATAAAGAAAAGAGAAACGTCATTGAACGTGCATTTTAACTTGTTGTTCTGTCCTACGTTACAGCTCTAGCCAACGCCAGCTCTGCATTGCGGGCACAAGCGTCGTGCTTCACTACGGTAACAGGTGTCAATGACATAATTTTTCTTGTCATGCGCAGCCGTTACCCGTTCTGACAGGCTGTTTATAATGCTAAGTTGACTAGTTTTCGGAGGTTGTCGACTGAGGCTAACTATTTTTGTTGAGTTGTTTCAGAGCTAAGACTCTGGCAAGCGCTGCTACATCATTTTGCTAATACATTGTGTCAATTGTGTGTGTGTGTATGTTAAGCATTTGGGTGTATATGTTTATGTGCGAATATATGTGGGCTGTTGAAATTTGTCATATTGATATTGTCAGTTGTTGTATGATGGAGTATCTGCCATTCTAATTTTATAAATTTTATTAATAACAATAATTGGATATTGTAAAGGTAGAATAAAATGTAGTAGATTTTGATATGAAAGAAGGAAGGAAGGATACGTGACTAAAAAGGGTGTATTTTTGAAAGTATTGTGAAAGTTTATAATAAGCGATGCTCCGGGGAAGAGGGCGGGGCGCAAGGTGGAAGTTTCACCTAGGGCGCAAAATATCCTTGCACCAGTCCTGGGGGGGGGGGGGGGGCACTTGCCAGACACCTGACAAACCTCAAAAACCAGACACCTGGCAACCCTATTGGGAGCTCCTTACAAGAAAGACTGTAAACTCAAAATACCATACCAGGCCCATCTCTGGAGATCAAAGACCTACAGAACCATGGGGTTTCACAGCAAAAGATGCAGCAGTAACATCAGAGCTCTCATTTGGGTCTGTGAAATAACTTTGGAAATTCACTGAAGGGATCATTCTGCCTGTGAGAGTGGGGCCATCCTATAGGCAGGATTCATGGAAAGATTGGAGCATGGAATAAAGATAACTCCCTCCCTGGGGCCGGGAATGAATCTGGAGGTTGGAGAGGGGGAAGAGGGGATGATGATAAAGCATTGTTGTTATCATGCCATGCCATTGGTCCAGTATGTGATAATGCAGCACCATCACCAGACACAGAAGCAATGTTAAGAATCAGAGAGGTAGCTGTGTTAGTCTGGAATAGCAGAGGTAACAAAGAGTCCTGTGGCACCTTAAAGACTAAAGTATTGAAGCATAAGCTTTCGTGGGCTAATACCCACTTCGTCAGATGCAAAAACAAGCAATGTTGACAGTGAAAGATCACCGTGCATCATAGCACTATGATTATTTTGTGACTCTCTGCTATTTTTTTTAATCTTCACTTGGCGCTGCAGCTGTTTAGAGCTGAATCCCACGCCCCAAAGTAGCAATGTCCTCATTTTGCAGAGCTTCAAAGACCAGCTCCAAGCTTGAAGATAACAACCCAATTTTCCTGCCTGCTTGAAGCCCATATACATAATGCATCTGCAATAATGGCTGGCTAATGGTGACAGTGTGTATGAAGAAATGAGCATCAGTAGAACATTAAAGAACTGCTGAAATAACCACATAAATCAGTACTAGAAGATGATGAAAGTCTATCAGTAGTGTGACAAATTGCTGGCACTATTGTGATGAGTCCTGCGCTGTCTCTTCTTGGGGGGGGGGGGGGTCAGGGCGCCATTTCTTACCCCTGAACAGGGTGTTAACTGCCCCACTAGTATCCTAGAGGAGGGGAGGGGAAAGGGAGGGACCTGGGCCTGCCCTCTACTCCGGGTCCCAGCCCAGGGGCCCTGAGGTTAGAGGTAAACCACCTGAACTAGCTATTCCTTCCCCTGTGCTACTTCCCTCCCCTGTCCTTCAGCTTGTGGGGCTTTCTGTCCTCTCTCCACACAAGCCAGGTGTCCCTTTACCTAGGGTCTGGGTCTTCTTAGTTCACTGCATCACTTCTCCAAACTCTCCTTTGCTTTCCTCCAAACTGCTCTCCGCTCCAACACCAAATGCTCTGCTTCAACTCCTTCCAGCTGCTCTCCGCTCCAACACTAATCCGCTCTTCTCCAACTCCTTCAAGCTGCTTTCTGCTCCAACATCAAATCACTCTGCTCCTACTCCACCAAACTGCTCTTTGCTCCAACTCCTCTCATCCTTCCCCATCTGCCTGAAACAGGGGGTTTTATTAGGTTTTTAACAGGGCCTTAATTGACTGCAGGTGTTCCAATCAACTTGCTGCCAGCTTCCCTAGTCCACAGGGAGCGACACCTCAATTAGCTCTGAGTTTACATATCTCCCCTCAAGCACTCTATCACAGCTCCCTGACCCTCCTCTATCACAGCAGATAACAGAAGAAAGGAATAAAACCGCTTTCCTCTATGTACACTACAGTCCTCCTGCTTTGGGAGATTGCTCTTGGGAAACAAGGCATTGGTTCTACATAGAGTCATAGACTTTAAGGTCAGAAGGGACCATTATGATCATCTAGTCTGACCTCCTGCAATGCATGCCACTCAAGTTTACCCACCTATTCCTACAATATACCTCATCTATATCTGAACTATTGAAGTCCTCAAATCTTGGTTTAAGGACTTCAAAGTACAGAGAATCCTCCAGCAAGTGACCCATGCCCCCTGCTGCAGAGGAAGGCGAAAAACCTCCAGGGCTTTGCCAATTTGCCCTGGAGGAAAATTCCTTCCCGACCCCAAATATGGCGATCAGCTGAACCCTGAGCATGTGGGCAAGACTCACCAGCCAGACACCCCGGAAAGAATTCTCTGTAGCATCTTAGATCCCATCCCCTCCAACTTTCCATCATATACCACCAGGCCCCTCTATTACCATAGTCAAAGATCAATTGCCAAAGTTATTTTCCCCCATCACACCATCTCCTCCATAAACTTATCAAGCTTCATCTTGAAGCCAGCTAAGTCTTTTGCCCCCACTGCTTCCATGTGCCACTATGTCGGGATAGCTATAAGAACTATCTGTTTAGAAGCCAGAAAACACAAATCTTGAGGTGTTATTATGGTCAGAAAAGTGGGGTGATCTGGAAAATGGCATTTTCTTACTCTGCCTGTCTGCTTCCCATGAGTGAGACAGTATGAGCATGTGGCTAAGCACTTACCCAAACACTCCCACGGAAGCCACTGGACTACTCGTGCAAATACTCTCTAGGGCAAGGAGGGTTCAACAATATTTAAAGACACAAAGAGCCAGATTATCTAATCTCTTCAAGATAGATTCAATCACCTTTTATCCATGCTAAACAGCAATTTCATCTGGAAGTAATCCCATTCAAATAGTGTAGTCCTCACAGAGCAAGTGGCAACTCAATATAAAGGTTGCAGAATCCTGTCCTTTATTTCATGAACCAAACCAAGTTTCTACTCCCATTAGAACTACGGAGCCAGTACAACTATGAAAGAGGAAGAAAGGACCCTGCTTTACCTCATACTCCATTCATAAAATTGCCATTTTAACTGAGATTGCAGAACTGGCAAACAGAAAAGTTATCGTTCTACTTGCAAAACATAAGGCTAGATTTTGCCATCTTGCTCAGGACAAGTAGCAGCTTACCTCATGATGAGATCTACTGAAATCAGTGGGAGCGTTCACAGAGCAAGAGACTCCTTCATAAAGGTGGAGGAACCTGGACCTTAATTTGGAAATCATTAAAGCAACATAAATATGGGAGTCCACCATGTCATTTTTATATAGTCACTTTATAGAATATAGCTGAAAATTCAAATAAAGGGCCTTGTACAGAATACATGTCACCATTTATTTCATTCATGTAACTATTTACATTGAGCTATCAAATGATCTTATCGTGTGAATTTATGTGCTGAGCTCTTGCTATGATCAGGTTGCAAATATTTCATTTCAGAGCCGTTGGAACAGTGCACCGTGCTTTATACTGACATACACTGTTTCTCACAAAGCAAAATACTTATTAGAAGCTCCACAAGTTTCCCTCAATGTTAATTTCCTGTTTAATTTAATAGGTGGAGAGTGTCAGTGTTTTGTGCACTTAAGGGCTCATTGCTGTCCCCGATCATGAGAGCCATTTATAGATGGGAAGTACACAAGAAACAGATTTTTCTTGTGTACCAGATTTTTGTTACAGTTCAGGACAGCTGCACCTATATTCCCTTGTCTATGGTCCACTAAGTGCACTCTCTGACATGCTCCTGACTAGGGTATTTGCAGGCTGTGCAGTACCTGCCTATGCTGTGAATCCCGCAACACGTCTGACTGTCTACACAGACCTACTTTCCCGTCTCCTCAGAGTCTATAAACAGCACAATTACCCCAGTTATGTTACCTCACAGTCCTTTCTAAGCTAGCACAGTTATTCTTAAGGTAAAAGCCTTACAGAGAAAATAGATCAAAAACAATAAAAGAACCTACACACATGCTAATAAGGTTACCAGAGATCAACCAGCTCTGGCCAGCGGAAAATCCTTCAAACCCCACCAAGGTTTTTTTCTATGGTCACAAGTTCATAACCATCTTGGTTTAGAAGATGTACCCCATGAAGCTGAGAGTCCCTTATTTATACAGTTTGGGCCTCTTAGATCTGTCCTTGTATAATGGTTGGTCAGCAGACAAAAGGTCCCTAGGGCCTCCCTGTAAAGTTTCAATGATTGAGTTCTTGCATACCCGGAGGAGTGTATATTTGCATACACCTCCCTTAGAACCTTCCGGAACTTAACTTCCCACTTAACTCTAAAAAGTTCATATTCTTTCAAATAGTCCTTTGCAGCTCATAATACTTCAGAATTTACATTAGTCAGGTCTCTTCCCTAGAAACGTTATATGCAATTCCACAATAATGCACAGATATTTGCATTTTTAATACTATGAACTCCTAAACTACTTAATCTTAATTCAGTGAGTTTTAACTTAATTCAGTAAGGTTTGTCCAAGAAATTGCCATTTCTGTCACTATTCTCATCTGTGGTAAATCAGCGTCGCTCCATTGACTTCTGATTTACACCATCTGATGATCTGGCCCTTGGAATAGGAAAGCATTGATACAATAAGATGGAGTTCCACTTTTTAAATGTACTTATTTATTTATGTGTAGCATTCTCCTTTCCATAAGTAGAAGGAAAGCTCTTATTATTATATTTTTAGGGGACAATGTATCTATATCTTTGATCTCACCCACAGCCCACATGGTTTATAAAACCTGGAAGGCTGGAGCACAGACACATTCATTCCTCTCTCATCCCAGAACAAAGAAGTCATTCTTATTTTTGAACATTCTTGTTCTGGATAAAATACAGGGCACCAGTGATCCAAATACAGCAATTGGCAAGGAGAAGAATATTGTTTATGTCCATTTATTTAACATTGCTGGGAGAAATATAAATGGGTCAGGGAGTTAGATGGATTGGGAGGAAGGCAAAACCTCATGTGCTAGGGAGAGTACTGGAGAGCAGCCGGACAATGCACACTGTGTCTCTGTTCTTAGGCTCTGGAGCTGGGGAAGGGCTGCAAACAGCACCATGAACAGTCATTGGTTTCCGTGGAAACCCAGAGCTGGATTCTGCTGTCACTTCCAGCAGTGTAATTCTGGAGCGATTCTGCCTCATTGATGTTCAGAAAGAAGTTTTGAAATACAGTAAAACCTCGATTTAACGGACCTCGATTTAACGGACTTTGGATGCAACGGACAAAATTTCTGATCCATATCAGACCGCGACCCCTCCCGGCTGCGGCCCCGGTCCCCTTTGCAGGCAGCTGGCTGCTGGCTCCCGGCTGCCGCCCCAATCCCGGCAGCGGGCGGGCTGGCTGCCGGCTTCCGGCTGCCGCCCCGATCCTGGCAGCAGGCGGGCTGGCTGCCAGCTCCCGCCCTGGTCCCAGCCGCTGGCGGGCTGGCTGCTGGCTCCCGCCTGGGCCCCAGTAGCGGGCGGGCTGCAGAGCTGCCGCCCCGACCCTGTGGCGGGCGGGCTGCTGCTCCAACAGCTCATTTTTTAAAAAAAATTAAATAACGGACTTTTTGATTTAACGGACACCCCTTCGCCCGAATTAGTCCGTTAAATGGAGGTTTTACTGTAATACTTATTGGGATATACTGTGGCTTGCAGACATCAGTAAAGCTAACAGCTTGTGGTGTTCCAGTTTAAACTGTATATAATAACAGGGAGAGCTTGATTCAAAACCCAGTGAAAAGAATGCAAATATTTTCAGTCATGTCAATGGGCTTTGGGTCAGTTGCTAAATGAGTATTGTTTTGGGAGTTTAGGAATACAATTTCAAGGCTTGAAGAATCTACAGCACACTTCTAGTGTTGCCAGGGTGTTCATCTGGTATCCATGTTAAAGGCCTTCTATATCACTGCATCCCTTCTGTTTTACAGCAGCATAATTCCATTGATTTAAGTGGAGTTGCATCAGCACAACATTGAAGCAACTGATGAATCAGAATGTTACAATGGAAGGGGTAAAAACACCATCAATTGGGTAATTGGAATCTGGACAGAATAAAACAATGGATAATCCATTTTATGGAACTCTCCTGCAGAGATGGGAAGATTGACTCCAAGACCTGTTATGTCTTTTCCATCTCTAATTTCTATGATTCTGTAATGATGTATTAAATAATTGCAAGAACACAATGGAGAGTACACAACACAGTCAGTATAGTCCAGATACAAAGTTCCAGTTATCTTTCAGGAAAGGAGAGATTTGTTTTGTTTTTGTTTTTTAAACAGGAATTCAATAGAATTCACCCTAATTCATAGATTTTTTTTAAGTCTGGAAAGGACCACTACAGTCAGCTAATCTGACAACATGCGTAATACAGACGAGTATATAAATCAGAGCTGCGTTTGTCTTATATAGTTTGCAGGCATCTGAAAAGATATTGAGAACTGAAAATATACTAGCAGCGATAAGCAAATTTTATCTGGTTCAAACCTGTCTCCAGTTAGACTCAGGCCGTGTGAAATGACCCAGCTCCTGAAATGAACAGCAAATACAAAGGTGACAAAATCCACAAGTCTGTCAAGATATATCAGGGTTAAACTGTATGAAATTATCAAGCATTGAGGTGAGAAAGGGAACAAGTATGTGTATCCCAGGTTGAAAAGCTCTGGTTTAGTCCATGAAAAGATGGAACGGATATCAATAGCAAGGACCAGTGTCCCATTTTTGCCCCTAAGCCAAGTGCTGACCCTCCACCCCCTGCAGATGTTAGAGACTCAGGACATGGTGCAACAGATACCCTGGACATGCCAGGAGGGGGACTCTATGGTAAATCCACCTTTAGCCCCATGAAAGCATGGGGAAGGAAGTGAGAGGTGGAATGGGGTGAATCCCTGACCAATATCCCTGTGTAAGATGCACTCAGAACTCACAGTTGCTGTAGGAGCAGATACTGATTGGACCCCCCACAGCTTGGGGTGAAGGTTATTCTCTTAATTCTATGCCAGGGCCTTTTACTTAGGCTTTGTGGTGTTTGGAGAGGAAGGAAGGGAAGGCAGGCACAACATTTGGTCCGAAGAGGGAAAATGTACAGATAACACTGAAAGAGACACACACACTCTGAAAGCCATTTACCTAGGCCTGGCAAGCTAATTGCCCGGTAGCGCAGCATTGTGGTATCGCTCTGACTGGCAGTTAAAGCAGTAGCTGTGTTTTCACTTTGTAGTAAAACACTGATTGTCAGTCTCAACATGTGCTTTGGTGTATGAATTGCTTAAAGCTATATTAGGGGCTTGAAACGTGTCCAGAAGCCATTACTTGCAAGGAGTGACATGTTTTGCTGGCTGTCGCTACAGAAGCTGGGAGCCCTGCTTGCCAGTGCGGACAGCTGCAGCTACTATGCCATCGTCTCAATACCTCCCCCCCCCCTTCTCTCCACCCAGCCTCCTAGTAACATATCATATCTGTATGGGCTCCATTCTTCCTATATAACAGGAACGTAAACACCATTTGGACCCTGCAGTTTTAATACTAAACAGTTATTTCTCTGGCCAAGAACTGCCACAGGGAATCGGAGGCCTACAGACTATCTGAAAGACTCCATGGTGCTCCTGTCCACTCAGCACAAAGCCACTTATCAGGGCCAGGAGGCGGGAAGGGGGGGAATTACTGTACAAACAGTCATTCAAGATTAATTGCCTTTCATCTCTTGAACAGGAGTTGGCCTTTCAGCCCTAGGATACAATAAGGGCCTGTTCTGATTATATCTTTTCAGGAGCCTTGTAGGGCCAGGGTGTTTCTCAGAGGCAGGCTGAAGTCTTCAGGAAAAATGAAATCAGGCTATGAAACACCAAACTGTGTTCTCCAGGCTTTGGAAAATGTATGTTGTTAATTGGGACCTATTGCTGTGTGTTTACAATATCAAATGGTATATAGGATGTCTGTGTCACATCATTCCTCTTTGTTTTTTGTGCTCATGCCTCCTTTTCTATCCCTACCCCCTGCCCACCATGCTCTGTTATTGATTGTTGTGCCAGTCTAATTTAGGCCTCAATCCTGTAAACACATCCACTGAGTTTGACAGGGTGACTCGTGTAAATTTCAATATTGCCAATTCACACTCTTCTCACAAGCCACAAAGAGTCCTGCGGCACCTTAAAGACTAACAAAAGTATTGTGGCATAAGCTTTCGTGGGCTAATACCCACTTCGTCGGATGCATGCAGTGGAAGTACCCAGAGGCAGGCATAAATAAGAAGGCAAGAACCAGGTTAGGGATAACAAGGTTAGTTCAATCAGGCTGAACCACCTTGTTATCTCTAATCAGGGAGGATGAGGTCCTCTTCTAGCAGCTGATCTGGAGGTGTGAACATCGAGAGAGGAGAAACTGCTCTTGTAGTTAGCTAGCCACTCATAGTCCCTGTTCAATCCTGAGTTGATGGTGTCAAATTTGCAAATGAATTGCAGTTCCGAAGTTGAAACTTAAGTTACCAAACATGAAACTAATTTTTATATATATGTACCCAGGGACATTTTAATATATTTAACACCATTATAAATGCTGGAGGCAAACCGGTGTTTGAGGTGGAGGCTAACAGCTTGCAAACCCCTCCCCCCCATGTAATAACCTTGAGACACCCTTAGGTGTCCCAACCCCCAGTTAGAGAACCCCTGTTTTAATGGCTTGCATTTAGAAATGTCGTGATAGGCAATGACGCTGCTGGTATTAAATTAGCTTAGCTCATTTTAAAATGAGGCTTTGGGGTTTTGGAATAATTTAACGTTTTACCATACGAGACCGATTCATCCAGAACTCGCCCTGAATTTACACAGGGAAAACATTTGTGCTTTGGTAACATATTTCAAAGAGCATACTGTAGCATTAGTCAATATTGTAACAGATTTGAGCTGCCAACCTAATAATAAACCAACAGTGACTTGTGATTGAGGTCACTATTCATTCCTATTGACCTAAGAGCCAAATATGGACCAAAGTGAAACCAAGATAAATATTTGCCTTAAGAAACAATAAATCTTGATATTGGCCAAAACCAGATATCAGTTCTATTATGCACTCTTTATAGAAAAACTGGAAGACAATAAAGCTAAACAAGCACATTTTACAGAAAGAAAAAAGAGATGCTTTTTAGGCAACATAGCAATTTCTGATTTCAAAACCACATGCCTCATTGATTTTTTTATCCAAACCACCCAGCCACCACAGAAAAATAAAGCAGATCACCATGGGCCATTTTAAAATATACACTGCTTAGCTCTTTTTCTTTGTCAAAACAGCACATTTCACTGGAAAGAAAAAAAACCCAGCCTAAAATAATAAAATACTGAAATTAGTAAATCATGTAGGTCAACCCAGTTACAAAGACTCAAGACTCCTTTGGTCTGGTCTTCACTTTCTGTGACCTTGGACAGTCACTTAACATTCCTGCAGCTAAATTTCCTCCCCTATAAAACAGGGACTTACTTGCTTCACAGTGATGGTGTTATTTAGTCACTGTCCCTGCAAACACTTAGGCATGAGGTCAGCTTTGCACAGGTGACTCACCCCATTCATCTCAATAGACAGACATTGAAAATATCCCTCATTCTAAGTGATTTTAGTCTTATATCATATAATGTAAAAGGATCCTCCTTATATGTGGGTATTTTCTAATCTAGTCCAATCCACAAATTACTGTGGAGTCTCACAGCCTCCAATTCTTGGATCTACAGTTTTCTGTCACCCTGGATGAAATCCAGGTGCATTGGTGTCAATGGAAGTTTTGCCATTAACTTCAGTGAGGTTTTCATCCTCTCTGCTTCCATTTGGTGCCATCATGCAGGATACAAATTTCATTTATTATTAAAGGTAGGTGTTATAAGTATGGAGTAGCCTAAAATTCCTGTTTACCTGTAAGGGGTTAAAAAACTAAAAGAAACCTGGTTGGCACCTGACCAAAATAACCAATGGGGACTGAATATGCTTTCAAATGGAGACGTTTATTTGCCAGCTTGACGACCCAGGGAAGCAATTTTTACTTCAACTCAGTGTCAATGATATGAGGGTTTGTTCACATGGCAGCTGGGATCATGTCTCCCAGTCCAGGTAAACGGACTCTGGCTAGCTCTGCTTGAGCTAGTGCACCTGAAACAGCAGTGTGGATGTTGTGGGATAGGCGACAGCTCAGGCTAGCCACCTGAGTACAAGCCCACCTGACCTGTGTGTCCAAGCTCTGGTGGCTAGCCCAAGCTGCTGGCTGGGCGGCAGTGCTATTTTTAGTGCCTTGGCTTGAGCTGAGTTGGCATGAATCTATCTACCCAGATTGGGAGGATCACTTCCAGCGGCAGTGTAGACATAGCCAAAGAATCATAGACACTGAAGATGGGAAAGACCTATGAGAACATCTGGTCCATCCTCCCATCCGTGCAGGAGTGTTCTCTACAGCAGATCTTCCAGTGTTCTGTGACAGGGTGCTGAGCAAAAAACTGCTTAGCCAACCCTCTGTCACTCCGACTCCAATTAAGGGAGGTGAATTGGAGCTGGGTAGATCACCTGGCTCTGATGGGGGAAACTAGAACAGCTGCTGCCTCTTCAGGCTGGGGCTGGATAAAAGCCCCAAGGGAAGGAAGCCAGCGGAGGAGCCGGAAAGAGGGAAGCTGCACTATAGAAAAGGCAATGAGGGGAAGCAGAGAGAAATAGCTTCCCCCCTCTCTTGCCGGTGGACTATAAGAAGGAGACTATGTGTATAGTGGAAAGGTGGTGGGAACACAACCTGTAAATAAAAGCACTAGGTGAGCACTGCACCAAGGTGTCTGTGTGACTTTCTCAGCCCAGTGGGGCCCCGCTGAGACCCCCGTTACAAATCTTCATTTCAGAGTCTTGAGCAATAGGTTTTCCCCTACGTTCTTTGGGATCCTAATACTGGTGCATCTCACAATCAGGGAAACTTCCTCATGGAGGCCCTGATCTAAACCCCACTGAAGTCAGGGGCAAGACTCTCCTTGGCATCACTGGGCTTTGAATCAGCTCATTCAGCCTAAAATTTTCCCTTTTTTAATTTCAGCCAGTTACTCCGAGTTAGATCTTAATGCCCACTCCTAAAAAAAATTCCTGTAGCCATGCCTCGGTGTTTTCAAATGTTTGTCCAACCCATCCCATTGCTAGATTGTACTTATTTAGCACATTTAATCTTTCCTCATGTAAGTCCTTATTATTTTATTTTTCTTCTCTGAAATTTCTTTGGATTTCTCAGTGCCTTTCCTGTAATTGTGGTGCCCAGAACTGAATGAAATAATCCCAATACAGTTGTGATTGTCCAGTAGAGGGGAGTATTATAACCAGCTTTCTTCAGGATGTGATTTTTCTGCATATGCAGTCACAAATTTGACTAGGCTCTTTTGCAAACAGCTGCTTTGGAGCAGTGGATTTCATTAACATTATGTCATGAGAAATAGAGTTGATTTTAGTTGAACCTTGCTGACTTCTGAATGGAGTTTCATTCTTTGAAATCCTTTTTTGATGGCAGTATTGTACAGCCTGTTAGTAAGGTCCATCACCTTTGGGGTCATCTTTGATCTCCAGATATCATTGTTTTCAATTTTCTCTACATCATAAAACTTTGCAGAATACACCATGCCCCTGACCTTGCTGTTTCGGGAGGTTTATTTAGGTGTCCAGGGTATCTCAGATGGCTCATTTACCACACTCTTTCTGGACTGTTTTGAAATTACAACTAAATTAGAATTTATCTAGAATTTTGGCTGATGATTTTTCAATATACACGTAAGTAATACCTGTGTTGAGATTTCTCTGAACTGGCTACCAAAGAAATGTTCCGTTTTAATTACTAGGTTCTTATTCTAAGATTTCTTTCTTACAAGGCTAGGATAATAATCTTCTCATCCATAGCTCTTAAAGTGCTTTATAAAGGAGGTCAGTATAATTCTCCCCATTTTACAGACAGGGAAACTGAGGCATGGAGCGGGGAAGTGACATGCCCCAGGTCACTCAACAGGTCAGTGGCAGAGCCAGGAATAGAAGAACCCAGGTCTCCTCGGCCAGTGCTCTAGCCACTAGGTTACATTTCACCTTGTAAGCTAACAGCATTGGCCTTTTTAATATTCAGCTCCACAGGGTTCAGGGGAGATTTTCTAAGGCACAAAGGGTATTCAGGTGACCAACTCCTGTTGGAAGATGGAAGTTGTGTGTCTAATTTCATTGTGTGCATCTGAAAATCTTCCCTTTGCTTGCTTGAGGCTCACAAAATGCTGCTACTGAAGGCTTCCCTCTGTGCTCATAAAATACAATACATGGGGTTTGAATTAAAGCTTTTTCCCCAGGAACTCCTTGATAATTTAATATGAGCAAGAAAGAGAAGACAAGTGTGTTTTCAAATCTAGACTGTTTACTTTCCTTGTTCATTAAGAGCCTGATCCAAACATCGAAGAACAGGGAAAGCCTACCAATGGTTTTGTTGAGCTCTGAAACAAGCCCAAAGGAGCTTGGCCACATTTATAATTGTACCTAACTGTTGACTCATTAGTTGTTGTTTTTTCCTCTTTGGTGAAATGCCAGAAGACGCTTGCAGGCTCTATAAAAATGTGCAGTGCGGTGCCCTGTGCAGTATTATTATTAAGTCAAGCTGGGGATTTCTGGGGTCCATCCAGAGGAAGTGTTTACCAGCTAAAGCACCTGGAGATAAGTGGGATGCGTTTGTTCAAATAGTGCAGAAAGTTCGGATTCTGACTGAGGGCCAAATACCTGTCAGCCCAAATTGTCAAAATGCGGCAGCTTTTAGGGTTCATCATTTTTTAATCTTACTTCTGCCACAGGCAGACAAAATTGGGCCAAGTCATGTGTTTTGGGGCTGACACAACCGACATAAAGAAACTTGTTTATGTCTCTGTTTCTTCAGTGCTGGGATTCCTTGGCTTTGGCAAACACAAGCAGCCTCAAGAAGAACCAAGAAAAGAGAGAAGAGGAGTGAGTTGGAAGAAGAATGGGCCAAAAGGCCTCAGCCTGAGTTTTAGTCAGGGAGCTTGCCTTCTTGATGGGAGATTTTTCCCTCCTTGTCTTTGCTGTTACATTACAATGCTGGTAAAGTGGAACAACAGTCGAAGAGGAAAAAAGGGGTCATCACTCTATTAAGGAAATTTTATTTCAAGGAGGCTCCTTTGGGATATGATTTTGCCTGAGGGAATGTTTCTTATGAATGAAGCAATGAAATGCTGTGTTTCTTGCTAAAGTCCCTTCAGAGGACCTTCCATATAAATCAAAGTCCTAGAGAAGGGGCAATACAGCAGCAGCTATTATAATGAGGTGCTTTTGTTGTTGTGGGGAGTATTCATACTTCATCTGTTCAGAAGATTCTCATCCAGGGTGACGGTAGTACATGACAAAATAAATTGGAAGAAGAGCAGGTGTGCATATTATGTACACATATATCAATGATAGAAAGAGATAGATAGATATGTACGCAGATGTAGATATTGGGCAACATTTTCAAAAGCACCTAAGTGACTAAGGGTATGTCTACCCCATGCTCTGGGACTCTGAGACTACAGCCCGACCCCACACATCTATACCACAACAGCCCTTTAGCCTGAGCCTCTTAGCTCAAGTCAGCAGACACGGGCCAGCTGAGGGTTTTTAATTGCAATGTAGACATGCCCTGAGGGGCTTAGGCCTCATGTTCAAATTGCAATTGTATGTAACCAGTCAGCAAACATTTCCCACTGAGCTCTGGGTTTATATCTCCACAAGCCATTAGGTCAGTGTGGTTTCCAGGCTTTCTATTTATCAACTGATTTACTTTTGTAATTAATTAATTTGTGGTGGGGGGGGGGGGGAGATAGAAAAACCGAAGATGAGAACTATTCAGGACCAGCTTCTGCCGTTGAGCTGCATCCCCAGCATCTACCGGTGTCGTTGAGAGTTCTGTTTGTATGTGGATTCAGGGAAATACATACCCCTTAAAGAACAGGAAATAAGGAAGATCAGGGAATGGACATCATAATATTAATGTTAGATACATCACAAACAATTAGGCTCAGGAATCCAGGGACAGATCATCAGCTGGTGTAAATTGGTGCAGCAATATAAAAGTCAATGGAGCTGCATCAGTTTACGCTAGAGCAGGATTTGGGACTTAGATTTCCATTATGATGAAATCATTGGAATGTATCCATTGCGAGTGTTTCTTGGAGTCTTTGGATGGGAGAAAAATGATTAAGCCGTTAAGAAAGATACAGCATTGATACCAAATGTAGAAGTACAAAAGTGAAAACTCCCAAGATGGACATTGCAAATAGTTTAAAAGTACCAGTCAGTCATGTCCAGGAGCACAAACAATGACATCTGGAAATTCTCAGTGACACTCATCTCAGTTGGAAATGCCACAAAATGACGATGAAATTGACCAGATTACAACTGTTCACTAGGAGGTGGTCAGCTATGGCAACAATCTTAAAATCAGAATAACAACCAGACAGTATGTTTTTCCTATAGAATGAAACACT
Organism: Sternotherus odoratus; assembly: GCA_032164245.1. NCBI lineage: Eukaryota > Metazoa > Chordata > Testudines > Kinosternidae > Sternotherus > Sternotherus odoratus. Next base: position 100,751,520 of record JAVMKO010000004.1, on the reverse strand, counting down.
AGACACTAGGACCAGAGTAGACAAAGATATGATTGTTATGACGAGGGTGACCAGACAGCAAGTGTGAAAAATCAGGACAGGGTGGGCGGTCGGGGGGTAATAGGCACCTATATAAGGAAAAGCCCCAAATATCGGGACTGTCCCTATAAAATCAGGATTTCTGGTCACAGTAGCTGTGACATGGAATTAAAATAAGCAAAAGCCTCATTATGCGGTCAAGCATTCATCTTGGACAGACAGATCATATCACGAAACTTCCAACAGTTTTCTTGACAGCTTGTAGGTTTCCCCCGTCAGATGCTGCCATGGTTACATAATTTACTGTCTGATCATTTGTGAAGATGATCACATATTACTTTTCAAATTACAAGATGCTTCCTGTATAAAAGGGGTAGCCATGTTAGTCTGGATCTGCAAAAGTGACAAAGAGTTATCTTATAGACTAAGAGATGTATTGGAGCATAAGCTTTCGTAGGCGAATACCCACTTTGTCAGATGCATGCAGTGGAAATTTCCAGAGGCTGGTATAAATATGCAGGCAAGAATCAGGCTAGAGATAACGAGGTTCATACAATCAGGGAGGATGAGGCCCTCTTCTAGCAGTCGATCTGGTGTGAACACCAAGAGAGGAGAAACTGCTTTTGTAGTTGGCGAGCCATTCACAGTCTTTGTTTAATCCTGAGCTGATGGTGTCAAATTTGCAAATGAACTGAAGTTCAGCAGTATCTCTTTGAAGTCTGGTCCTGAAGTTTTTTTTGCTGCAGGAGGGCGACCTTTAAATCTGCTATTGTGTGCTTCCTGTTTGCAAAACAGGAAATCTTAGGAGGATAATATGCAGATTAAAACAGCCTGACCATTCATTTATTGCTGTTGGTTTTTTCCTCATTAACTGCCCTGAAATCAAAAGAAATATTGGGAAGAGAACATATTCCAGCTATGCAACAAATTCATTTCCAATCTCTTTGGCTTGGAATAGGTTTTTTATAAAACACATGCATTTGTAGCAAATCCAAATGTGTGTATTATGTTATTTCTAATTATGGTGAAACGTATGTGAACTCAGATATTTACTTTCTGTTTGTGTAAATTCCTTCTACAATTTCAGTGAGATACATTAGGTTTGGTTATTTGATGATCCTATGTGTTCATGCACTTAAATTTACCTTCACACAGTTCATGAAAGCCTTCAGGGGCCTAATCTTTGACTGGAGTCCATCAATGTCACTCCAATGGAAGTACACTTGGAGTTGCAGCTAGCAGGAGATGTTAAGAGTAACAAGAAGGGTTTCTTCAGGTATGTTAGCAACAAGAAGAAAGTCAAGGAAAGTGTGGGTTCCTTGCTGAATGAAGGAGGCAACCTAGTGACAGCATGTGAAGAAAACTAATGTACTCAATGCTTTTTTTGCCTCTGTCTTCACAGACAAGGTCAGTTCCCAAACCACTGCACTGTGCAGCACAGTATGGGGAGGAGGTGACCAGCCCTCCGTGGAGAAAGAAGTGGTTCAGGACTATTTAGAAAAACTGTACAAGCGCAAGCCCATGGGGCTGGATGCGCTGCATCAAGGGTGCTAAAGGAGTTGGCAGATGTGATTGCAGAGCCATTGGTCATTATCTTTGAAAACTCATAGTGATTGGGGGAGGTTCTGGATGACTGGAAAAAAGCTAATCTAGTGCCCATCTTTAAACAAGAGAAGAAGGAAGATCTGGGGAACTACAGGCCAGTCAGCCTCACCTCAGTCCCTGGAAAAACCATGGAGCAGGTCCTCAAGGAATCAATCCTGAAGCACTTAAAGGAGAGGAAAGTGATCAGGAACAGTCAGCATTGATTCACCAATGGCAAATCATGCCTGACTAACCTAAGTGCCTTCTATGATGAGATAACTGGCTCTGTGGATGAGGGGAAATCAGTGGATGTGCTATTCCTTGACTTTAGCAAAGCTTTTGATAGGGTTTCCCACAGTATTCTTCCCAGTAAGTTAAAGAAATTAAATGAGCTGGATGAATGGACTATAAGATGGATAGAAAGCTGGCTAGATCGTCGGGCTCAGTGGGTAGTGATCAATGGCTCCATGTCTAGTTGGCCGCCGGTATCAAGCGGAGTACCCCAAGGTCAGTGCTGGGGCTGGTTTTGTTCAATATCTTCATTAATGATCTGGAGGATGGCATGGACTGCACCCTTAGCAAGTTTGCAGATGACACTAAACTGGGAGGCGTGGTAGGTATGCTGGAGGGTAGGGATAGGATACAAAGGGACCTAGACTAATTAGAGGACTGGGCCAAAAGAAATCTGATGGGGTTCAGCAAGGACAAGTGCAGAGTCCTGCACTTAGGACAGAAGAATCCCATGCACTGCTACAGACTAGGGACCGAATGTCTAGGCAGCAGTTCTGCAGAAAAGGACTTAGGGGTTACAGTGGACAAGAAGCTGGATAGGCATCAACAGTGTGTCCTTGTTACCAAGAAGGCTAATGGCATTTTGGGCTGTATAAGTAGGGGCATTTCCAGCAGATCAAGGGACATGATCACTCCTCTCTATTCAGCATTGGTGAGGCCTCATCTGGAGTACTGTGTCCAGTTTTGGGCCCATAGTACAAGAAGGAGGTGGAAAAATTGGAAAGAGTCCAGCAGAGGGCAATAAAAAAGATTAGGGGGCAGGAGCACATGACTTATGAGGAGAGGCTGAGAGAACTGGGATTATTTAGTCTACAGAAGAGAAGAATGAGGGGAGATTTGATAGCTGCTTTCAACTACCTGAAAAGGGGTTCCAAAGAGGATGGATCTAGACTGTTCTCAGTGGTAGCAGATGACAGAACAAGGAGTAATGGTCTCAAGTTGCACAGGGGGAGGTTTAGGTTGGATATTAGGAAAAACTTTTTCACTAGGAGGGTGATGAAGCACTGGAATGGGTTCCCTAGGGAGGTGGTGAAATCTCCTTCCTTATAGGTTTTTAAGGTCAGGCTTGACAAAGCCCTGGCTGGGATGATTTAGTTGAGGATTGGTCCTGCTTTGACCAGGGGGTTGGACTAGATGACCTCCTGAGGTCCCTTCCAACCCTGCTATTCTATGATTCTATGATTTAATAGAGACCAACTGGAAATCAGGCCTCTGACCCATAAGACTGTGTGGATCTGTCTCCAGGTGCAAGCTAAACTGCTATAAGCCAGATTTAACTAAATATAAGTGTGTTCACATACAAAGTTGCACTCATTTCACTAAATAAGTTTAACCTCCAACTTTTGTTGAATCAGAGCCTCTTTGTACGGAGATCAGGCCACAAAAATGTAGTGGGACCCCCCATCCTTGGAAGCATTGAAAACCAGACTCCACAAAACCCTGTGAAACATACGGTAAGGAACAATCTTTCACTCACAGGGGCCAGATCCCTCTCTTAAGGTCTTTTCCATCTCGAATTTCAGCAATACTATGAAATACATTATTTGAAATTATGTTGCAAAAAGGAATAAAGGAACAAAATAGTAACACCAAAATAAAAGATACCTGGGGAAACAAATTCTGAACACAGGATTACCTTTCTAAATATTGAAGTATTAGACTCACTACTTCTCATTCAATTGCTTCAGCCAGTAGTGCATAAAAATATCTGACTTACAATACATAAATCACCATTGTAACTGAGAATGGAAAGCACCAGATGTCGAAGGACGCACCTTTCATGAATAGTATCTTATCAGTTTCTGCTGTTAAGTACAAGTGGGATAACACATCTCCTCCAAGTCTAAGGTAGAGGGTGTTAAAGAGGAAGGTCAAACCTAATGAGGAACCGTTGAGAGACATAAACAATTCATCTCACGTTGCATTGCATCTGCCATCTTCCAGTGGACTTTGGGCTTCCTCCAATCCCCACAGGACCATCTGATAATAGAACTGCAACAACAAAACCCTTTCAGACTGGATCCTTCCATATAGATGTATGTTTAGGCCAAGGTCGCAGCTGACCTTAGCTGTTAGGAGAAATGTTCAAGAAAAGTTCTTTGTAGCGAGCTAAAGGAATTCAAACAAAAGCCAATGAAAGGAGAAATAACCGGTACCTTTTCTGAGAGAAGCTTGGCAGCACATTCCATGCCGTTTCGAGTGCCAACTATTCAGCACCACCCTCCTCCCTTTGCCACTCCAACTGTTTAAAACATGGATCTGGATCAAGTTTGTCTCAGTTCGGAGACTGCTGCGATCCATGAATATTTTCTGTGGGATAAAGCTACCTGTCAAGTGTTCCCACTTCTTTTGGAGGCTACTAGCCAGAGACTGCCAGACCCCTGAGAGTGAAAGGGGACGAGATTGGCAAAGAGAGCTGGCTCCAGTTGGCGGGCGTAGCATTCGGAGTGACAGCGTTTCAGTGCTGGCTAGACCTTGCCTTGCAGAAGGGCTTGGAGTCCTCTCAAAGAGAGGCTGCTGCTGGCAAGTCAGGCATCTGGAAGCACTTGCGCCTCTGTGCTTCATCAGTAATAAAGGGGCCTTTGTGGTCCAGTCTGTCCGTCCCAGGACTCCCAGCCATTGTAGCGAAGCCGATAGCTGTTTGTGTGACTTCACAAGGAATGTTTCAGGGCTGTTGACAGCTAGGGGAACGTGAGGAAGAGAAAGTAACTAAGAGTGGTAGAGAGAGGCACTGTGCCTCTATAAAGCGTAAATACTGGCTCCCCTGAGTACGGGGAAGTGGGTTCCCGGTCGCCAGCTGGGAAGGGAAGTTTGAAGAAGGGAAGCCAACATTTTCCTTAGCTGTGCTGGCCCACGGGGAGTGGTGGGAATCATGGCCCCCTGCCTCCCGATACACCCTTTCTAGGGCAGTGCTTCTGCAGCAAGATGACAGCTGCCTCCTATGCAGGTGGGAGGAGGGAATGGAGAAGCTCTCTCATCTCCAATGCTACAATCTGAGCCTACACTTAGGAGGGTTGAAGTGGAGGTTTGTCCCAGACCCCACACCGTCCTAAGGATGGCCCTGGCACTAACCACTGGACCTTCCTCTTCTGTTTGTTGTATCCTCGTGTTCTTCCATCTCATACTTAGACTGTATAAGACTCTTGTGACAGGCCTCATCTTTTGATTGGGTATGGTTACCAGGCCTAGCACAATGTGGGCCTAATCCCTCACTGAGCTTGTAGGTCCTACAGTAATACAAATTATTAATAATATTTATTAGACTGAATAAGGAGATATTATCTCTATTATTGTGTCCCTAGGGTGGTGTGGGGCCTGGGACAAACTCCCACTTCAACCCTCCTAAATGTAGGCTCAGATTGTAGCACTGGAGATGAGAGAGCTTCTCCATTCCCTCCTCCCACCATAGTGCCTCCCTGTCACTAACCACTGGACTTTCTTCTGGGATTATGTAATAAAGGTGGGATGCATATAGGAGTGCAGGGAGGAGACCGAACTATGAACTTCCTCTTCTGTTTGTTGTATCTTACATCTTATACGTAGACTGTATAAGACTCTTGGGACAGGCTTCATCTTTTGATTGGGTATGGTTACCAGGCCTAGCACAATGTGGGCCTAATCCCTCACTGAGGTTTTAGGTCCTACAGTAATACAAATTAATAATAGAGATAATATCTCCTAAAAGGTTAATTTTTGTAGATTGACCCATGTCAATGCCAGGGCATAGTTCGGTCTCTCCCCTGCACTCCTATGTGCATCCCACCTTTATTACATAATCCCAAAAGAAAACAAAACCTTTACAAAAATGGAGCAAATGAATCCCACACATTGGAAGGGAAACTGGCAGAAGTGGTTAGAGCAATGACCTTCCAAGGCTTGAGTCAAGGCTGAATCCCCACTCTGTCACTCCGAGTGCAGAAAGTGGGGGCCCTCAAGGATTTTAAAAATTAATACTTGCCAATCCAGGTTTATATTAAACTCTCAAGGCTACACCTTTTCTCTGACCTTGGCTTGGTAAACGCTGCCACTACCCAAATGCAAAAAACAACAACAACCCTTTATAGGTAAAGCAAGCAGAGAGCAAACTCCACGAGGGATTTTACAGCTAACTGTCTGGCTGAATGTCCATCAAAAGGTGCTCCCTCCTCCCCCTTTATTTATCACAGCTTGTCTCATAATAAACTCTGTGTATATGTTAAAGAGGCTTGGGGACAAAATACTACCTTTTCTCACACCCTGCCCAGTGGAAAACCACTCACTATCACCTATTGCTGTTTTCACCAGAGTTTGCTGGTGGTGGTAGAGACTTTGTAATGAGTTCAATGGGATGCTTCAGAATCCCTGCCAGGATCCTCTAATGATGATTGTGCCAGATGACATCAGACACTTTTGAGTAGTCAGTGAAGCACACGATCAATGGCTGATTGTATTCCCTGCATTTTCCACTGATGTGATGGATATTTGTGATTTGGTCAGGGGTGCTTTGCCCTCTCTGAAACCAGCTTGTTGGGGTAATAGTTATGCTTCTCTTTTCTGTCTCCAGCTATCTTGGATTATGTAGAGCAGAACTTTGCTCGTGTGTGATATCCGGGAGATGGTAGGATAGTTACTTCACTCTGTTACGTCTGCCTTCTTTGGAAAGGGCAGGAAAAAAATTCCCTTTGGCCAATTTCTAGTCTTCCATACATCATTACAAATGTTCCACATAAGATCAATACTGAGTTCACTTATGGCTTTTAACATTTCTGTAGCCATGTTTTCTATCGCTGAGGCTTTTCCAAGCTTCATTTTCATAACAGTACGTGCCACTTCCTCTTGCAGGATTGATGGCTCTGGCTCCACACTCTCTTTTCTGTCATTCTGTATTCTGAGCGACTCTGGTGAAACATACAGATTAGCACGTTAATCTTTCCATCTGTGTTTAATATCATCACCCATATCTTTCTTAAAGTATAGCGCCTGGAACTGGATAGAATACTTTAGCTGAGGTCTCACCAGTGCC